>LS594583.1:85305-145460 GCA_900490775.1 Pristionchus maxplancki
AATGGTCCACGGGTATGGGGAAATTGACGAGTGTCGGAAAAGGCGTTCTACCACACCACATCCTTTTAAACACGTTTAAATAGGATTTAAGTGTTCTAAAATAGTTTCTATTACCTTTTCGCATTGTAATTAACTCAGCTACAGTTGAAATGATTAGATAGATCTGTTGCAATGCATAGAAATCGAATCAAAACGTTTTAGTCTGCGGAATTCCGTTATGTCCGGACTATTTTAAAAACGTAGTATCAAAATCGGTTTGAACAACTTTTCTCATTAGCCGATCATGTGTTTCACCCCTGCCTCATATCCAGCTCTGCCGGTGCTGGTACAATGGTCCTCTGTGTGGAAGTAGAATAGTAAAACAATATAAATATTTTGATTATCATAAACGCAAGAAATTTTGGCATATACCACTAATAAAACGTTCCGTTTCCCGACTGTCCGAGGTGTGTACAAAACCTCGAACCGCTGAAATATTCGCTGTACGCACTCTATACCTTTTCCAAAATGGTTCACGGTAATGTCCTGGTTAGTTAACGCAATATAAACACCACAATATATGCAAAACAGCTAGAACAAAGTCGAAAAAAGGGCGGAGCCTGCCGTTTTGTGCGCGTTTGTCGATATACGCGTGTATCGTGTTCCCGGAACGTTTTATTTCTATGATTACTTTCTCCTGAAGGTGTACGATCAATTCCCACCTCATAGCACATGGCGGCGTCCATCAACTGGCCGATGTTGAGCATCTTGTTGTCCGACGACGACGTCACTTCCGGAGGCAGATCGGACGACGACGAGGAGGACGAGGCCTTCTGAATAGGGTAGAGGTATAATTAATGATCTACTTCAGGTACTGTTACTGTTTCAGCAAAGCCAGCTGAAACGGTTAGTACCCGAGGCAGAGCTATTACTATTTCATCATTTCAGCAAAGCCAATCGCCAAACATAATATTGATGGTAGAAACACTATCTGGTTCAAAAAAATTCGAAACCGCTTGGTCAAATTATGCGAGCAAATTTACGGCCGATCTTGGTTTCAACTACTCCTCTAAACTCCCTAAACGCGTCCTTATTACTAAGATCATGATCGCCGTTAAAAAAAGAAAACCAACCACTATTCCAAAAGTTCGGCGGATGAAAGCGATACTTAAATTTCGCAATCAGTACTATTCCCGTTTCACACCTTCCTCATAGTCCACTGGGTTCTTCGGCCACGATTATTCAGCGCTTCATTAGATAAAAAAAAAAGATAAAATAATATTCACCTGCTCGCCCTCCGCCATGCCCAGCAGCACCGAGGGCTCTTCCTAATCAACCACTAGGACCATCTCTGTTTCCACTGATTCCCAAGTCATAGAAAACCTTTCGCATATAATAAAAAAAACATCACTGGTGTCAAAAATAAGCAATATTCCCGTTTCACATCGCAATCATAGCCCACTGTTATCGTGCGACCTTAATAAATCTCCGTTCCGTGCTCAATATTTAATAATAATAATATTCACCGGCTCTCCCGCCTCCTCCGCCATGCCCAGCAGCAGCGATGGGTTATCCTAATCAATCACATGAACATTCGCTATTTTGGCGACTACTGAACTACTAAACTAGAAAAGCTTCGAAAATGAACAGTTGGTTAGTGAGGTCGGAAAAGCATCATTCCCATTTCACACCTTTCTCAAATGGCTCTGAGACACCAGGCATGACCTATCCTAGATTTGTTCGAAATAAATAACCACTACCTGCTCTCCCGCCTCCTCCACCATGCCTAGCAGCAACGAGGGCTCTTCCTGCTTGATCACCAGCGATTCTGCAACGATTATCGATTGATTGCCCTGATCTACCGTAACCGTCCCTCTTATTTCTTATCCATCTTTCCCAAAATCTTCCTCCATTTCCCTCCTCCGATCCCTCTTTTCCTCCCCTCGAACTAGCTTTCGCAACGCCCGCTTTGCAACTGCTCAAGTCCCTCATGTCCACTATTTCAGAACCACTTCTCTCTCTTTCTGGATGGAGAGATAGAGGCAGGCGTCTCTCCATTTCACACGATCTCTGTTCTGCCCGACCCGTCTAGAGTGGGGAGAGGGTGGCGAGAGAGGCGGGCGGAGCCGGAGAGACGGCGGGCGGGCGGAGCCAATCGGCCGAGTAACGACTTCTGCTCCTATTTGCGTCTCTTTTCCTCGTAAAACCCGCGACAGGCTCTTACCCGCTCTCCTCGTTTCACGCGCTCTCTCGTCGCCCTCTCCCAGTCTGCTTCTCCTCCTTTCTCACGCTCTCTCACCACTCGGAAAAAGCGCCGCAGTTGCCGCCGATTCGAGTTGGGTGTGTAGGGAAAGCGGGGAGCAGGGGGAAGGGGAGAAATGAGGTCCCTCCCCATCCTACGTGATATCTTGCTGGTCAGAGAGAGCGAGAGATCGTGCGGAATCGAGAGAGCAAGATCAAAGAAAGGAATGGAGATGGGAACGAGGAGAGATCAAGTGTTGCTATTGCCGGTGTAAGCATTGAAAAAGCAGCCAAACCGAAAAAGAAAGGGACTGTTTCCAACTAGTGCACATTTTACTCGTCTCTCAGAGATCACTACTTCAAACTTGCGTGATTCAGTATCAGAATCATAGAATTATTTAAAGCCTGATCATTCCTTCAGGAGACAATAATTCATGATTCAAAAAACCAACAGCTTGGCCGAAAGTCCTTTTACTCATGTCAGACTTCACATTACATCATCATCATCATCATTTTCCTCTTCAAGTGTGCAATTGTCCCACACTTTCCGATTTCTCACCCCTCACTTCCTTCTTCGTCCCCCCTTTATTCAGGCACCGACCATATTCTGACACCCTCCACAACTTGCCTTCTCTCTCGCTTTCTCTGCCTAGCGAGAGAGCACGGCGAATCGAGAGAGACCGACAGCGGAAACGCCCCCGGGGCGCTTGTTCGCTCGAGGCAAACCGGAAATGGTCACTCTTTCCGCGTTGCGAATTCTCCATCAGGATGGAAATCAGAGGGACAGATGCGGCTAGAGAGCACGCCGAATCGAGAGATCGGTCAGACGCCCCGGCGAGAGAGCACGGGAAACGAGGAGAGCGCCCATCCTCGCTGTGTAGGGGTCAGAGGCGATTCGCGCTGTGTAAAATGCTGCTCCGGAGAGGCAATTGCCCGCGTCTCTCCTCTTTGCGTGCACTCTCGTCATCTCTGACCTACTAGAGAGCATTCCGTATCGAGAGGGTGTCTCTGGAGAGCCGCCTCTCACTCCCTGGAAAACGACCGCCGGGGCACGAATTCCCCCTACCGAAAACAAGATTCTGTGCGGGACGGGAGTGGTGGGGAAAAAGACAGGAAGTTAGCACACCCCCGGCAATTTTCTCTCTGACACTCTCCGCATTTCTCCTGCTCTCTCCTCTCTCTGGCTTCTCGATAGCGTGCAGACTGCAGAGAGTCCTCTGTCCCTCCTGGTGCTTTCCACACAAACAGTTCCAGTTTCCCTGCGCTCTCCTCGATTCGCGTGCTCTCTCGTGCGCCTCAATTTCGGCTCGGCACCACACGGGGGGCGTATTTCCGGAACTGGTCCCGCCAGCGCGTGAGAGCCACGGTTTGTTCTCTTGAGGGGAAAGGAATGGTCCCGTCTCTTCATTCCGCCCTCTTCTCTCGCCGATCAGAGTCCGCTGGGAAGAAAGACATTCCACGGAGTGCGAGCGAGCAAAAAGTCAACGCTTTTAGAACGAATGAGCGCAGAAAAGAGCCTTTCACCAGCTTTTAGTGCGCCTCAAGTTCTGGTTTTCTCCCTTCTTCCAATGCGCACGCACCTCCTTGGCAATTAGCAATTCGCACCGAGCACCAGGAACGAGGGCGAAGTACTCCATTTCCAATCCCGGGAGAAATTGTGAAATACACAAGAAGTTAGTTTGTTAAAAAAGGACGCAAAGTCTCACTATCGCAGTAATCGACAGAGGACTATGGGATGGATGTGAAACGAAAAGAGTGCAGTCTCGAGAGTCATTCGGATTTTCAAGGTTTGCAGGGCATTTTTCCCTGATCAAAGCAGCTTGCGCTGTCAATAAATTTCAATGAGACATCACAGTTCCCTTTCTTCGCTCATTGCCGCAGAAAATGCAGCTTGCTATTATCGCCGAGCGTCGGACTCTCTCCATTTCACCTGCTCTCTCACCTCCTCTGACCTCCTAGAGATCACGCGAAACGCAGAGAGCGGCGCTTTATTCGCCATCGTGTTAGCAGCAATGGTGAAAAACCCGTTCCACGCTCTTTCCCAATTGTCCGTCTCTCTCCGTTTATCATGCTCTCTCATCAGTCAGGCAGAGCGAGAGATCACACTGATCAAAGAGAGTTGGACCCTTGCTTCTCCTCCCATTCCATTCTTCTTTCTCCGCCTAATGATAGGAATGAAATGGCCAAATGCTGCGCCGCTGCTGCTAAAATGTTTTACACAAACCGCGCGCATAGAATGGCAGCTAACCATCAAACCGCGTGATCTGCCGAAAATAAAACCACTCCTAGATAGCTCCCTACCGACTCCCTACCGTACCTTCAGTGTCTTCTCCTCCTCCTCCGGGGTACATCTTCACCACTCGCTGCAGGAAGGCGGACGGGTCCTCGCCCAGAATGTACCCGAGCGACTGCGGCATCACTGCAAGAGATCGATCGATATTCGGAAAAGATACCGTAGCACCAACAAAAATATTGGATTATATTACTATGAGGAGGATCGGGTGATGTTATCACTACAACCATGCACCCGTCAAATATTACCTATCAGTGAAACAACCAATCGCCGTTTTTCTTTAAAATCGCCCCCCCCCCTACATTTCCCCGCCTCAATCTACAGTAACCCTCCCTACCGCACCTCCACTGTTCTCGGCGACGCTGTTGATGAGGGAGGCGAGGGCGGCGGACTGCGCCGCACTCGTCACCGTATCCAGCGCGCTACCGTAGTCGACGCCGCCGGGTCCCGCCACGCTCGCTGCCGCTTGCCGATTCGCCTCCTTCTTGCTGCAATTTAATCGATAATCAATAATCCAACAGTAAATTGGAATGATTTTCGTCTTTCCGCTATGGGAACGTACTGACTATTCGGGATTGCTCGAGATATCGTCAAAATGGAAACACGATTTAAGAGCATGCGCTTAGAACTCTCGTAAGCCGTTTTTCATCGTAAATAGTAAATAAGCGGCATGTCAAGGCACCCGCTGCCAGACGACCGTTTGATTTACAATGATTTATATTCTCTGATAGGATACCACAAGGAATTGACGTGCGGGCACTATCAACAAATATCACCTAGGCGTGAAACCGCTAAGTGTCGTTAGTAATTACGACACCATAACACCTTCTTATCAAGCAATATCATCCCTCTACCGTAATCCCTGAATCCACCAATCGATACCCTCCACTACCGTACTCACGCGGAGACGTCATCGAGCATTTCGATGTAGAAGTCCAGGGCTGCGACGCACGCTTCCGTGATCGTGTGAGGACCGATCTCTGCTGGTTGCCTGAAAGGGGAGATTACGGTAACCGAGTAGTATCGATAACTGTCTGTATGTCTGTCTGTATATGATAGACACGATTTGTCAACCAAAAATGTTCGGTCTACCGATAAGCAGGTGGGTTCTGGCTGCAGTATATTATCACATACGCGGTACACCTTCCAGTTAGATCATGCGCCCCACCGCAAGCAAGCAACCAAAAAGATTTATCATTCCATAATTGCCTACAGTATCCCCTCTGACTACCGTAATACCCTCTCACTCACTTCTGCACTCTCCTCAGGTTGCCGAGCAGCTTCGACCAGAAGCCCTTCGCGCGCTTCCCGATGCCTGCAATCGGCAATCGTTTATGATCTACCGTAATCGCCACTCCACCGTAACCACGCTGATCAGTTAATAGCCACCTACAGCTCATCAAAAAGAGTTGCAAAGGTCAAATCAATCGATCTACTCTGGGCACTACCGTAATCCCGAAAATCGCTTCGAGACTCACTTTCCGTGCCCGTTTCCTCGATCGCCGCCCAGCCCAGCTCTTCCTCGATTTGAGCGAAGAGATTCTGCAATTAATATTAATTTAATTATTATAAATTAATAAAGAACTTCAAGCCCCAAAATTGCTCTGTTTACACGAGGAAACCGCGATTTCAAAAGCAGGCGCGGAATTTGAGGAGAAAACAATGATTTCAAAGGGCAGGGTAATGGCATAGCAAAGGAACGATTTGAAGTGAGGAGGAAAAACGCGATTCCGGAATCCGGGAAATGGCGTGGCGGGAGTGGTCGATCTAGTGACCGGTTCAGCGACTAGACGATGTTGCTCTCTCCATTCCCCGTGATCTCTCTGTCTCCATGATAAGGGGAAACGGAAGACGAGAGGGAGCACTTTCAGGAGTGGAAAGGCGGTAGATCAAACGAGAGACGAGGGGAGCGCGGGCAAAAAAAACAGCCGAGGACGCCCTCGTCTACATCAAACAGTGCGCGTTTCCGCGAGACGAGTCGAAACTGCCCTGTGATCGGGGGGAAACGGAAGGAGAAATCGGAGTGGAGTGGTGAAATGGTTCCGAGTGCAGCGCAAAAAGAGCACAAGTACCAGAATGAGAAATGCTGGTGATTCATATTATTTATCACTCTATTGGTAGGGAAAATTCCTATTTCAATCGTCGTTATACGGAGAATCAAAGGGGTGTGACACGGCTAGCTCAATCGGAAAGCTCGATAAGAGACCAGAGAAGCCTCTCTCGAAAAAAAGCCTTTTGCAGTTCTCAAACGTCTATCGCAAGGTCACAGAAAATCGAGAAATTAAGATGCGCACTCCTCTTTTTCCACTCTATCTCCATCTCTATCTCTTAACGCGGGTAGACGCTGAAAAAAGGCTCGATGTTGCGGTGCGCAGAGCTCTCGAATTGTTGCGTGCGCATCATTTCGTAAGCCACATTGTGTTAGGCAGGCGTCGAAATGCGAGAGGCAGATGGGGCGAGAGAGCGCGTGAAACGGGGAGAGCCCAGACGGGCAGACGACTAGATATCGCGTAAAATCGAGAGGCCGAGGCGCCATTTCCGCTGCTGTGCTCTGCTTTGTAACCTCGCCGCTGCTCTCTAACCCGGGTGAATTCGCCCCTCTCTCTCCCTTGAAACACCCCTCCTCCCCTCCCTCTCTCTCTCTCTCACTCTGCCATTTCTCTCCGTCTAAATTCACCGCCCGTCCGAATCCGAGCAGAACTTTGCGATTCTCACGCAGAAATGCTCGCAGTCTGGGAACTAGATAGCAACATTATTTCAAGGATCACATTGTTCAGTTAACGATCACCACCGAAGCTGTTCAATTAATAATCAGGAGCACGAGCTACCGTACCAAGGCGCCAAGTGGGCGCCGCGCGCGCCCCTTATTGCCCCATCCTAACTCTGCGCCGGGGCCGTTTTCGCCATTCGCACAAATCGCTAATCCAGTTTGGGCCAAGCGGCGGCCCCGGAGGCGCTAACTCACTCGGCTCGTGAGAGGAGATGCGAGGAAAATGGCAAAAGCGGAGCGGGCAATTTCTATTTCCCCCTCCTCCCCTCCCCTCCACCCGCCCGCTTGGGGACTTTTCCTACACGAAATTGGTACTGGAGACACTGCAAGAGTTACTAGTTTTTGAGCTTATTTATGATGATCGACGAATATCTCGATACTAATCAGCGAAATGGAGCTGAATCTGAGAACTCGGCGCGTCTGGATACCTCTCGTTTCCACCCACTATCTCCAGAATGACGACATGAGGCTATTTCTCTCTCGTTGCGTTTTCGTGGAATTTCTCGAGTGAAAATAGCGTCGGGGCAGGGGAGGAAAATAGGCGGAAAGGACAGGGAGGAAAGCTGCGGTGAAAGACGGCTTCGTGGAAAGGGCGAGCTACGTGATGAAAACAAGGAGGTTTTACGAGCACGCGATATGGCTCACTCCTACGTTATCCTGCTGACCGATGATAAATCGCCAAGGATATCCTTGAATTACGCATCACCATGGAAAAAAGAAGAGACGAGCAGAAGCCAAGAGATTGCATTCAAACAAAGGGAGATCTCGTGTGATAGAGGAAGTCTGGGAGCTTTGTTTCGAAATCAGAGAACTGGCGAATCATCAACGAGACGTTTTCGAGGTGAGGAGGAGGTCATTCGTTAACTTTCGAAAATAGATAAAAATAAACAACTGACATCCTTCAACTGCGCGTCTTTGTACGTGCGCAGGTTCCGATTCCAGATGGCTGGCCGCTCCCTGGAAAACAAGTGACGAATTAATAGGAAAACTAGTTTCGCGGTCATAAAAAATAGCGCAATCGTTTAAACGATTGTACTGTACATTAGCAATTATTTATGAACGGTTCGGTAGCGCTGACTGCTAGGTGAGTCTAGGTTGCAAAGTGATTTTATGTTTGGCAAGCTCAGTACATTGATAGTGATAAATACCTATATAATAAAAATAAATAAATAGTTAAATGATTAAATAATTAATAACTAAAATACCTGATAGCGTCGATGAAGCGTATCGTCTCCGTTTCAATCGTCTCTTCGTGACTCTGCAAGGAACAAGGAAAAATTGAGCAATACTCTCCTCGTTTTGCATGATCTATCGCCAATCAGAGACAACTTTCAGAAAACATTGAGCACTTTCTCGCGTACTGCCAACAAACAACAGTTCCTGGCCAAGAAATGGCACAACACCACCTGCAGCAAAATAACATTTATTGGGCAAATACGTGCGTGCGCTTGCAGGAAAACAATGTTTGTTGCTCGGTCGCTGCACTAGATCCGCCCCGAAGCGACTATTTACGCCAATCCTACACGAAGGAAACGATATTAGCACAAGAAATGCTGCTGCAGTAGCACGCAGCGCGACCTACCATGTCGAAGAGCGCTGCAGCTGCTGCGGCATCGTCGGCGACGTCCTCCAGCTTCATCGCGACGTCGCCGTACTTCTGCTGCTGCAGGTGCTGCAGGGCTGCTGCTGCAGAGACGGGCATTCGCTCTTGCACAAGCGGGGGCCACAAGGAAAGCGAGGAGGTTGGTGGGTAGTGGTGGAAAGGAGGAAAAATGGCAAACTAGCTTGCGAGCGAGCGCGCGTAATAGCGAGTGGAGCGGAAAGGGGGGCGGCGGGCAGAGCGAGGAGGAGGGAGCGGGAGAAAACTGGCCAGTGTGTGTGTATTGCCGAGCAAGAGTGAGGACGAGGGAGGCAGCGGGAACGAGAGAGACAGAGGCAGAGCGGGAAAGTGTGTGGAAACGAGGCAAAGGGGCGGGGCCTAATCCGCGTTTATTGCGAGTAAGCAGGGGCGAAAATAAGAAACACAGGAAAACGAAGAAATTTAAAATAAATTGGTCAATAAAATAGGAAAATGGGCGGAGCTAAAATAATATCTACCGTTTCTACTGGGCTTTTTTGGGTTGGGTCATAATTATTACCGGATTTAATCACTAGGGAATTGTTTTTCATTTTTAATAATTATCAATTTTGGTCAATTTCAATAAAGTTTATATCACATACGATTTTCTGTCAGTCCTCTAAAAATATTTAAACGATATATTTCAATATTTGCCTAAATCAGGTGCAATTTGCATGGGGCCGACACGAGATCTCGCGAGTCGAATGGCCTCACTCTTCTTTCCTTCGCGCGAGAACAGCGGTCGGCGATGTCGAAAAAGGAAGAAGACGAGAAGAAGAAGACCTCCGCCGAGCCGATGGTGAGCGTGACCTACCTTGACCTACCGAAGTTTAATCGTTGATCTACCCTTGAGCTACCGTACTAATCAATCGATATTCAGGAGGTCACGGCGCCAGGTCAGCTGCCGCCACAGAAGGCGTCGGTCAAGGGCAGTCTGGGCAGATCGGAGCGAGGAAGGAAGAAGAAGACGAAGGACCCAGGTACGGTAGAGATTGGATTACGGTATAGATTGGTCTACGGTATTGATTAGTCGGCTACAGTATCCTCGTTGTCTCCCTGAATCACAATGCTCGCACTGCTCTGTTCTTGCTATGCTAGTTCCGTACTCCTGTTCTGTCTATCGTAAAGTAACCTGCCGCACTCTTCATCTTACCGTAGTCATTCGTACCTAATCAATATCTGACCTATCGTACTCTTCAGGGGCGGTCGGCGGCAAGAAGAAGAAGCACCTGAGCAAGGAGAAGGAGAAGGAAAAGACTCCCGCCGAGAATATCATCCCTGATTCACGGGTACGGTACCGATTGGGTTAGACAAGGTACTGCAGTGGCCGGATTACGGTGGAGTACTGTAGCGACTACGGTATCCGATGAATTGTAGATTCGCGAGACGCGACAGTGGCTGATCCGCTCATGCGCGCTCGAGAAAGGTACGGTAACTGAGAGATGGAGTACGGTAGCCGATCGATTGCAGTTACGGTAGCCGATCGATGGCTGACTTAATTTCAGAGACTGCGGAGTTCGACAAGAAATTCGACGAAGACACGAAGGCGCAGGGCAAGACGCGCAATTGCTCGGACACTTCTACTCAGGATAAGAAGTGAGTACGGTAGGGATACGGTTGGAGTACGATAGGTCACTGGATTCTATGGATTCCCGCCGTATGGTTGTCAAAGGATATTGAAGTATTACAGTAGATCGTAAACATTGTCGGAATGGTGTAGATTGACAACACTATGACTTCGGTGGTGACTGTATCTCACCGTATTTTAATCTTAGTTACCGTAACCTCCCACTTTCCAGTCAGGACGAAGAGAAGGAGGCGAAGGCGTTGAAGAAAAAGAAGAAGAAGGACGACGAAGTGAAGGAGAGCTTCATCAATGAGAAGGTAAGTGTGACCTACCGAACTACCTACCGAACTCTCAACCACCGTAATCTTACCGCAACCTTCCACTGCAGAAGCACCAGGACTCTCCAAACGCCAAGTCGCCCGAGGCCAGCAGCGCCATGGTATGTACTGTAGGGTACTGTAGATCGTCTTTGGAATCGAAAACTGATTTATTTCGAAGTATACGGTAGTCTTCAATCACTGACTGACTTTTCTCCAGCTCGAAGACATGGACTTTGACCATCGTGTGATGGAGATGACGCACGTCAAGAAGTTGACTGTCTGGAAGCTGGTAGGCTCCGCCCCTTTCTTGACTCCGCCCCCTTCTAAGCGCCGCCCCCATTCCTCAGGCATTCGTCCTCATGTCCAACTTCTTCCGGCTGCCCATATTCCTCATCGTCACCAAGTACTACGTCACATATGGAGGTATACTGTAGCATATGGTGGGATACGGTAGTCTAAGGGATACGGTAGTCTTAGGGGTACGGTAGCTGAGGGGTTGACATTAGTCTGAGATCAAAGATCAAAGATCACCCCTCTTCAGCCTCATTCATCGGCGTCTGTGGTCTGATGATGCTCGCTGTCGGCATTCCGACCGTCTTCCTAGAGTTGTCCATGGGACAGGTACGGTAGGGAGAGGGTACGGTAATCTTTTATCGATTAAAAACTACCGTAACCCTACCGTATCCACAATATCGAATTCCAGTTCACCTCTCTGCCGCCGAACACGTTCTTCGCGCGCATCACTCCTATCGCTCAAGGTCCGTCTGATTCTCTCAATTTGGCACGCTCTCTCGCGAGCAGAGAAGCGGCAGAGCATGTGAAATTGGGAATAGGCTTTAAAAGATCATGGACGATTGCTAAAAATGCGGCAAAAGAAGGTCCCGGGGAGATTTGAACTCCCGTCGCAGGATTCAGAGTCCTGAGTGCTAACCGCTACACCACGGGACCGCACGATCGCTTTGGTCAAACAAAGGGTAAAGAGCTCGTGCGCTCCTTCTCTGCTGAGAACCACTCGCAAACAGGATTGGATTTCTAAAGGATGCTCATAACGGGATTTTTCTTTGCGATTTCACTAGCAAAACAGTACTGAAAGCACCGATATTCATCTGAAACAGAGTCTGATGCCATGGCCTACGGATTGTTGAATTTGATCTTTGATCTTTGATCTCTTTTTTCAGGCGTCGGCTTCTCGATGATCATCCTCCGCAATTTCTCGCTCGGCTGCCTCCACGTCGATATACGGTAGGAGGGTTACAGTAGATCTGTACACTGTTGGTTACTGTAGTTAGTCCGGAAATGGGGTATACTGTACTACAGTAATATTACTGTAGGCAAACATCTATCGATTGATCTTTGAACTCTCCTCAGATACTTCTTCCTCTTCTTCCAACACCTCTCGCACGCCTCTGGCCTCTCGGACGATCGATGCGCGCACGCCGGCATGCCCTGTTCGAGTTTGATCTTTGGTCGTTGTAGTTTGTAGTTCGATCTTTTTTCTTTGTAGTTTGTAGTCTGAACTCGCTTGTCTCTAGTTTGATCCTTGATCTTTTCCCAGTCTGTCGCACTCAGAAGATGTGCCCGGATGGCGAGGAGCCCGGCCTGTACGGTGCCTGTCTGAAGGCGTCGACCAAGGATGTGAGTGAATCTAGAGGCATCTCGGAAATACTCGTGGTGTACGGAATTGAT
This sequence comes from Pristionchus maxplancki, assembly GCA_900490775.1. NCBI lineage: Eukaryota > Metazoa > Nematoda > Chromadorea > Rhabditida > Neodiplogasteridae > Pristionchus > Pristionchus maxplancki. Next base: position 97,780 of record LS594583.1, read on the forward strand.
TGGCCGGTTACGGTAGTTTTGAGCTGCTACAATTGGGTGAGGGGCACTCGATTCCGGTACGATGCCATCCTCATCGTCGATCAATTTTCAGGTGGCCTTCAAGGATTCAGTCCTCGGAGAAGTGATGGCCCTGCGCGCCCTCCAGACCAGCCCCACCCAGCTGCTAGTGTTAGTGGAGTTTGATCTTTGATCTTTGTAGTTTGTTGACTGATCACAATACCTTCTGCTGTAGCATTGCATCGAAATATAATATCGATGTTTATTGTTTGTAGTCTGATCCTGGACGTTTGTGGTCTGTTCACAGATCTAGCTTTCGATCCAAATAGTTGCACCATGGATGGAAAGATTGTAGTTTGTAGTTTGTAGTTTGATCTCTGATCCCATCGCAGGGATAACGAGCTGTACGACCACAACGCGTACACGTACTTCACTCAGCTGGCCGTCCTTCTCCTTGCCGGCGCGCCGCTGATCGATGGCGCCGAGCTCTACTCTACCGTAAGCTGGATTGGGGCTACAGTATTCCGGTGGGATCGAGGACTGACTTTATATCTCAGATCGCTCCGTTCCTCGCCTTCTTCGCCTTCCTGACGCCGGCCACCATCTTCATCAATCTGGTGGACAACGATGACTTCTCGGTCAGCCCCATTTCCCCCTCAAATTGTGACTTTTTTGCACTACGCCACGAGTTGGCAGCGTGCCAAACTGTGCACTTTACGCATCGCTGCCTTGCGGTTGCTCATTTGTTCTCGATGAACTCCCTGAGAGTGGTCGGCGTCTTTCTGCTCCTTGTTGCGCTCCTCGTCGAGGGGAGCTGGAATCTGACGAAGATGACGTCGTCGAGTCTCCAGAAGCTCGCGTCGAAGATGACGTCAAGTCGTGGAGGCATCTTAGTCGCCTACAAGACGGGCGTCGTCGACTACGTGACGACGTCGGCCTCCTTCCTGCCCTTGCTGGCGAATATGATGTGCTGTCTGCACGAAAGGCACGCCGACTCGCCTCTTCGAGCTAACGACCCGATAACAGAGATGATGATGAAGCAAGTGGACGGAGTGCAGTTGAGACAAGATGACGTCAATGCGCTGACAGGCAAAGCCAAGATTCGAGCCATGCTCAGCGGCGGGCCGCGACCTACCCCAACCGTGTGATAAAACCTCTGACACACTACAATTGTCGATTTGGCACGCTGCCAACTCTGCGCGTAAAGCAAAAATGCCAACATTTCGCAGGTGTGGCGGGCCGGCTGGAACGGCGACATGGACGGCTTCTCGGATCCCTTCGCATGGATCGTCGCGTTTACCCTGGTGAGCAGGCCACGCCCACTTTGAAGCCCCGCCCACTCTAAGCTCCGCCCCCTTTCTCGCAGGTGCTCAGCATGTTCAACGTGGGCGAGGGCACGTGGATGTTCATCGGGTCGTGGCTCAACTTTCGGCACAAGCAGATCCTGCGGTGAGGCCACGCCCACAGAGGCTCCGCCCCTTTTCAAGCCCCGCCCCCTTTCCAGGTCCCTCTTCTACACGGTTCTCTGCCAGCTGGCCCTCATGTTCCTCATGGCCTTCGTCTTCACGGCGTGGGCTGTGAATGTCGTCCACCATCAGCACAATGGATACCTCACCCACGGAGAGATGATGGCCATTTGTGAGTACTGTAGGATTACGATAGATTGCGATAGACAGAGGGGTTACGGTGGATTACGATAGATTCAGTAATCGATCGATTTCAGTGCGCGATCGGCCGCTCGCGTTCTGGTTCACGCTGCCGACCAAGGTGAGAGTACGGTAGCCATCAATGAGTTTTATCAATCTTTATACGTCGTCAGTTTTATCAATACTTATTTTTATCAATCGTAGACCATTTATTTGAATCATAAGAGTAGTTTCGTTGAAAGATATCAATTGCTGATGAATCAATTTTACCTCGTCTACCGTAATCCTACCGTATTATCTTCCCAGATAATTCCGGACAAGCACGACAACTACATGTTCCTCGCCTACCTCCTCTTCACGCTCAACTCGCTCGGATACGTGGTACGGTAGGATTACGGTAGAATACGGTAGAGATCAAAGATCACCGACCTCCTAAGCCCCCCCCCCCCCTCTTTTCGCAGATCACAACAGGCGAGTACCTGCTCGTGTCGATGCTGCGCGGCTTTCCCTTCCTCGTGCGCGTTCCGAAGGCGCAACTGCGCGGCTCCGCGCTTCTGGTGAGCACTTGACGGCTCTGGCTCCGCCCACGTCCGGCAATTATCGATTATTTCCAGTTGATCATCGGCGGTACGATCGCGTGTGCACCCTTCATCGTTGACGCTGTGAGTTTAATAAAATCTCTTTGAAAAGCTAAAAGCTTTTTTTGCATTATTTATGGATTCGTATGCTTGATTACACACCTCGATAGTTATTGTAGTAGTCAGATCTCTGATATTTCCATTTTAGTTTGATCTTTGATCTTTCTTTTCGGTACATATATGGATATTTCCATTCCAGCACGTGTTCAAGTACGCGAATATGCACTACATCTATCTGGCGATGCAGCTCGTCGTCATCTTCTACGAGGTTGGCGTGGGGATTCTGCGAAGATCCTGCAAAGGGGGCGGGGCTTGGAGTGGGCGGAGCCAATCAGAAATCCTTCCAGATGACCATCTTCGTCTACATCTACGGCATCCAGCGCGTGCTCGTCAATCTGAAGGTGCGATCGATAATCTGAAAGCTACAGTACCCTTATGACTACGGTGTTCTACCGTAACCCTACCGTACTCAGGTATTCTACCGTCTGCACAACGCGAATCTCATTCTCTTCTCTCGTCTCACTCCCTACCTCAAGCTGTGCTACCGCTTCATTCTAATGTGGCTGCTCATGGTGAGTGGGAGGGAGAGGGGTGGGGCTACCGTCAAGCGTGAGCAAAACGATACACCCACGCTATTTTGCGCTATTTTAGCGTAAAATCGACTATTGGCTGGGAAATCCGTCAGAGTTGATAAAAACTCGCCATTTTTGGAGTATACACCCTCGAGGTGATTACCTAAAATGTGTTTTCTTAGTTTTTTGATAGGGCTCTTCTAAACCCTAGAACTCGGGTACGGTAAAATGACACTTTGGTGGTGTGAAAACGTGGTGTGCCTGGTGCATTCATCAAAATTAGTGTACTTGCGTGGTTAAGCATTTTTTTGGTGAAATTTTGTGATTTCAGGTCAGAAAAAGTCAAATGCAGCATTCCAATTTAATGGATACCGCTTTTCCCAGCACACCACGTTTTCACACCACCAAAATGCCATTTTACCGTACCCGAGTTCTAGGGCTTAAAAGAGCCCTATCAAAAAACTAAGAAAACACATTTTAGGTAATCACCTCGAGGGCGTATACTCCAAAAATGGTGACTTTTTATCAACTCTGACGGATTTGCCAGCCAATAGTCGATTTTACGCTAAAATAGCGCAAAATAGCGTGGGTGTATCGTTTTGCTCCCGCTTGACGGTAGTGGGGAAATTGGCCATTTTACTGATCAATCGATGATGCTCATGGGGTGCGAGGGATACTGTACATCTTGATCTATGGAATTTCGTGATGTGGACATGGCTTGGCGGAGAGTTTGATGACCATTCATCGATAATTCCACTCTTGGTGACCACGATGTTACTGCAGGCCCAGTTAATGCAGTGGGCGGGGCTAGCAAAAGGGGGCGGAGCCTGTGAGCTGATTTTCGAAATTCAGCTCGGTTTCGCGTACGCGACGCAGTACTTCGACGCGATGAACCTGTCCCTCTACACTTTCATCTACCTGGGAGTGATCGCAGTCCCGTGGATCATTGGATTCTACAAGGTAGGTCGTTGACTCCGCTCACCATTGGCCACGTCCCTTTTCCCGTATACCTGGATTTTTGGGTACGAACTTTTGTCTCACAATCAATCCTTAGCCTTCCTCAGCCTCCGCCCCCTTTTCATTCCAAGCTCCGCCCCCTTTTCGTGCCCAGCTCCGCCCCTTTTTCATTCCAGATGGCCCGTCACTCGGAGACGACGCACGCTGTGGTGACGCTCTTCCGACCGGAAGCTCGCTTCGGTCAGTCCGTCTCTCCAATTAGCACACTCTCTCGCGCACTCTGACCGGCGAGAGAGCGTGTTCAATGAAGATTAAAATGATCGTTAACACGAAAACTACAGTAACCCCACGAGACTACCGTACTGCAGGTCCGTCGGCGGTCGAGGATCGCAAACTGGCGGCGACCGAGGAGAACAAGATGGGTTCGATGGGACTGCACTGAGCAGGCCACGCGCACTCGCAGGCCACGCCCTCTTTGCTCCGCCCCCTCTTCTAGATGTAACAGTTTCAGTCGTTGTGGATAAACGCATTGCATGCAATTGTGGAAATGCGAAGGCAACGCGAACAATGGGAATAAGAAGTATTAGACAAGATATCGGAATGTCGGAATCTGTTGGGGAAAGAATTTCGTCGCCGGACCCGTTCTCCTACCACATCGGCTTTGTCTCTGCAGGCGGATCGTGTCAATGTTCTAATTTATGTTACTGCTTTGAAATGCATGAGGAATTTTTTTCATTTAATAGTGATAAGAGACAAAGAAAGGTTACAGAGTGAAGGGACTAACATAAATAATATATCAGAAAATTGGTATGGGTTATTCAAGAAATGGGGGAGGGGTATTACGTGACCTCGATGTTACGATCTATTTCAGGATCGGGATTGGCGTGGTCGCTTGCTTTCTGAGCCAACTCTTCACATAGCGATTAGCTTGGAAATCGTTGAAGTTCGGTCCATTTCCGTGAATCCGAAGAATCTGTCCCAGCGTCTTCACATTCAGGCGGCTTGTCGATTGAGACTGTAAGTACTGTAAGTAGCCTCGTGTCAATGTTCTAATTTCTGTTATTGATTTGAAATGCATGAGGAATTATATTAATATATCAGAAAATATGAATCGGGAGGCGTTGTTCAAGAAATAGGGGGAGGGTCGACAAGAGTAAGTGATCGATATCCTCGACGTTTTGATCAATTTTAGGATCAGGCTCGTCTCTAACAATATTACTTGTCGACAGGACCGTCGAGGTCGGGATTCAAGTACCATCTACAACCTGCACTGTCTATGTTGCAGAATAGATCAGATGCCACAAAGGATAAATCCCACTCACATCATCAACCTTTTTGCCAGATTCCGGTAATATAGTCTTCGTCTTGGCTTGTTTTCTTGAGTGTAGACATCAATTCAAGAGAGGGAGTGTAAGGCCCTGAAATCTCACCTTTTTAAAAGATAATATGGATGACAGAAGAATGAAAAGAGGAGAACATAGAGAACGGGAGAGTGAGTCTCTGTATTGTACGAGAGACACAGCGGGTTCGGTACACTCTGCCCAGTCAATGTGACCCCGAATGAGAGAGAGAGAGAGAGGAGGGGGAGAGAGAGGAGGGGGAGAGGGGGAGACGGAGGAAAGGAGTGAGGTTCTGTGCCCTCCGCGTGTGCCATCAGCAGGAAGGAGCGGGAAGGAGGAAGAGAGATAGGAGATGAAAGGAATGCGATACTGTTCAGTCAGAATTGGCACGATACCACGAGCATAGAAATATAGAATATATGTATTGTGAGTGTATCGCTTGAAGAAAACATCTTGATTCCATTGGTAGTAGACCTCGTGTGTGTAATAACAGCGATTAGAAAAAGGAATTCATTATTACATTTTAAAGTCTACAATCTTCTCTTTCACCGTCTTCGACAAGGTATAGTGATCCAACAATTTCCTTCATACTTTTCTTCATGATCTTCTGCAAATTGACTTGTTTAAAACTCCATGAACAATATTTCCCAATAACCCGAAAAAATCAAAACAATGTCTCATTGACTACTGTTTAAAAAATAATGCTCACCATATCAAAAAATTCTCCAAAGAATGGATCTTGGTTGATTTCTGAGATGCAGAGAACTGTACACTCTCTTGCTTCTGTCCCGCTTGCACTTTTCATTATTGGGATCTGATGAATGCTTCGGCGTGCTCTCGTTACGGAATTTGCATTCCTCGCCATATGCCAGCTTTGCCTCCTACAAATCTAGACTCGATTATCATCTCCCACATAATATTTCCTGTTTTCGTTCTATTCAGGTTCATTGTCTACTGTCGGATGACAGCGTATGATAGGTATGTCATTGGATTACACTTTTATATCGTATTCGAGTCTTTCGGCGCAAAAGGAAGCTAAATAGGTACTGAGTGAATAATAGTCTTGAATTGACTTCCTCTTTATAGATGAAAAATGGAGACAGGCTGTATGACGGTACTCACTTATCGATTCACATCAGTAGTTGTTGATATTGGCGCTTCTCTGCCCAAACGAGAGTGTGTAGGTCTCTTCAAAAATGATTTTAAATAAGCGATTAAATTTACAGCGAATGAGCAATCTGTCGGAAAGAAGGAGGAAGATCAGCAAGTTCGTTAAGTATTGTGCAAGACCCACGAAAGGTACGAATCCCAGTGTATAAAAATCAATTTTTGTGAAGTATTGGGCACAACACAACTATTTTGGGGGAAATATAATTATCGCGTCGAACTGAGAACCACGTATCATACAATCAATTGGAAATCAATCGCCTCATAAGAGAGAAGGTTGATTGAGTGATAAGGGTGGAAGAGGAGTAGAACGGGGGGGGGGGGCAAAATCAGGTGTAAGCAAGAAAGGCTAGAAGAAGAGAAAGAGATACGAGTGCGGGTCATTCAGAGCCGATCGATTGGAACAGAGGGAAGAGAAGAAGGGGAAATTTGCAATCATCCAGCAAGAGGGAACTGCCCTTCTCTCTTTTTTCCATCCCTCTCCAAACTGTTGTCGCTCATTCGAAGCCACTGCATTCTGCCCCGACAGATAAGGGTGGACGGGCCACAGTAATTTGCAGTCTGATTATTTGACTGAGAGGGGGATCAGACTCGCTAATCGATGTAAATGACATCGACCCCTCGTCCCTCCCCCAATACTTTTGCATATACAAGAGAGTTTTGAATGAGGCGGGGAAATTTGCAGTTCTTTCGTTTCGAGATTTGCGCGGGAACAATTTTCTTCCCCGTCCACCCTTTTCTGGAGAGAACAAAGGGGATCAGAACGCTGTGAAGCAAAACGAACTGATAATAACGAGCAGCATCTATCTTTATCAGCACATTGCATTATTCATAACATTATCGAAACCGGTCAAAGTCCACAATTGCTATTCACCGTCATGCTTGATTCGAGGAATTATCCATGTCGCGATTAAACGTGATAAAGTATGAGACTTTGCAGTTCTTAACGCAATCTTAACAATCTTAATCCTCGCAATTCTCCTCATCCGCTCTGATGAGCCCGCTAAGAATCTCGGTAGATAACTCCTCGAATAGAGTCCTAATATCGGATGGATGACGATGGAGTTCAATCTTCTCGTTCCTGAAAGTCGGAATTGATAATGCTTCTGACTACACATTTTTTTGGCTATCTTTCTTGAAAAATTACAAATCGTTAAATAAAAAAAGTGAAAGATGATCTGAGATTTTGTAGAATTCACAGCGCCAAAGAATTATAAACACTCACCCCGTCCATCTCACTCTGCAGGCGAGAGATATATTCAACTACCATTTGTAATAGTATTAGTGATTTCGCGTTCTCCACGATCTTCTCACATTCCTCTTCCTCTTCCAGGAGGGCAAAAAGGAGGGATGAATTGTGCGATCGAAATGTTCTTCCTGAAAATCGTAATTAGTGGAGTAGGAGAGACAAAAAAAGCGATGGATTCAATAATATTTACAATGACTCACTTCTTGATCAAAAATCTAATTCGTGCTGCTCACCAACCGAGTGTGTGTAGACCACTGAATGGAAATCAAAATCATTTAAATTTTTAGGCACGTTGAAATTTTAATTTTCTTAAAAGAATACGCAATTACGCAAATAATTCATAAAATGTGCGAAGGGAGCAACAAAGAAAAGTAGATTCACGCGATCTGTGTATGTCACCTACCCGAGAAAGAGGAAAGGGGAGTTATTGCATGAAATCCCCATCCTTATCCTAACATCTCATCTCGTAAGGACATGTCTCATACTCTCATTCTTGTCTCAATGTTGTATTGGGAGAGATCGGACAGATTAGAGGTTTGCGGAAGGTGTGTGGAGGACATTTCGTGGGTACCGTACACTCTAAAAGCATTGGCTTCTAATTCTCCCCAACCTATCTCTTCTTCTCTCCGGTGATACTCGACTGCTGGAAGTGAGGCATCGAAATGTATTAATCTCGATAATAAACATTAGACTTTTTTATTTTATCTCGGATTATATTGCAGAGATAGTAAAAACATTTTCCATCAACTATATTCGAGGTTTGAAGAATGCTAAATAAGTGGACGATGGGAGTCTAACTGACAATTTCGATATTTATATTTTCTTATTAGACGAAAGGGAACGACTGCCGGAATAGAACTAATAGGTGGACTCCTGACGAATATTATAGATGCAAACAAGTGTGTAAAGGAAGGAAGTTCAGATGCCAAAATATCTCAATTCTTGTACAAGATTCGGTCACGAAAGACTCTCCTACACGTCAAGTCTCTGTCGCTTATGGGAGGTTGTTCGTTGAGCCTCTTCCAATGAAAGTGTAATCGCAATCTCTTCTTGATGTCGATTGTACTCATCTACTTTCTGCAATTAAGAGCAAGATGACATTAATCTCGAATAACTAACCCTAATCTCTGCGAGACGAAAAATATAATCGTGCAAAGCTTCCGATCTCTTTTTCAATTTCTCGATCTCTTCATCGATATCGACTATGTATTCCTTCGGTTTTCCCTCCTTGATGGCAATTTCCTTTTCAATTATGAGATCGTTGACTTCAGCATGGAAACTGTAAAAAATGACGATTCGAAGTTTGTAAGATTGGAAAATATTTCACCCTGATTCGATACTGATTTCATTTAAAGCCAGGATTCTCTTGGAGATGCCTTCAGGTAGATCCCAATTTTCGATCTGAAAACAATATTTGCGTAAAGCATAAACGAATTGAGCTTACATAATCATCAGTGATTGTTACATATTCTTTATTTGCAGTTACAACATGATCCACTGCGGTTCGGCACAAGGCGCACGTTTCGTCCTCTACTTTCTCAAAATGAATTATCTGATTTCTCGAATTTGAATGAAATATTAACGATCTTACACGCGATTCGAGCCATCTCAAGATGCAAGTTCGATGAAATGTATGCAGACAGGGCTCCAGTGTTACAGATCTCTGCAAGGAATATTAGTTTGATAAATCTGATAAAATGCAAACCTTTGCGGACAGGTCGTCAAAGCAAACGCTGCAGAGGGTAGATTCAGAACTTTCGGTGCTTGCAGCATCTGCAGCAACGACCGGGGCAGCTGCTGCAGCCAATGGTGCTGCTGCAGCAACTTCCAATTGCGCAGCCATCGTTGTCCATTCTCGCAGAGCCAGTGGCTCTTCCGAATATTCCGTAGCTTGGTCTTCTTGCGGAGGATTTCCAACTTGAATCCCTATTTCCACAGGTTGATGGCTAATCTCAAGCCAAGTCGTGTCTACAGAAGGTCTGCGGAACGCAGGGTACGTGTCCTCGAGCGAGAGAGCAGCTTCAATCCAGTCGTTCATCACTCGAAATTCTGTTGTTGAGATAAATTAGAGATTATTTTCCACTATGTACGCTAACACAGTGGCGAAAACTGAAAATCGGACGCCTCCAAGCATGCGCGGCAGTAAAATGATCGGATGGCCCGAGCTAAAGATAGAGACCGCAAGCTCCGCCCACTTTCGGGGAGAACGGATTCCCTCAAAACCTGCGCATTGACTCGACATCGCGAATTCTCAATCAATCCGGACGATCAAGCGCGTTTTGAATAGCTCTCAGGTCCCTTCACAAACTATGAGAAGGGGAACTGGATACTTTTTCTTGAAGTAGGTCAAAAATGCCGGAAACGACAAAAAATAGGTGTTTTGGGTATTTCTAGTAGGACGACATAGCTCCGCTAGAGCGATATGACTATTTCGAATATTTCCGGAATTTTAGAATGTTTTTCAGATTTTTAGCACTTGGCGCTAAGGTGTCGCGATGCGCGGGGAGAGGAGAGCGAGAGAGCGGGGGAGGGAGAGAGACACACGCGAGAGAGGCTCCGCCCACTTCCCTCTCCCTCCCGATCTCTCCCTCTCGCCCGGTGTGTCTTGCGTGCGTGGTTTTCATAGCATAACTTTTGATAGAGATGAGATATCGACAAACGGTAAAAAGCATGATGTTCTTTGGACCTGTATCTACACTTTGAGCACATGAAATACCTGACTCACTCAATTCGGCAGATCACCTTGCGGTCTCTAGCTAAAGAGAAGTGAGCGTTGCCACTGGGCATTTATGGGCCCCCAGAGTTTAAAGCGATCCATCGCAATCGTTTTTGTGCTCATCCCATTACATTAATTGCAGTAGAAGCCTTGATAGGTGCGAATATTATTAATAATATTATAGAAATGCCTCGGGTCGAGCAGCAATCGGATCGAATCGCTCGTTTCGATGAATACAAAGAGCAACTGGCGTTCTCGATAAATGCATGCAAGGCAAAAGTGAGTTGCATGGATTACATAGCTCTTCAATCAATGTTAAACTTTCATTTCAAAGTCCTTTTTCAGTGCGACCAGTTCAACAAACTCATGTTCACAATCAGCGAGTTGCTGTCTAGCGGAATCGATTCTGTCCGCGACAGAAAGGTATGTGAAATATTTTCAAAAACCTGAATAAAATTGCATTTGCAGCAATTCAACTTCAACCACTCGATGGCAATCGAAGCAGCGTACGGAATTCTCAATTCGGTCACAAAACCGCCCGCTGATAGACCGCACGAGGCACGAATTGTTTTTTCCCAACTTTCTCAACTTCAAAAGTTTTCAAAATGTTGAAATTGGAGGTGCTGCTAATCAAATTTGCGAGCGTCTTTGTTCCCTTCATGGAGGAACTCAACGGATACTATGCTCGACCCGATCCGGTGAGTGTCTTCCGCATATTTTACTGCTGAAAATATGTGATAGCTGGCGATATTTTTTTGTTTTTATGACCGCTTGAATTCGCTCAGAGTGGTTACTTATTCATTTCTCATGGTTTTCAGACTGTCCTTGAACAGCAGAGGCTGAAGCAAGAAAGGGAGAGAATAGAGCACAACAATCGAGTAATGCGGCAATTGAAAGAAAGAGGATCCATGCAACGGAAAAGGGGAACGAGGACCAATCTTGGCAAGTGTTTGAGCATCACAATTTAAAAAAAAACGTCAACATTTCAGCACAAATCAAGCAAGCCCTCAATCTATCTGCTCCTCCAATTGAGCAAGCCGCATTCACGTTTCGTGAGTTTCTCTCTTCTCGTTACAATGAAATCCAGGCGAGACCTTTGTTTGCAGGCCCGGTGCCCACCAAGAACTCTGCATTTAACATTGGTCTGAGAGACGCGGCGGTTATCCCGCCCTCGGCGGAAGCTCCTGGGACTCAGCCATGTAATTCGTCGTACCCCTTTGTCGATGAAGTGGGAGCGGTTGATGTGGTTCCGAGGTAGCGTTCCTCTCTATACCTTCCTTGCCAGTAGAGCTCGAAATACGAGTCGCCCTCTCTTCTTTCTCCACACTCTCTCGCCCGGTCGACTGACGAGAGAGTGAGGAAAACGAGGAGACGGCGACTCGCATTTCGAGCTCTACTTACCAGGTAGATAGATAGATGGCCTTGGAATCCTCGTGAGAGATCAATAAATACTTTGCAGCCAGCCTGATCCTCCTTGGTTCTCTGAAGGCGTCGTCAAAGAGGAGGGCACAGCGTGGATCAAGGAAGAAGAACCGGAGCATGAAGAGCGTGAGTACTAAAAAGCGGATTCCACCAAACTACCTTTTTTTTAAGATTCTCCCACAAATCCATCGCCATACATCAAGGACGAGCAAATGGACGAAATCAAAGAGGAGCCGATGGAAGAACCGATTGCAGATAGGATGTGAGCTTTAATAGAAGGATTTTCTGATTTTGATCTGAGTGATTACTCTAGGCATAGCCGAGTAGGCTCAAGTTTTATATGAAAGATTCACTGTTGCCGCTCAGTATGTTCAGTGCACGCAGTTCACGCGTGCGTGAAATCATCCTGCTATCTATTATTATTTTCAGAGTGATCAAGAGCACGCGTGAGATGGAGGAAGAGGAAGCCGCAGAGATTGCTGCTATGCAAAATTCTACTCGCTCTTCGACTAAGAAAGTGAGTTCGAAAGGGAATTCTTGATACAGCCTTTCATTTGTCACAATGCTAAATTTCCTATTTCAGAAGCCCGTTGCGAAGCGTCGCGAAATGCGTCTGAGCACTTTCGCCAAGCACCACTACCCGGAGATGGTGAAGAAGTCCGGATCACAGGTAAGAGATAGTATTGGCTGAATGAGTAAAGGAGTAATGTTGGATGCTGGAGCCAAAGTGAAGTGCAGTGAAGTGATGAAACATTGATAGTTTCAGAAGCGCGCTGCTCCTTCTCAATCGCACCCTACTCGTGAGAAGAAGCAGTGTCTGGTGAGCAAAATTTCAAGCAAAACTGATACAGAAGTAAGCACACAAACTGTATTCAGGGCGAAGCTCTTCCTGTCGCGCGCCCACCGAAGATGGTGCCGAAGGCTAAAGCAAACCGCTGTCGATACTGTAACTTAGACTGTGGACCGAGCAGTTTGGAGAGCCACGTCAAGAGCAATCACAAGGATCACTGGCTCAAGTATGTATTATTTCTGTTTTTTGCTAAATTGAGAATTACCTCAGATTCGTGAAGAAGTGCCCAGAGAAGGAGTGCGATTTCCGTTCCGATAAAGATGAAGAAATAAATAACCATCAAAAGGTTAGTTCAATATCTCCCTTCTCACCCAAAGACCCAAATGCTAATTCTCAGGAGGTGCACAATGGTCTGTACAATTCATGGAAGCTCGTTAGTGGAAGGAACCGTTTCAAGCTGCAGTCGGAATTTTACGGAGTCAAGAAAAGTGAGTCTTTTCTCCGTCAGAAACCATTTAATGACTGAGATCATGCACTCGGAAGAGCTGTCCTTCGCTGTCTACGACCTGGTTTGAAAAGTGTTGTGTGAGAGTCATTAAATTGAAGAATTCCCCCATTATCATTTGAGTCACTGAATCGTCATTCGTAGTTTGTCTTCGTCGCGAAGATTCCCAGAGGATAAAAGAGATCGTTTAAGAGTGTCCTTTCTGCCCGGAACCACTACTGAGTCTGTCCCACTTCGTCGGCCACATGGAGCTCTACCATAGAAGATTATGCTCGTACGAGGTACAATATTCACTTTTATTCCATTTTTGACTGAATAAAACGAATTTATGCAGAAAATATGTTTCAGAATCCCATTCTCGAGTGCGCGAACGCGTCTTGCAAGCACAAAACGGCTCGTTGCCACGAGATGTTCGAGCACTGGCACAAAGTGAGAATTAGGTGTCTGTTATGCAGAAAAACGTCTGTGTGACCACTTCTTCAATAAGGTTTACAGTTAAGATTTCTTGAGGTGTCTCCTGGCTGCAAATTTGGCCTCAAATTCGACTACGAAGAGGCAAAGGAAGTGGCTGAAGTTGATATCGCGAATAAGAGGGAGGAGTACGGACTCGAGTCTCCTCCTCCTTCTGCTGAACCAGATCAGGAACAGGGCGGAGCCGTGAAGGTCGAGAAATAGGCTTTTCCGATATAATCTGCTGTTATTTTTTTGTTTTTTTTTTGTTTTTTTTTTCAGATAAAAATGAGTTATCCATTCTTTCGTGGACAGAGTAAATTCTCTTCCCTTGCATGGTCGAGTCTCGAGCGCGGAAGCTACAATCCGGCGTCAAATTGGCTCGAGTAAATCACACACTGACGCGTCTCGCGCAGCGAAAAACACTCGAGAAGAGATTGACTGTCATTCGTCAGTCGGAGGAGAGCCGGGGATCTCTCAGGATTTTGACTTGAGATAACTGTAGCCAAGGAAAACAATAAAAGAATACATTTTGGCTAGCCCTAGTTCTCATTATTTCGGAGCAGACCCATTGCACTAATAACGAAGGCACTCGGAAACAACGTCGTCTGCAATAGGAAAAAAACGGAAAGAGCAAGACCTCATTAGGCGTCGGGCCACGAAAGTTCGTTTTCCGTTCTATCTCTTTAGCTCTTCTCCTCTCTGCTTCGAAGAAGGCTTGCTTATTCTATTGTGAGCGCCGTCTCTTCTCCGAGATTCGTCAGCTCTCTTTTTTCGCCCAATCCTCTGAGCCTTGACACTTGCTGGCATCAGTCATTATCTGAGCTCGAATTCTTTTTTTTCGTCCGCGACATTGGATTGATGAAGCAAACGAACAAAAAAGCATTTTAAAAATTAAAGAATCCATCTCTATTCGCTCTCAATCTCTAGCCTATGAGACAGCATACATAGTGGTGACTTGAGGAAACTCCCTAGATAGCTCAGAATTCTCTGAACGGGATCTTGGTTCCTCCTAGCATGCTGTCATTTTGCATTCACCCATTTCTGATTCCGGGTTTGCGCCATACGGAAGCTTTTTTGGAGCGGAATCCGGCATCCTTAAAAATTTAGAGATTAAATCTTTTACTTCTTCGGGGCTCTGTTTTTTTCCTGCAGTCCGAAATAACAGCAGTGCATGAGATAGTTCGCAAGGATCTTTGGCAGAAGGTCCTTGCACATTACAACAGAATATCTCCAAATATACAGCCCATTATCAGCATCCAGCAAATGCGCCAGATCCTGCGCGAGAGTCAACAATACTCCCTCTGACCACTGGTCGGCTAATTTATCTCGTCTCTCCTCCTCTCCCTCTCTTCCGGTCTTCCTCTCCCTTCCCTCTCTATGGATTGTCTCCTGGGGGATTTCACTCGCGCTTTTTCCCTCCTCCTCTCCCTCCCTGCTAGGGAGAGTCGCCTTCCTTATTCCGAATCTATTCTCTTTCTCTCTCTCGCATGAGCATTAGTGTCGTTCGGTACGAAATCGGACTATTTTTGGGCCTCGGATTTCTCCTGTTATTATATTGCGCAATTTGCCTTCTAATCCATGAGCTTCAGTGTAGTTGTCCGGCTTTGAGCCGGCTGGCTCGCGTTTCAAAGGCTCCGATTCCGTCTATTTTTGTTCTCAAATTTGCTCATTTGGATTCAAAATAGCCGCGCCTAAGCCTCGTTTATTGTTCTATCATAATTGGTCGCTTCTCCCCAGATCTTTGGTTCACCACCCTTTGTACTCGTCAGCGTAGTAACTCAATATCCTCAACTCAAATTTTCCCAGGGAGTCGAGTTGGGTAAATTCGCGCGCGCTTAAGCTAGTAAGGCATCGTCTTTCCCCTCTGAACACAACTTCCAGTAGTTTTCTTTTCTTTTTCGATTTATTGCACAAAACATTTCATATTGGCATTGCTAACAATGGCCCGTAGTGATGGTTTACGGGGGCTTCTCTTACATTTTGAAAGTAAGAAAGCGTATCATGAGATATTCAAGTTGGGCCTTGAATCTCTAGTGATTTCAGCCAGAGTAGGATTTTTTTGAGGCTGCATCCGCTAGTTGCGATTTCGTCTCTCGTGGCTCGCATAGGCGAGAGAGCGTGCGGAATGGGGAGATTAACAGAGACTATCCGAGAGAATTTAGAAAGGGCCGTACAACGATTTTTTAACCTATGCTCAAAAAATGTTCCCAGGGGTGCTTTTTCACGTAGAGTTCGAAAATCGACCTTAGGAAGCCGTATCTCTAACCCCCCATTCCCTGTGGCACACTCCACCCTACCAGGAGGTAAATGCAATTTCGCGAATGGCGCTCCGAACCCCTACAAATTATATATCATCTTGTAGATCTCGACGAGACAAACATTTTTTGTGAAGAAAGTGAAGGCCTATCTCTTCTGTGAAAAAAAATATTTTGGTCGAAAGTTTTATTTTGAACGTCGTGAAAAATTTTTGGCCGCCGTGTAAAAAGATTATTTTTCCATTCGATTCGCAATGCATTTTTACCCCTTAGTGCAAAAATTGAGCCGGATTTATTTTGCCCATTGTTGTTTCATAGGCCAAAGAATGGGCGCAACCTCGATTTTCGACCATTTTTCTGTTTTTTGAAATCGAATTTCTCAAGTGGTTGGAGATCGGGAGTCAAATTTTCAACATAAATCAACTAATATGAACCAAATCAATAATTTATGAGGTTTAGAAGGAAATCGGAGAAATTTTTTTTGTTTTAAAATTTTCAAATTTTGTGAAATTTTCGTTGGAAAAAAAAAAAATTCCTCATAAATTATTGATTTGGTTCATATTAGTTGATTTATGTTGAAAATTTGACTCCCGATCTCCAACCACTTGAGAAATTCGATTTCAAAAAACAGAAAAATGGTCGAAAATCGAGGTTGCGCCCCTTCTTTGGCCTATGAAACGACAATGGGTAAAATAAATCCGGCTCAATTTTTGCACTAAAGGGTAAAAATGCATTGCGAATCGAATGGAAAAATAATCTTTTTACACGGCAGCCAAAAATTTTTCACGACGTGCAAAATAAAACTTTCGACCAAAATATTTTTTTTCACAGAAGAGATAGGCCTTCACTTTCTTCATAAAAAATGTTTGTCTCGTCGAGATCTACAAGATGATATATAATTTGTAGGGGTTTGGAGCGCCATTCGCGAAATTGCATTTACCCCCTGGTAGGGTGGAGTGTGCCACAGGGAATGGGGGGTTAGAGATACGGCTTCCTAAGGTCGATTTTCGAACTCTACGTGAAAAAGCACCCCTAGGGACATTTTTTGAGCATAGGTTAAAAAATCGCTGTACGGACCCTGAAGAAAGTATCTCAATTCTCTCAGATAGTCTCTGTTAATTATTCATTCCGCCAGCCCGCCTCTGGTCCTTGTTGCCCGTGGAGTCACATACACTGCTTCTTTCTCTCTCCGAGCACAATGCGGTTTACGGATGCTTGCATTTTGCTTTCTTTTCGAAGGAAATTCTTGTTCTCGCCATGCTACTTCGAGTCGTGTTAGCTTTCCCGCAATAATCTTGCTACCAATAACTTGTTTTCAGGCAAGCAAACCATGCCGCTAGGGTAGCCCCAGACTTTTGCCGATATGGTGTGCAAAACCACCGTACTCCTCGTCGAGTTCTGCCTTTTCGGATTTGTCGCCACCGGGTACACCAAGTACGGCATCCCTGTGAACGGATCGTGAGTTTATTGCTAAAATTTGTGTTATTAGTTCTATCACCGACGAGTATGCAAAATGGAGAGAGCACAACTATTTTCCTCAGATTCGGCACCTCTCGCCGCAACGTTCGACACATTGGAGACGCGCAGCTTGATGATGAACCAGAAGAGGAAGAGCCACCACCGATCCTATTAGATGGTACGATTTGTAATCTCTTTTTTGTTGGTTTCTGTTTTTTCCCTACTACACCCATGCATCACTGGCCGTCACACTGCTTGCGTGACTTATGAATATTGTGAAACCTATTCGTTGCATTTTCAATATTTGAAAAAAAGTTTTTTGAAATAACACAACTAAAACATAAATCCAGACGGAAAGTGTCGCGACGACGCGCAAGTCGTCTCGACGATCCTCCATGGATACAAGAAGGACAATCTGCCTGGGAATCAGCAAGTGCAAGTGTCCGTGGAGGTGAGCAATCCGGAATTGTTTTGTGTGTGCGAATATGTTTCACATCGAGCTAATCCACCAAGAGCGAATCAATCAATTTTTATCTCTATCGATGCAGAATAATTATAAATAAATTTATTCGAGAGGTGTTAACTTTTCCGTTGTAATAAGTTTTTTTTTGTTCAGATCTGGGTGCAGGAAGTGTCGAAGATCATCGAAATCTCGTCCGAATTCGAACTGGATATTTACGTAACGGAAAGATGGACGGACCCCGCACTAGCCTTCAGCCATCTCAATCCGTGCAAGAGGTGAGGAATCAAATAAGAATCAACCACAACATCTCATATATTTTCATTAATTCATGGTATTTTTGAGTAAATTCGTGGACCCTTTTACCCGCATCTATCTGAACTGCAAGAATTGATTGATGCGTCATTAGAACTGCGTGGGACCAATCTTGATCTCCTGACCCGAAGTAACCGACCGCAAAGATCCTTCCGCCCTCTGCTCTCCCCTGGGACGTCTCTTCTTTTTGACGGAAGATACGAAAGTGGTCTGCAAGAGTTTGCAGGGACACAAAAGGAGATAGGGGAGATGCGATTATTTCTTTGTCGACTCTATCTCTAACTGGTGAAAGAGTACGGCGAAAGAGAGATGAGGACTCGTCGACCCTACTAGATACGCAAGCGGTCTCTAGGGCATACTCACATTTGAGTGTGTGCAGAAGGATAAAGATGAGCGGAATAGCAAAAAAAAATCGGAAATAACAAATGAGTGTAATTTGCAGCAACATCTCAGTGGACGGAGGTGTAGTGCTGAACAAGATCTGGAATCCGCACGCCTGCTTTGTTAACAGCAAGGTTTGTTGTGATTTGAAGAGTACGCCGTTTTTTATGCCTCCAAGTTCTTTCGGTCCATCCTTTCTCAGTCGATACCGCATTTGCGACATCTATTGTTCACACGTACAGCAAACTTGTCCGTCGTGCTCTGAACAATTCCCTTGCTCGCTTTGCAATTTTTATAGGTTTTGTACGACGATGCCTCTGAAAGTCCAATCATTCATCGAGTTCGATCCCAATTATACTTGCAGCGTGAAACATATCGCGAACATTGTACGATTTAAGATTTGCTTGATACGAATAATTCCAGGACGCCTCTGTGCACAAGTCTCCCTTCAAGAACATCTTCCTGCAGATCTACTCGAACGGATCCGTATGGCACAATTATAGGTTCGGATGAATTTCATGAATTAAAAAAATGTTTTTGCGAATCGACTCAGTTGAAAATTATTTGAACGCGTTGATAGATTGACAAAACTAAAACTAGAATACTAAGCAGAAGCGTGAAGAGGCCACTTAATCTTTGAAATTACAGAGTCAAGCTGACCGGACCGTGCTCGAGCACACTGCGAACATTTCCTATCGATCAGCAGAAGTGAGTTTCACTTATTACCGTGATTTCGAAAATAAAAAAAATTCGTTCAGGTGCATGCTCGTCTACGAGAGCTTCACGCACAATCATGCGCAGGTATTTTTCTCTATTTTTAAAATTCTAATTCAATCTCGCTTCCTTTTAGGTGCAACTCAACTGGATCGACTACACGGCGCCCATTCTCATTCTTAAGGAGAACATCTCCCTTCCTGATTATGTTCTAGTCGACTTCCAAGCGAGTTCCGAGACACGGGTGAGCGAATTTCTCCATGATATTTCTTTTTTTCCTTTTTTTGCGTATTTTGCGACTGGGAGAAGCCAGTAATCGTGGGAATCCAATCCATAACCAATTTGAGCTAAAGCTGAAACCGATTTGATACGCGTCCTCCAATCTTACTAAATCTACTCTTACTCTACTCGATTCTTAGAATTCCTTCTATAGAAACCGAGTTGGCTACATTCCAGTTGTATCCTCCGGGCATCTTCAACGAACTGGTGGCCACCTTCACCTTCCAGCGACTGTACGGCTTCTACATTCTACAGGTTCGTTTTCGATTTATTTTCAAATCAGTAACTAACGTGCCAACGGGAGGCGTGTTGCTCATACTATATAGCTAATTCGAAAATGATTAAATAATAATCGCAGGTCTACGTCCCCGCGTATATCTCTGTCTTCATCTCTTGGGTGAGTTTCACCGATTTATTTTTATGCTGTTCCATTCTCGTCGAAACGATTTTGATCGGGCTAGAAATGAAACCATTAGGAAAAATGATCGAAATGCATGAACAAATTGACAACGGAGCTTCTAGATCTCCTTCTACCTCGGTTCTAAGCAGATTCCCTCAAGGACCACTGTCGGGGTCAACTCGTTGCTGGCACTGACGTCAGTGGTTGTTGTCGTTGTTGTCGTTGTTATTGGTTTGCTTGTTCAAAACAACAAATAACTTCAGTTTCCAATTCGGCTCGGTCGTGAGCAATCTACCAAAGACGAGTGACGTGAAGGGTAATTTTGTAGTGCTAATTATTATTTTTCCAAAAAAAGCCTCATCGATCATTGAATTCGCAAAGAACGAACACATATCTCACTGATGAAACATTGATGAATCGTTATCGAGAAAAGAATTCAATTTCAGCAATCGACGTGTGGATTCTCTCATCAATGGCGTTCATCTTCGCTTCTCTCATTGAAATGGCCCTCGTGGGCTATCTGACGAGCAGGCAGTCTGCTGAGGCGTCAAGGTTTGTTTGAGTCTCCGAAAATTTCAAACAGCAGCTCGTTAATCCTTATTGTAGGTGCAACTGCTCTTGGCTTTGTGCGAAATGTCCCGAATGGTCGGCGACCAAGCTGGATAAGGTATCACTCGACAGTGAAAGAAGGGGTTAATCCATCATTTGATCCTAGGCCTCGGCAGTCCTCTTTCCTACTACCTTCATCCTCTTCAATATCTGGTATTGGTTCGTCTTTCTGGGGTGAGTTTCCCCCCTTTCCCCTCTGAATTGATTAATGAGTCCCATAATTCGCATCTATCAGCGACCAACTACTGTCCATGCAACCAAAAACGCACTAACTGTAAGATTGGAAAACACACACACCGTAACATGGTTACCCTACCGTATTTCGAGTCTATCCTCTCTTCTGACTTTCCTTCTATCGGCTTTCCCCCTCCCCCATGCACACCACGCATGCGTCTGATCTATCCGAAACGTTGACTGGTAGAAAATGTGATGATTCCTAGACGTGCGACCTCCTACGAGGAGTAGAAGACAGGCAAGGAACGGTGGTGCTGATTACGGTAGTCGTGGTGTGTAGTAGTAAACAGCGGCCGCCTATCTCACTCCATTCCAGTTCCTGATCTGGGCGCTTTCAACACAGCTTCTCAACTTTCTGTGCCGTCATAGCGATCAAAGTTCAAAGATCACTTCGTTGTTATTTATCTTGCATGATTTGCATGTATCATACTGTTGTTGATTGAATTGCATGACTGAATGAATTGTACTGTAACTCTGTTTTCTATTATGGTTGTCAGAACGAAGATTCGTCTAAAACGAGGAATTATCATTCTGTCATCCCTACCCTCACTCGCATGGCCTTCGATCACCTCTTTCGACTAACCCGCTTTCTTCCATTTTCGCCATTTCCCATTTTCAAATCGTCCCTATTCAGTCGCCTTCTCCTGTCGTCTTGACGCACGCTTCGTCCGAGTTTCCAGAGATCAAAGATCAATGATCAGCGATCGCTCACACCCGCAAGTCCTCACACTATTCCTCCTTTCTGTCCGCACAAATTCAGTAGTAGATTGTATCCACCAATATTTCGTTCCGCTTGTACCCGCTTATTTCTCCTATCTTTTGCACCACCTCACCAACTATGTTTCCGCCTACCTCAATCGAATAACGCGATACCTTACCTCTGACCAAGTCCAGCCCATTCCTACCGTAACCCTACACACCCAACTCGGTTCGCCACACCTTCCAGGAACGTGCGACGCGTGTCGCCGCTGTATCAGTCGTGAACGTCGACTACCGTACCCCCCAGCACACCACCCGATACACCACCAATTCACTTACAATATTCCCTGTGATGACTGTCATTTACGATGTTCGAGATAAATTATTGGGGTAAAAGGAGAAGGACCACCCGATATGTTTCATTGCCAACACAAGATCAGTTTCGGACAGAACTTTCGATTCTCGTCTTTTTCTCTCGTCCCCACGAATCATTCTTGAGCAAGACTGATTGCGATTACAAATGAAGTGATGAGGCAAAGTCGCTCAAGAGTCATTAAGAATCCGAACTCTATATGAGAGAATGCGGAAATCGCACAAAGCACACATCGACCCAAAACTGTTCGGGTACCTCTCTGTTTGAACTTGTTAGAGGTTTTCTCTCCCTTGAGCAAATTGTCCGCCTCCGGTCAATTTCGCCCCTTCATTCGATCGTCTTGTCATCACTGCTCCGGAATGGGAAAGTCTTCGAACAGGGTGAGTCATTTGTCTAGAACGTCTTTACGTCAGTAGTACAGTCTAGCTGAGATTCCACGGTGCAAATATTTCGAATGACGTTACCTCCCCTGCATTCGATCCGAGAATTGATCTCTCGAGAAATCCTCTGACTCTCTCAATTGCGCCAGCTCTCTAACCGGACAGAAAGGGCGAGAGAGTGCGTGAGATTAAGACAGTCAACCAATCATTCCGGAAACAAGTCGATCTCTCGTTGAGTTTCATCGCAAACACAAGATCCGCTGCGTTCTGTACTTTTGATTCGTGGTTCTTTTTCGTTATTGTGAATCAATCTTGTTCAACTTCTTCATCCGATTACCAAAAAGTTATCGGTCAGATTTTTGAGAGACAGCGCGGATTTGAGAGAGCGCAGAGAAGCCAGAGTTGACGAGATAGTGCGCGGATTAGAGAGAGCGGCGCTAGATGAGTCAACGATACCTCACTGTGTGCTCAATGCCTTTGTCTGTCGACGTATCGCCTCCTCATCCTTTCTCTCCTTCTTTCGCCCGCTATCTAGTTCTGTCTGACGGCGAGAGAGCGGGTGGAATGGAGAGAGTCTCCCTCTGCTTCCTCTGTACTCGGGTTAGACCAATGTATGTCCACTAGCTGGCGAAGTATCTGTCACTAGCCCCCCGCAAACATTTTGCAGGTTCAGTTTCGCGATATTCGTTCATGTGCCATTGATAGTGTACCATATTGGCCATGAAACATTGAGCACTTCAGGATAGGTTTCACAAATAATACTTCATCCTATGTTGACACTGTGTGATGTTCTTCGCATCATTGCTCCCTGAAAATAAAACCAATAAAACCACATCACGTCCAATCCCTCTTCGAAAGTTCATAGCCATATCGCGATATCCGCTTGAGCGACGGTTGTCCTTTGTCCTTTCCTCCCTTCATCTCCTCTACCATCTGATCAAACCATGGAATTCGGGGATGGCTTCGCTGGAATTGGTCTCTTTATTTCGCGCGTTCTCTTGCTTAGCTTTTGTTCTCAGCAAATTTATTGATTGGTCAATGATGAATACTTGTAGTTTGAAGCTGAAAGGTCATATTTCAAAACAAATGTGAAGAGGGGTACTTGATTCGGTTGAGTAAATGGGCAAACAAACGAATCGACTCCTCTTCCTTCTCCCCTTTATTTGATAAGAACGTCAATCGAAATTTCTCGGATTCGAGTTCTCTGCAACGATAAGCTCCGTCGTTTAGACACATTTACCAAGAATTCTTTATATATTTCTGGGTGACCTCTGGTATCTATTCCCATCTTTCATATTACTGCTTGTTCACAGTCTTTGATAAGAACGCTTATGAATTCTGGGAGTTTTATCTTTTGGGATTTGTATCTAGATCTATTTCTACCTGCGCAATTAACTTCTCAAGATTCGTTTCAATATTTGATAAGATCGTCGAAAGATTCATCACTTTCCCTCAACGCTCACTGGTTTATTTTAACACTCTTGATTTGTCATTCATCAGTGAAAAAACCGTTGAGTTAGTCATCACTGGCGAAATACCACTGGTTCTCATGACAACTCGTGTTACATTTCCCATTCACGATCCCATTCCTGAATTATTCGCAGCCATTTCGCAATCGACAATTCGAATAAGACTTCTGATTGCGCCGTTGCCTCCTCCTGCTTCTGATGTGTTTTCTGCTTCTTTTACAGAGAGAAACCATGCAAAACGAAGAGAAAACATAGCCCTGTCTCAGATTTCATGCGATGTCGTTGCTTTTATCGTGTTTTTTGCCATAACATTCATTGTTCTGTTTCTCTCGTGTTCGTCCAAGCATTCTCCCAGCGAGATCACGCTAGACAGAGGAGAATCCGGGAGAAGGCGTTTCCCGCATACTACTCATTCATAGGACTACGTCTGACTCTCTCCACTCCACCTGCTCTCTCCCCCTGTCTAACCAAGAACATGCATAGGGCCATTCCTCCCCGCGCGAGACCACCAATTATCGGAGAGGTGAGAGGGAGGGATTCATAGTATTGCGGGAGATCTTGGAGAATGTCGGTTGTTCTTAGAGGTTGTGTAGGATTGTATCATTTCTTCGGAATCTCGTGGTTTCCCATCTTGAAAGACGTCTAGAAAGTGCACTCATGTCCCATGACACACCCCTCTCCCCGATACTAATCCCCGGCCGGTCATAAAGTCCGCGAGCCTGGTTGTCCTGGGATACATTCAGAAGGAGGAGGGAGAAACTGATACCCTGCCCCTGATTCTCGTTCATTAGCCCGATTAGATTTGCACTAAGCGCGCGTTACTAGGGCGGAGCGAGGCGCGCAGACTCTAAAGGTTTCTCACTCTTCTTCCCTCTTTTCACACGCGGGAAAGGGCGCGACAAGTGACGAGGACTTCTCGTCTTTCTCGAGTCATTTTTCATTTTTTCGTACTTTTACTCAAATATGTTTCACTGATACTACGAATGTTCCATAAGCTCGGTTTCTGCGCTGCGTATGCCAGATCATGGAAAAATGATACAATCAAAAGATGTAGGTCTCTCACTTCCTCCTCTTTCCAGTAGCCGTTCGCTGCATGTAATAACGGGGAAACCGTTGGACTTCCGTCCATTTCCGCGCGATTGGTCTTTCCTTTGAGTAGTATACGTTTCTGCTTTTCCTCCATTTTCTACTCGATTTTATTACAATTTTGTCTAAATAGACCATGAATCCAGACAATCATAAACCATTCTAGATGTCCACAGTCGCGTCTGGATGCTCGCGAGGGCTGCTCGTGCTGCTGAACGTCGCGTTGTTGGTGAGTTTTGAGGATGGAGGATTCGTCTCTCCATTTTGCATACCTCTCTAATCACTATGCATAACTTTCATGAGTTCGGGACTATTTTTTTGGGGAGAGGCATCACCAAAAAAGGATCGCTTTCCAGATAGCGTCTCTCGTCATGATTGGCCTGCTGCTGTGGATCCGGTTCGACCCGAATTTCGAAGCGGAAATTAGGTCAGAATCCTTATTTGGGACTTAAATCAAGATAAACTTCAGGAAAGATCTCAAAATTACTGAGAACATCCAGCAGCTGGACTACTACAAGGGACTCATCAACACTGGGGTTGGTTCTTTTCTTATTTTATCCTCTTCGAGCTACCTAATCACTCATATTCAAAAAGTTTTCCGACACTACAACTACAGCTCTAAATTGTATTCTTACACTTCCGTTGGACTTTGGCTAAAAACGTACAATTTGTAGGCCGACAAGACATTTTATCTTTCATAAGTTCCCAAAAGACTCTATCTAGCCTCAAACTCCGTAACCTGACTCGTGCAACATCACGAGCGGGGCGCGAGATCCGCGGGTTTGAGTCTTGAGTCTTGCGGTCTTGAGCAAACACGAAGGGGATATTTCCCGACACTTCCCCTCCTCTGACGACATCCTGACTCATGACTACTGCGCGTCACAGGTAGCAGGGGCTTCGCTGTTATGAAATTCCTCGAATCATGCATTTTCCATCGACAAACCACGCTGGCTTAACGACCTTCCCGAATGGGAATGAGACATGGAAAGCTATGTCGGGCAATGGTTATGTCGGGAAGTAGAAGTAAGCCACGTCAACAATGAGAAACCTATGTAATTAATAAATTATTAATTAGCTAAATTAATTTTCAATAATTAATAATTGCAGCTCACGGTCTCCTTCTGGGTGCTGCTCGGGTTCGGCATCGCGGGCGCTGTCATTGGACTCATCGGAGCAGTTGCTGCGGTTTTCGGGATCAAGTTAGCTAGAAATGGCATTCGGATCAGATTATGACCATTTTTTCTGCAGTTTTAGCAGAATTAAAAGCCCAGATTCAATGTTTCATTTCCAGCTGCCTGATCGGTTTCCACTTTTGTCTCCTTCTCATCATGGCGCTGCTCGAGATCGCCGTCGGCATCTACATACTGGTCACGAGGGATACGGTAAGGGGCAGGGTAGAAGGGTACGGTAGAATTGAGAGATACGGTAAGGACGAGGTATTTGGCACTGTAGCGAAATGAGTGAGAGCGCGACACGCGAGTCCCAGCCCCAGTCTAATTCATTTCGAAATTCGATTCCATTCCAGCTCCGGCAGACCGTGCAAGGCTACGTCATCGCCGCGTACAATGCGCGCACGCTCGACTACGATAGTATCCGAATGAGGGTGATCATTCTTACTTATCTAAATACTGTTTATATTTTAACGAAAACAAGTTGGCAAGCAAGTAATCATCGCAAAGATCATGTATCGACTATGTGTGCTCCCTGAAACATACCTTTCCCTCATTCTCGATTTTGCAGTACGACTGCTGTGGTATCGACGGCACGCCCGATCTCGCCTGTCTCACGGGACAGGTACAACTCTTAATAATTAATTAATTATTAATTAATTAAAAAAATAATTCAGCCCACGTGCACTGGCGCCGTCTGGGATCGACTGGACTTCACGCTGATGGTCACAGGTTCGGAACTGATTTCGTTAATTCATTTAAACCTAGAGATTAGAAGTTCTGGTTATCTCTGCAGTATTGAAATGACTTTGTGCGACGAAAGGCTCAGGTCTTTGATCACCATGAGAAATGAAGAGAGTCGCAAATCCCATCTCCTCTCAGGTTTCGTGCTCATCGGTATTCTCATCTGCCAGTTCGTCTCCTGTCTCTGCTCAGTGACCGCCCTCTGCGTCAAGAGAAACGCGGAATAGAACAATGATCGGCACTTCTCTCATTCTCGGCACTCTATTCACTCGTTTATATATTTTAAAGTTCCTGTTAACACAACAATCTAAAAGTGTGTTTGGGAGACCTTCAAGTTTGCTTGGGACTAGAGGTCCCGAAAGATCCAGTGCCATACTATTGTATTTCTCCAGTCGAATTTATCGGCCAAGTATTGATGTATGTACATGTTTGCTCTCGCCATTTGCAATGGAACCGTGATAAATGCCTTCTTTATTTAATATCGCATCATTTATTAAAAGAAAAGATGTGCATTATGTGCATTGTGGAGTGAGCGCAAAGAAGGCTATTGATGGCACGATACAATCGAGTGTAAGCGAACCTTGTGGCAACGCTCCCTTCTCCTTAACGCTTCCATCTCTCTTAGAGGCGTCCGATCCAGCAAGTGTTCTGTTTGTTTTCCTATTTTTTGCTGAAATCACACTCAATTTATCTCAACAACAGAACTTCGAATGATGAACGATTGGATTGAAGCTGCACTCTCGCTCGAAGACACGTACCTTGCTGTCCGCATACCTTCTGTAGACCCACCTTGGCTTGAGATTAACCATCAACCAGTAGAAATTGGCAATCAAGTTGGGGTTGAAAATCCAATCCAAGAAGACCAAGAAGAGCCGGACGAGCCGGAAGAGCCACTGGCTCTGCGAGAATGGACAACGATGGCTGCACAATTGGAAGTTGCTGCAGCAGCACCTTTGGCTGCAGCTGCTGCACCGGTCGTTGCTGCAGATGATGCAAGCACAAAAAGATCTGAGTCTATCCTCTGCAACGTCTGCTTTGACGACCTGTCCGCAAAGGTTTGCGTTTTATCAGGTCTATCAAACCAATTTTTCTTGCAGAGATCTGTAACACTGGAGCCCTGCATGCATCAATTTCATCGAACTTGCATCTTGAACAGGCTTGAGCCGCGTGTAAGATCGTTAATATTTCATTCAAATTCAAGAACTCATCTACTTTTATTAGGATGAAGAGGACAAATCGTGTACCTTGTGCCACACTGCCGTGGTTCATATTGTAACAGCGAAGGGAACGATTGTAAAGATCGCTGATGATGATGTAGGTTTAATTATTATGTTTTAAGCAAAATAATGTTTTCAGTTCGATAATTGGCTTCTTCCTAGTGATATCACTGAAAAAATTCATGCTTTGAATATAATTTATAACGAATCACGGTAAAAATTTAATTCCGATTTCAAAAGTCGTTTGTTCTTCACAGATTTTACGCTCAAATCTACGCTGTCACCGAGGAAAAAAGAATTGCAATCAAAGAGGGAAAGACTATGGAATTCATAACTGATATAGATGAAGAGATTGAGAAATTGAGAAAGAGATCGAAAGCTTTAAACGATTATATTTTTCGTCTAGCAGAGACTAGGGTTTGTAATTCAAGTTAAACCCAAATTCTTTTCTTATTTGCAGAAGGTAGATGAATACAATCGCCTTCAAGAAGAGATTGCGATTAAACTTTCGAGAGAAGAGGCTCAACGAACAGCAGCCCATAAACGACAGAGACTTGACGTGCAGGAGAGTCTTTCGTGATCGAATCTTGTACACGAACTGAGATATTTGTCATCCGAACTTCCTTCCTTTACACACTTTCCTGTTTTGATATCAACATTCCTCACTGGAGTCTGAAGACTAATCTCCAGATTTCCAAGTACTGTGTATGTTATTATTATAGCTTCAAAAACAAAAGAAGGATATTTATTGCAATCTGTGCACATTTATCTCCTAGAGATCGATAAATTGGTTATTGAAAAAGTGAAATTCGAAGACAACGCGCTATTTACGCTTTTACAAAGCGGGTGTCACAAACCTTTCATAGATAAAGGACGCTCCTGCACCTTCACGGTCTTCTTTGTTAACTTACTCATACGAATACTCTTGTAAAAATCGCGGTAAAATCGTTGTCTATTGAACGTTTCATCAATACTTGTTGTTCTCATTGCGATTATATTATTTGTGTATTATGGTCTGCTTCGGGAAATTCCAAGAGAACCAAGTTATGGAGACTTCTGAAGCTGCGGAACCTTCTGAGGAACCACTGCCGTTACGAGATTTGTCAATCAACAGTAATGCTCAATTAGTAGCTGCTGCAGCAGCACCTTATGAGCTGGCTGCAGCTGCTTCATCGATCGTTGCTGCAGATGCCCCGAGCACCGAAAATGCCGACACTTGCAGCATCTGTTTGGACGAGATGTCGACAAAGGTTTGTATCGAATCAGATCGATCGTCAAAAATCTTCTTTTAGAGATCTGTTATCCTGGAGCCATGTCTGCACCAATTTCATCGAACCTGCATCTTGAACTGGCTTGAGCCGAGAGTAGGATCATTTTTTCAAACTCAAGGAAACATACAATCTATTTTCAGAAAATAGAGGACGAAACCTGCTGTTTATGCCGATCCGCAGTGGATTCTGTTGTCGATAAGAAGGGGAAATTCGTGCCTATTACTGATGGTGCAGAATATGCAAGTTTCTTGAATAAATTATTTAATTAACTAATTATTTAATATAAGTATAGATTCAATGTTGGTTTCTATCTCACAATACCGCCATGCGAATCAGCGCATTCAAAGGAACAATTGTCGACTCTGGGTATAATCTCCTTGTCTGATCTCGAAAGGCAATCGTTCTTTGTCGCAGATTATTTGATCAAGCTAATGATCTCCGCAAAGAAAAAGAAATTGCAATGGAAGAAGGAAAGACGAAGCAATTCATAACCGATATCGATGAAGAGTTTGAAAAATTGAGAAAGAGAACTTATGCTTTGAACTTAATTTTCTACCACGAGATTAGGGTTTGCAATTTGATTTCATTGTTTGAATCCATTTATTATTTGCAGGAACCCTACGATCGTAAGCATGAATCCATTGCGCTGAAATTTCTAAGGGAAGAGGATCGTAGAGCAGCCGAAAAATGGCGCAAAGTAGGTGATTTTAACGGGGTGGAGGGGTGGGGCGACATCTGAGTTTCCAATGTGAGATGAATGGTCGTCGTAACAGTTCATATTTGGTCGCCATTGAGAGAGCAGAGAACAGGGCAGAGCATTTTTTTCTCCAGGAAGTAGACGATCTTACTCAAGAGGTCGCCAGTGACGCTGTCCCTTCGATCTTAAAGATCGTGGAGGCGTCGAATGCGCGAGCCGAAGCCGCCGTTGCTGCTGCGTTGTGCAGGCTCGAGAACAGTCACAGACGTATCTTCCGTGATCGAATCTTGTTCCAAGGACTATGATATTTTGGTATCGGATCTCCCTTACTGATATGTTGATCCATGATAGCTACCTAATTCTTTCCCACTTTCCATGTATTTTGTATGCTTCGAGGAAAGGCAAACATTTCATCACAATCTCCACATGATGATTACGAGATCACGAGATCGATAAATTAACTAAAAAAGTATTTTAATTAAAATCTACGAACAGCTCACGTTTACTATAAAAATTATTTACTTATTACAACTTTAAAACTACAAGTTATTATTAAAACTCAATGAGAAATCGAACGATTGCACGCAATGATACAGGGTGATAGATAATAATGAAACAATACATGTATAGGAAAATCAAGTCAATGTACATAAGGGGCAATCGAATGGGTTGCTAGAAATCAACCGGTGTACGGCACACATGGGAAACAGGTTGAAAATTAGACATAAATCGAGTGCTACATTTTTTACAAACATGTTATTACTAGATTTCGAATGATGGTATCGGGTACGAATCGGTCCTCAGAGCTCCTCGCTTTGCTCTCGGCGTGAGCTTCTTCTTGGAGTGGGATCTGCAATAACCAGTCATCTTAATTTTTTTCCAATACGCTTGGTTCGTTAGCTCGTACGCCAATTTCGAACTATTGATCACGGCTAAGCTGTTCAAGAAGTCAAAGAGAAGCAGGAGCATCAACAAACGTACATGCCTTTCATCTCGGCCTTCATTCCACGTGCTCCTCTGGGGACGAAGACATCGGGTAACTGCGGACCGTCAGAAGAAGTGGACGGACGAGCCCGCTTAGCGGCGGGAGGACGGGAAGGAGAGAACTGTAAATAGATGATGAATTGGTGACTCACTTCATCACTATCTTATATTATTTTTTCTGAATGATCAAGGATGAATTATATTTCTCACCGCTTCACGTTTGACCGTGGCTTTGGGGGTTCTGGAGCGAACGACTTTATCCACAAGGCATGAAGCCTGGAAATGCTGCGTGTAAATAGTGTGTCGACACATCAGATTGGTGAAAAGTATGGTGCATCTCCGATTGTATTTACCTCTCTCGCACGAGATCTACGCCTGTTGACGGCGTTGGCGTCGTCATCATCAGCAATGGCGACTGCTTCTGTTGCTTCATCGACGGCCTTCGCCTGAAAGTACCGATTGTCAGGTTCATCATTCTTGGCATCATCGGCCTAAGCGTACCTTATTCTTGCTTCCCAGGGGTCTGCCACGGCCTCTCATCACGGGTGGCGTCGCGGCGGCCTGAATAAGTCGTGAATACAAATTCGATTACTCTGAGTAGGTACAGTGAGTCTTTTAATAAAACCCTTCAATCCTCACCATGTATGTGCAATGGTTCTTACTTGGACGCAGTCGTGCTGATTGACAGCGGCAGCAGACTTGGAATCTTGCTCCTTCAATACAGCTTCTTTCTTCTTCTGCAAAGAAAGGAATGTCATGCTTTCACATCATTGTAAGCATAAACACTCTAAATCTTAGTCATTTTTGTTAACAACATTAAATTATTTCAGTACCTGCTTCTCCTTCTCCGCCTTTGCCCTCCTCTTTTCTCGCTCGGCTTTGGCATTGTCTTTGGCACGGTTTTGGGCCTTTCTTTTGAATGTCTCTTCATCATCGTTCTATAAGTAATTTTTTGAACAGATAGGAATGACTGAAAGGTCAGACTAAGCAAGCCTAGAAATAGTGTGCGTATACAACACTCACCTTGGCGGAAGAGCTTTTTCTCTGGGCGTTTGAAAAGCTCGGACCCGCATCATTGAGGTCAGATCGACGAGACGTGGTCTGAAAAGTCTCAATTACTTGCGGCAGGTGTTTCGCTCGGATACTCGTTCCTCGACTTTCGTATTCACGTCGACAATGCACTATTACCTTGGCAGGAGTGCAAGGCGAGGCTGCCGCAACGCGTCCGTTCGCTGCGCTTGGGCGCTTCTCTATTGCGCCTGCTCGACTTTTGGCGGACTAGAAATAGTCGTTACTGCCAAAGTCTCAAAACAATCTGCATTCTCATTCCAACGTTAGGATTGTTACCTCATTTGAAGATGCAGGGTCAGCAGAAGTACTCGCATGAGAAACAGCCAATGTGGCCTGCTTTGCAAGCTCCTGAGATGGAAGGTGTAGTTTTGGTTTTGGTGAAACATTAGTTAAATCTTCGGAAGCTTGGTTAAGTTTCCGTCATTGTCGAAATGTGTTTGACTCGTAGCCTGCTGGGCCGAAACTAAGTAAATAAGAGAAAGGAAAGGATTTCGTCATAACAAAGTAAGGAATGTAGATAGATACAATGAGGTGATTGCTCACGTCTCTCAGGTGGCGCTGCACAATAGGATCGTCCTTGAAGCGGCCAGTTACAAGGACAATCGGACCGCTCGGCATATCACTTGAAGAACTAGCTTCCGGCGGTTGCGTGGACGACTGAAAGCGCATTTCAATCCTTTAAAATAAATTTTAGCCGAATCTGGATAAAACTCAAATCTTCCAAGTGCATACCTTCATCCTCCTCGTTCCCACGGCGCTGCTAGTGCGCTCATCGGAAGGACTCGACAACTGGAGAATTGATTTAATATCAAAATGTTGGTGCCATGCTCACCTCGATGCTCGTCTTCTTGTCCACACTCTTCCTTGATGAACTTGCCCGCTGCATGCTCTGCTCCGTCGGACGGGTGGAAGACTGAGAGCTGATCTTGATCATTTTAAGTTCCCGCCCAACTCACACTTCGACGAGACGAGGCAGCCGCTGCAGTAGATTCCTTGCTGCGGGACGCCGTGCGTGCAGCAGGCGCGGTAGTATCCTCGTCGTCGCTGAGTTCGATCTGAAGAGCTTCTAGATTGATGAGAACTCTGGGATAAGCTAGAAACTTTGGCGGTTTGCAGAAGCAAAAGAGCAACTGACAATCTCGATTTCGTCCTCGTTGAGCGGCTGACTCACGCGAGCGCCTCGCTTGCCGACTGGACGCGAGGCGGACTAAAAGTCGAGATAATTTCAGGTCCCTCAAGATGTCCAATTGTTCCGAATGGCGCAACTCACTTGTCTCTTCTTCGACAGTGACGACGCGGGCGTAGCAACTTCGGCGGGAGATGCAGACACATTGAGCGGCTGACTCACGCGCGCTCCTCTCTGGCAGACCGAGCGTGAAGCGGGCTGAATGAGCGTCTGTCTCCCTTTGAAACAACAAGTTTAGCTCACTGTGCGCTGATCGGCGTCTACTGCAGTCGACGCTGCGCGTTTCTTCGTCGATGACGGTGGAGGCACCGGTGGTGCATGGATTAGTACGCCTTCTACAGGAACTGCTGGTGTAGTAGATCCGATTGAACTTGCTGGTTTCGCAGCAGGATCCACCTGCTCCGTTGTGTCGGCTGCAACTACTGCAGGCATGGATGCTTCTGCTGCGGCGCTACTTGCGGGAGTTGCACGGAGGGATCTACGCGATGCCGGTCGAGGCGAGCGTGCAACAGATGATTCCGTGCGTTGCAGTGGCACTGTTTCCGCAGTCCTTGTCCGTCTTGTCGCTGCAGACTCCGGAGGAATTGAATGGTATGAATCTGCTGCAGTTTCTGCCGACCGGGGTGAGCTTGGTGAAGCAGACCTCCTTGTTACTTCAGATGCTGCAGGGGCTGCATGGATCACTGCAGTTGCAGCAGCCCTTGTAGACTCTGCGGCTGCTGTAGGGATCCTCTCAGACTTCCTCTTCCTGGAGCTTCCTCGAGCTGGAGCCGCAGGAGGTGCAGACCTTCTCTTCCTCGAGCTGCTGGAAGCTGTAGACGAGGATGCCAATTCACCCGGAATCTCGTTTCCATCCTCGTCGAAGACTCTTCCAGTGAGCTGAATTGATCGATGACTTAAAAAGAAAAGGCGAATCCGGAACACATTTTTGCCATTTATCGCGAAGTAACCCAGCCTATTACTGAGTTTTTATATATTACTCACGAAATTCGGCTGGGCATTCACACTCGATGCTCGAAGTTGATTTTTGATGACCTAAAATTGAAGTATTATACTTTAGCTCTTTTAATAAGAAATAACGATGACGGATCACTCACCACGTTCAATTGTTCGATTTCCTTCTCGATGGCAGGGAGAATCTCCTTCCTCGCTAGCGCCGCCCTCTCCATGAGTCGTCGAGCCTGAAGATTATGATTGACTCTGTACGATGCCTATGGTCATTCTTACCGTTGAATTGACCCTATTTATTAAGCTACTATGAAATCGGAGATTGAATCATTTAGAGATGGAAACCGTCACTTGCCTTCGCCTCGTCCGCTTCGATCGATCTCATCGTCTCTTGCTTATCAGCCAGCCTCCGGTGCAGAAGCTCCAGAGTGAGGTCGCAAGGACGAACCTCCCTCGGTATGGTAGACGGTCGTCTCATCTAAAAATGATCTTTTGTACATTACATGCGCATAACCGTACATAGCCGAACTCAATGCCGTCAAAAGGATATCGAAATATCACCCGATTTTCTATCTACCCATCGCTTGTACGAGTATTTTGGTTACAATCTCGCGTTGTACTCTCCATCTTGCTATTCACGTCCACACAAAGTGGGCGGACCTATTGGCAACTCAGATAGGGTTACTTGCCTCTGTCTCTGCCGCGTGATCATCCTCTGTCGGACAGTCCTCTCTAATCTGAATGCGTTGAGATTGTGTCCTAATTCATAAATTGTCCCATGCTTCGGGCAGGCAAAGCATTTGGATAACGTGAGCATGTGAAATAGGATGACTCACTCCGCCCGTGATGTGCTCAATCATCTGCTGAAGATAATCCATCCGTTTGCTGATCCGCGTGTGCTCCACGTCAACATCGGAATGGATGGGTCGCTTGGCTTTTCGGTCTGCTTCAACTGCAGACAAGTGCTTCCTGGAAGAACAAAAAAGTGTTGCCGAATAAGTACTTCGTCACACACACACACCAGAGACGTTATTCGAAAGAATTTTTAAATCTAGGTTCCTAGTATCATTTTGGATTCCAAGACTCCTATGCTCCTAAGCAGTAGGCTATTCAAAACAAAAAAAATACATACCTGGTCAAATGCAGAAGCCTGACGAGGAACGGACCTGTGTCCTCACCGTACGCCCGCGCGGCTCGGAGGACATTGTCTCGCGTCAGCTGCAATGTTATATTAGTCTCCTATCTGAAAGCAACGGACAGTCTAGAGAGTTTAACTGTTTCTCGCGATGTTCATTCTCGCGCATAGGCCCATGGAGAATGGCCTAACAAATGGATCATTTTTTATACTCACCAAAGTCCTTATTAGAAAGGTATAGTCGATTTAATAGCAAAAAAGGGATGTCGTTGATACCTTCCGTTCAACTCCGAGCGGGAAGACGAGGATCTCAAGGCCGCTCGCACTGTGACGAAGGAGCTCGAGGGGTTCTGCACATATCTTGCACTTCTGATCTCCCGGAAGCTGAAAAGTGGTTATTCAGAGTAAGTTTTTCATTACAACGTTCCTATGAGTACATGCTATTTAATGATTGAGCGACGCTACGCTAACTGCCAGTTAATTTTTCAAATCAAGTGTACTAACCTGCTGCTCGAGCATATTGACGGCACACGTCCAATGGAGTGTCTCGCTGCAGCACGCTAGCCTTGTCGTTCTCTGGAAGAAGATGGCTTACATCTCAATTTCGGCTCTTGGACTATTGAAAACTAATGTTGTGCAGTATCTAGTCAATTTCAACAAGACATGGTTTGAGAAACAAAACACCAAATGTACCTTGTAGGGTACGCTTTTCCCGCAGAACCGGCACTCGGCAGGCTCCAGATCACTCGAGGAAGATGAGGAATCTGTCGTCGAGTCGACCGCATTCCGTTCGTTATCCGCGTCATGAGAGTCGCGGACGCCTTGAGTGGCCATCGTGGCCGAGGCGTCGGAGGCGCCAACGGCCGCGACCGCGTGGTTCTTCTTACGGACGACTGCGCCGCGAGAGATCGCCAGTAAGGCAACCGCTTCGGCGAGTGACCGATCAAGCTCCGCGGGCAGAGTCCACTCACCGTCCGCTTCCATCGGCACAGTGTGCGGCACGTCTCCGGAATCTTCGAACGGGTCCCCATGAATGGGCGATCCGTCCTCGTCCTCCGTCTCGGGCGGACTGATGGCAGTCACTCGCGAATTTCCTTTCGCGTTCGTGAGTGCGATTCGCGATAGGGAATCCACAGGCGAGGATTCCTGGAGATCCGGTGCATTCGCCTCTTCCTCGGTCTCCTCCTCGGGCTCCTCCTTCACTCCGTACTGCCCCTCGTCAGGGGCCTCGTCTTGGAGGAAAGGGTCCTCGGGATGCGAGAGCCAGATGATGTCATCATCCCCTTCTTCCATTGACATCTGAAAATATATCGATGTATACAACGTAGAATTACGAACGAGAAGTCGTGAGAATATCAAAATGAGGAGTAAATAACACAGGAATGAACATTGATCAAGACGTCTGAGATATGAACTTTAGTAGACAAGGAGGTGGTGAGATAGATAGAGGCACAGATCGAAACCCTAAACATAGGCGCTCGGACACTGACTCATAAACATTGCAATAACATGTGGCGAGATGAGGAGGACACTATGGGTCAAATAGAGTTCTCAAAAATAATAATGTGGGATGACCAAGGAATGTGTCGATGATAACCCACACCATAATAGATTCATGGCTGCAGAAAAACTAGCGCAATGGAAAGAGTGCTGAGGTCGGGATAAATACCTCTTAATCTCTCTCGACAGCGAACTCAGTGGTCGCCTCTGCATGCTACATGCTACCTCACTCGCTCTGTTGGATGAGAGATCGTGTGGAATGACGAGGCAAGAACAAGCGATGGATAGAGATGAAACGATCGATTGGATATAGTGGCGATGGCTCGTTTGTTCGCGTTATTTTTCGACATGGAGCGATGCTGGATTTAGATAAGAATAGAGAGGAGGATGAGCGCTCCCTGCATGTGGAAATGATATGTTTTGTGGGGAGCAGGATGGTTGGATCAAACAGTGTGCCAGCGATATGTCGATTGTTAGAGCGATCGATCGATAGCGTAAACAGACGCGTTCGCTGGCACACAATTATAATAACAACATGCGGCGACGAAAGGAATGAGATATGGAGAGAGGGGAGTGCAACGCGCGTTAGTTTTTGCGTATGAGACGATTGTGTTGAACAAGTGGACGCTGCGAATACTGGCGGGGGCAATGTACAGTGCATTCTTCAGGCGTGTGCAACGTGCCGGTCCGCCAGGCGATTAGCGTGTAATGTAGATTCGGCCACTCCAATGGGTTCAACAACTAATACGAGATCAACACGGGAGAATTGTGTTAAGGAGTGTGTAAGATTTCGAGTGACAAAATCTATATATTGCGGAGCACGATAGTGCGTTTGAACGCGTTAATTTTCACCATTCGAGATTATAGGGATATAGCGATAAGTGATAGAACGCTGCGCTCTGCGTTTGGAGTGTGACAATGTTATTTTCTGCGGAGTAGAATAGGATAAGAGCAAGGTGGGGGTTGGGCGCGTGTAAGCGATAAGGAATGTCATAACATAATGAACCAAGGATGGCTCCTGATGCTTTGATATACGAGGGTGCTAAACAAAATGATAGAGCCAAGTACCAACGCTATTGCGATTCATATACACAGGGCGATCGATCAACCCTTCTCGGACCCGGGCGTTTATACACGAGATCAACAGGGGAAAAGTGAGATAAGGAGGTTGTAAATCAAGCGGAGATTTTCAGGGCACGAAGGTGTACGAATGATAAGAAACGAGCAATGTCGAGCGATATTCTCGAATGACCGATACACCCCGCATCCACTCGGAGTGTCATAGACGCATTTACACACGAACTTGTGTCGATGGAGGATTACGATAAGGAGAGGGAGAGAACGGTAAAGGTTGTCCCGTTAACCCGTAAATCACGGGCGGGAATCGAACCCGAGTGTGGGATGGAATGGGAGGGCGCGTTAGACAACTACACAACTTCGGGGAGAGAGGGAGAGGACCAATGAGCAGTGTTTAGAAGGAGGGCAGGCTTAATAATGAGGTGCAGTTTCACCCAGAATAATGCTCGGTCACTGACACATACACACAAGAACAACCTTGTATCGATGGGGGATTACGATAAGAAGAAGAGAGAGGGAGAGGACACATCCGTTCAGTGTGTAGAAGAAGGGTCGGGACGCGGATGAACTCGGCCAGTATCAGCGTGAACAACTAACGTGTAAACACGGTAAACATGTGGCGATAGAGATGATATAGAGAGACGAAGAGAAAGAGAGTAGCGCGCGCTGCGTTTCGCGTTGAAAAGTGTGTTGTCATGGAGCCTTTGAGTACTTTCATGAATCTAGCCAAAAAGAAAGGAATGAGCTATGATACTAGAGTAATGAATGTCGCGAGGCTGCTATCAACGTAAACACGGCCCGGTCACTCGTATGCCACTGACTCATACGCTAAAGAACGACATGTTGCGAGAGAGAGAGAGAGAGAGAAAGGAGTGGAGAAAAAGGCTAACGCGCGTTGTTTTGTACTGGAATGAAGGAGTTCCAGTGGAATTAAGAGATTCCGCAGTTCGAATATCTTTAAATACGTTTGAGAGCGCATACGGTCGAGTGAGTGGGAAAAGCTTGGAAGGAATTCGCGAGATCACAGTCATTTGCAACCACGGAAAGTAAACAGAGGTAGAAGCGGGGTTCACTACGACTGAAACTAATGCGTGCATTCGATAGATAAACTTCCCATGATGATTTTCGCAATAAATAGAAAATAATCATTGATAACACAGCAGAAAAACATGGGTGACAAACGTGTATTTCAAAATCTCTACCGCGTGTGTTTGTGTTGGAGCGCAGAGTGTGGTCACTAGGGATGCCGGATCAATTTCCAATTGCTTTGATTCTCTCCCCATATCCTTTGCATAAATCCAAATGTCGATGAGAGATCGCACTCTCTCAACCAAAGGCTTTGATTTGGGGAGTGGAAAACCAAAGCCTTTGGTTTTTGACCAAGCCTTTGTCAGTTTTGTGAGTCTTAAAAGACCATTTTTGAAAATCTATTCTTTTTGATTTGCACTTCTTTAATAAAATACTCTATTTCGATACAAAATATAAGCTTTCATTATGAAATGCTTTGAGTGGGAATTTGTCTCAATTCCGAGTCTGGAAAAACCAAAGCCTTTGGTTTTCTCCCAAAGCCTTGGATCTCTATCATTCTTCACCAATTTCTAATGAGAGAGCTGCGTCTCTTCAGGGAAAGTGACCAAGGCTTTGGTAATTGAAATTGATCCGGCATCCCTAGTGGTCACACTATTCACGGTGCGGAAAAACGTGTCTAGTTGCGCTTAGTTGACTTTTATTTTAACATTTGCACAAATAAATCGATGTTATGCCAACTTGCGCTCAATAATTGGAAAGAGAACAGCGGGGGTTCCCCCTCACGTATCTCACTCCCGCCAGCCGCTCAAAGGCCCCTCTGGCAGGTGTCGTTCTTTTCTCTTTGTGGAGGAGGAACTGCTAAGTGTAAGACGGAAAACAGCTCGACAAGCAGGGAACGCACTATACATGCCTGCTTGTGCTATGGAGAGAGATCGAGAGGGGCTCTTTGCCATGGTTTCCAGAGGAAGATCCACCCGCAGATAATCCCACCCTGCTCTCTCACTAATTGCGCGTGTGGCAGGTGCCCTCTCATCTAACCTATCCGCTTTCTTTTGATTATGAACATTTGA
This sequence comes from Pristionchus maxplancki, assembly GCA_900490775.1. Taxonomy (NCBI): domain Eukaryota; kingdom Metazoa; phylum Nematoda; class Chromadorea; order Rhabditida; family Neodiplogasteridae; genus Pristionchus; species Pristionchus maxplancki. The sequence continues at coordinate 137,442 of LS594583.1, forward strand.
CAGATCACAAATCCAACGCGAGACTTTCCAACTATAATCCGTTGAAAAGAAAACGTATAATGCTCAAGAGAGAAAAAGTAGCTTTAAACGCTTGAGAGATGGAAAGGGTTAGCACGGAGGGGGCTCTCTTCTTCACAACTGTTTCCAAGGGATCCTCTCACCCCCCCTAAGTGCTGACTCCTATTTGAAGGAAAAACTATTGAAACTGAAGTAGAGCTCACAAGACACTCGTGAGAAGTAGAGAGGAGTAAAAGGTTCCACATCTAGTATGCTTGCCTGTATCCTCACACTCTTTGTTCCCGAGCAATGACCCGACTCTCTTTCTTCAACACACTCTCTCACGCCGGCTAACCTACCAGAGAGAAAGGGCAACGAAGAGCTCCCCAGGCAGATCTCTTCCGAACTCCTCTACTTCTAGTGGGGGTAAGATCGAGTGACTAGGAGAGAAGGAAGATTAATTGCCCTCGCTTTTCATCCTTCTGATTGTGAGGCAAAGAGTGGAAGAAAAATGCTTTCACATCAGGCGTATCCCTACTTACCGAATATTTCTAAAACTCAAATGATCAAAGCGATAATAGATAAATAATGGCGAATAGAATAACTGAACACTGTGATGGTGCTCTTCGAGAGTATTAGTCGACGTGGAATGAGGAGCGATCGAATATCCAAGACCCGAAGAGTCCAAGAGCAAACAAAGAGGGAGGTGACAGCCGAATGAGTGGTCCGTCAGTATATAATTATCCATTTCTGCGCGGACAGGTAAAGCGCATTCACGATGTTCTCCACATCTTCTTCTCAGATCTCCGAATGTAATGTTATTGAGGCCAAAGCACAGCACTGATTAAATTAAGATCCCATACAACGAATTAATCATCATGTCCATACATGAAAACATCCAGGCCTATTCTCTAGTCTCAAGGCCTGATATCCGGAATAATGATCACTGACCACGGGGGGCGGTCTCATATTCGTAAATGATGGAGTGACAAGAATACCGCCCACTACATACCTCAATGGAGAAAGATGCAACGACCGGAGCTGTACTTCTTTCTTCTACCATTTACTGTACTGAGTTTGCTACTGTACTACCGTGTCCTGCGGAAGGTAAGCGACGACAATACGTATTGAGAGCAAATTCCACCTTTCAGATTTACATCTCTAGCAAGAATCCAGCCTATAGATCCTTCTTCTATAAGATGACCTGGAGCCTCGTAGGGATTGTTTTAGAACTTTTTAGATACATGTTTAATTCAGGCAATCTACGACATCTCCTACGTGGTTCTGTACTTTATCGTGGAGATTCCTCAGGTAGATCTTGAAGTCGTTCGTCCTTATCTGAACATTTCAAGGGCTGGCCCGAGCTCTATGGCTTCTATCACTCATTCAACAATACGATCATCCCACAGTTGCATTGGGCCCATCAGTGGACGTCTTACCTAGCAGAGGTACCTTCTCATTGACTCTATAGGATAGCAGTTTTAAGACAAGAAGGATTGACGTTTCCAGTTCTCTGGAGTCACACTCATCGCCATCTCACGAATGCTTCAACTCTGTTACCCGGATCTCAAACTGTCCCGGATGATCACATGCCTTTCCATCTCGACCATAATCCCACTGCATGCCCTAGTGCCCGTCTTATATGGAGCGTATGTGGAATCAACGTTACCGTAATCCTACTTGATCTCAGATATGTCTTCTTCTTCCAACCGCCTCGTCACTATGATTATCACCCCGATGCAGAATCGATGGCGAGACTGGGAGACGAGTACAGTATCAAAGTGAGCATACTCGATTATCTCTCTCGGAATCAGTTCGCGCTTCAGTTCAACTCCAACGTCACCATTGTCACGTCTACTGGTGGAGCTCTAATTTCGGCACTTTGCTACATCCGCATTTTTATGACACTGAGGAAACGGTATTGTCCTTCTTCTGCCGTAGTCCATCTATCAGTCGGACTTACCATTCTCTCTCATCTGGCTATCTTTATCTTTGTCCATCCAAATATTTTGATTCCAGCCCGTACCGTTCGTGGAGCCAGGAAGTGTCTGTAATCATCACTTCATTTGTGCTGTTCCTGTCATTGTGCGCCATGTGCGCATACTATGTTGTCTACAAGTACGCGTTGATTGCTGGGAATGTTCGTTCTTCACGGTTCTTTTCGAAATTAAAGTCGCATTTCAGTACAAGCTCTTCTTCACCCTACGTCACTTCACGTTCGTCGTCTCTTTCTTCATTGCATTAGTCAATCCGTGGTGCCTTTTGATTACTAATGGTGAGTGAACCAAGAGGGGCCCAGCTACTGAGATGATCTTGTGATTCCGAAAATATCAGTAGTTCCTGGGCAGTTCGAAAGAATAATCCTGGTTGACATTTCCGAGTCCAAACGACTATGGAATACGTGATTATTTTATGCCGAATTTGTGAGATTGTGTGTCAATAAGTAGTAGACCACACTAGAGCCATACAGGGAGCTTCCGGTCAGGATAATCGGTGTGCATGAATCACTAGTCCCTTGGCAATTTATCATAAAGCGTGAGGGTAGAAACGAACACTTCGTTTTGCAGCCGACATCCGCGAATTTGTCTTCCGTCCTCTCTTTCGAACCAAGCAACTTCAAGTTTCCCTCAGCACCGAAAGTGCCGTTCCTCCTGGGACCACTGTTCATATCCCTCTCCAAGGGACTGTAAACAAAACATCGGCAAGAAACGATGTGGCAATTATTATCTGACGAATTCATTTCTACCACATTCTATCGCTAAAGTTGTAACAAGTTGAATCTTTTCAAGTATCATTTCATTCTTAACAAATAAACATGATCTATTGGGTGCCATCAATTCATCATTTTCTCTATTGAGATCAAAGCCTCAGTACGAATTCGTAACCACAAAGCATAATCCGGAGAACACTCCGGAGTTCAAAAGATGAGGAGATGAGGAATTCGTGATTCTTCAAAATATTACGTGATGATTCGCAAGAAGGAAATATGTGTAGCCTAACACAGAATCATGTTATTGGGTTCGTAGTCCAATTGTTTGAAAGATGAAACTGACAAAAGGGTTGACAGTTCAAGGAATTATTGAACAAGGAATGAAATGGAGGGGAACTCCTTTGACAAGGAAACCCTAACGCCTCATTCAATTATCCTTGATTTGCCAAACCTACAACAACAAGAAGATTGAAGAAAAAGAGCGTTCGCGTGGGTTACGGGCAGAGAGAGAGAGCGTGCGCACGAGAGTGATAGAGTGTTTGCATGGCCAAGCGCTCGTCTGTTTCCGTAGCGCAGTTGGCAGCGCGTCAGTCTCATAATCTGAAGGTCGTGAGTTCGAGCCTCACCGGGAGCAATTCTTTTGCCAATTTTTTGTTGTCATTTTACACTGTCTTGGACGCGATGAAGAACTGATTAAACATGATCTAGTGTTCAATCTTTGCCGGTGTATCTGTTCGTACTTTCCGTTTATCTTTCACATCAGTATAATGTTGAATGCAATACGAAATAGTATCCGAACGGTAGATAAGCGAGCACACTGCGAGTGTTATCCTCATCAAGCGGCATCTGCAGAACCACGTTGCTGCCGCTGCTGCTGTTGACGTCGATTGCGTTGCTGCTAATTTGTCAATTTCAAAGATATTACTATCTTTATCGTAATTTTGCCGAGCCCTCTCTCCCTATTCCCAATTCAAATAACTATTTCCGTAGCTCAAATAAGAAGGGTTAGCTAAACATAGCAGTTATTGCGATAGGTAATGGGTCAGATGCGCTCTCAAGTATACCTGAGCGGCTGCTGCAGCTGCAACTTGTCGGGTTCGCTCGTCTCCAGCCGAGGCCGGTCGTCGGGGCTGAATACTCAGCAGTAGCTGTATCAGTTCTTCGTTGTTCATTGTGATAGGTCGCTGCAAACAAAGTTTGAAGACAGGACGGCTGATGAGAACATGCAAGGAATCAAAAGTAATATCGCGAAACCTTGCACAAGCGCGTATTAATGAAGGATAGGAAAAAAAATCCCAAAGCAGAGAATCAATCCGATATAGCCGTTGTCTTGAAAGGAGACAGGGAAAGACGAGTATTGCAGGAAACACATGTCACTAGGACGAATGGGCTTGGGACAAGGCTGAGAGAGAAGGATGTAAAGGACATTCCGAGTGTTTCCATGGAATCCACGACTAGACGTCCTTTTCTGCGCACTTTACCAGCCTTTTGCTTTATTAAGCAGCGTGATCCACAATCGCCATTTTGGAAGCCACGAGCAATCGAAATTTGGGCAATAAGCTATCGCGGATCCTCCATTGTGGAGGGTCTGATGGAAGCTAATTACCATTACCAAGGTCGAAGAAATACCCCCTAAATTCCTCCTTTTTATTGCACTTTCACTTTCATCACATTTCACTCCATTCTCCAGCGACTTTTCTCGCCATTGCTTGTACGAGTCTGCGCAACCTAGCGTTTTCCCCCCAAATTGCAGATGTGTTGCGTTCATGAACCCAGTCGACTCGAGTTATCTACTTCCAACAGCAGGCCCTTAGGCCCTTTACGACAAGTGAAAACGCCCCGGTTCACAAACGAGTTATAGCAATAAGGAAGACTTCGTCCGATTAGGGGGATTTTTATAAATAGATCCGAACTATTCTAATACAATTGTGTGTGCAATGAACAATCATCTGTGTCGACAATAATATTATTTATTAATCGATCGCATTACATATATAATCATTGCAACATGCGAAAATACAAAGATGGCCGCAGATCACAGTAGATTGCATGAAGGTCCACCTCGTTCCATCACTTCCACACGTCATTGGGCGTCGACGTGAACATTCCACTGGGCAGAGTGGTGAGCACGACGCTCTCATCCGTGCACCGTTTGCAGGCTGCAAAGAGGGGGATTATTGAGACGAGACAGAACGTGTGACATCAGCCTAGAGTTATCACACACAATACACACGTTCTGTTCGGTAAAGAAAGAACCTGTGTGATATCAGCCTAGAGGTGAAAAAGGTGTTTAAAACCCACGAATGATGCGCTCCAATTCGGTCTTACGACTCGATCGTAGATGAGAGTGATGAAGACGGCGTTACGCATAGTGCAGGCTGCAACGTGGGAGATTTATTCATGCCCGTGGAACAATTGGAAAGACCACCCACCGAGGTGATCGAAGTCTAGAGTACACCTCACCGCTCACCCCCCCCCCCTCCATGAAAAACAATATGGACCAGGGAGCTGTGAGCAAGAGAAGCCTGGCAGTCAATAAAGGTAAATAGGGGATGAGCACTTTCCACGTTCCAATAATGGGTTCCAATAATGGGTTTCCAATAATGGGTGAGTGAGAACAACAAATAAGCGCGTAGAATGAAAGCGAGATTAATAGCCGAAAGGATTACGACCGAGCACAATAAAAAAATGATTAAATGGAAAATGGTGACTTACGTATCGCGCGTATTCCGGGATTGGTAGGATAGACGGGAATGCATGCATCGATCGGTCAAATCTGGAACAGGAGCATTATGGGATGCAGAGCTTGTTGCGGTTACCCCAAATATGCAAGCTGATGTAATTAATGCTATTCTACGAGCGCATGAGAGCGAAAGGCGAAATAATTATCCGCTGGGACGATCTTTCGAATCACCAAACAAGAACAGTCTCTAGGATTTTCGCCATGTACGACCCAGTCGTCCTATTTTCCCTGGGTCTAACTAAACAGTCGGGGGACAAGAGATTCCACCACCCACATACCTTTAATTATGCCATTAGATAGGATACGAGAAGATAATTGAGGATGAACCTCTTGGATGAGCTCGTGTAGAAAGCTGTAAAGGACGGATTGGACAAGAAACCGAGGGTGACCCCGAACACATGAAATAATAGAGGAACGGCAAGAAAAACGGACGCGTGTGACTATTCTACTGCTGTTAAGGTAGAAAAAAAAGGCATGGTAGAAAGCTTATTGATGTGATCTAACTATTCCAATTACCGATTACGGCACCCCGTATCACGATAATTCCTAATTGCGTAGGGGCGGGAGAGGCGGGCGACCAACAGCACAAGAGCCGATAGAGGGAAAGGAGATTTCGAAATGACCAATGAACGGGAGAGAGAAGAACGCGGCCTTCGAAAAGGAATGGGAAAGGCCGAAAAAAAAAATTTATAAATTATGGAATGGTCGCGGGAGGTAGTTACGTCCTAGCGGGCGGTTTTTGCAAAGAGAGATGTATCTCGTGTGGTCTTCCCTCTCTCAATTCACATTTCTCTTCGATCTCTCAAGCACTCAGATCCATTCCATTCACAATCAGATAAATTCTCTTCTCTCTCAAGGAATGTATGAGAAAAGAGAAGATATTGGGGCTAACTTGGCCGGTGAACAAGGGAAATGAAGATCTAGACGATATTAGCCCTTGCGCCATCACAGATCTTTTATCGCCTCTCATAAACGATGCATAACCGTACTTGGACGACAACTTCCTTACTGCTATTCTTCTTTTATGCCAAGTATCGGTTATTTCTTTCTACTATTACTTTCTTCAATTTGAATACAGTGTGTATTTCTCGTTTGCAAGCAACTATCCTTCTTCCGAGTAGAAAAATTAAATTGTTATCCGAAAAGCGGAGACACAAGCAGAGAGAGACGCTAAAAAGATAGGGAATGGAAGATAGAAAAATAAGATGAGGAACAAAAGAATGAGAGGGGTAATTTCGATAAATGAGGAGGCGATTGCATTGCCTTCTCTTTTTCTCTTTTTCCCATTCTTCTCATTTAGAGTGACGCGATCATAATCTCTTTTATGGAGGAGGAAATTCGACGGGACTCGCATTCTGCCTCTTATTCTTCTTCTCGAGGATATCGGCCTACTTTTTTCTCCATCTAGACTGGTTTGTCTCTTAGCGGAAGCTACTTTATCGATATGCATCATGATACCCTAAGATGTCATTCTGCTCGGTCAATAAAGTGAGAGAGCATGTGGATTGAGAGAGACAAATAAGGATCTCGTGGATTCCATGGAAACAGATGGAATGTTTTCACACATTCATCTCCCTCTCTGTCTCCTTGAGTATCGATGTGTACATTGCATTACTTTTCCACCAGTTTTTACCAAGATTTGTCGCATGCCAATACGTCCCTGTTAGTGTGCGTGAGAAAATCAGTGCTAGCTCATCCATGATGTATATCTCCTTTAACGATGTATTTCTCCACTTCATATGAGGCCGTTTTCCTAAGAATCCAGCATGGGCTGGCACAGCCAAAAAATGTCGATTATCTGGAAATCCGGGTTTTGGTGTTCTCAAGGGTGCTGATGACGATGGACATGCTTATTTTCCATATTGAGCCTCCGTTGGCTCCAGATGGCGTCACGTCGAAATCGGTTTTTTTGAAATTTCTCCGCCCACGTGGTCGCTAAAATTAAGTGAAAATGTTTCCCGGGGTAGAATTCGATGCTGATCACGCCTGTCTTATTCATTTTTCATGAAATATTTCAATTATTTTGTAAAATGGATCTTTTCTTAGAGTCAAGTGAGAGCTTAGCAACATGCCTATATCGGATCGGAATGAGGAGACGATTCTAAATCTATATTTTCATCCTATTGCATCATGGGATCTCCGAGAAAATCAACTTATAGTGTAACTGCCTTGTAAGTAAATCTGGCCATCGTTTCCTTGATTATCGGCTTCCTTTGATCTACCCGAGTCTCCATCTCGAGGGAGGGGAGAGAGCATAGGGAGACGAGAGAGTGCAGACAGGCAGACAGGGAAGGGAAGAGGTAAACAAGAGGAGACTCTGGTAGATCAAAGGAAGCCGATAATCAAGGAAACGATCGCCAGATTTACTTTTAGTAACAGGCGGTGTCGTATTTGTCCCAGAACCAATTTCAAATTAGGAGTGACAAGCAACATTACTGAAGACGTTTTCCTCACTAACAAGGAAGTTGAGGATCACTGCATGACAAAAAATGTGGTTTATCTTATTACATGTACTGTCTGTAGAATGCAATATGTTGGCGAAACTACTCAAACACTTAAAAGCAGGATA
>LS594583.1:156917-172188 GCA_900490775.1 Pristionchus maxplancki
GGTCATCCCTATCCCAGTCGCAATCGAGCTTTTTTCACATAAGGGTCCCCCCTTTGGTCAGATGCAGTCAGTGTGCAACCAAAGGGGGGACCCTTATGTGAAAAAATGAAGTAGAGGTCATCCCAAAATAACGATGTAAGAATGGTCAAAACATCGTCACAATTGCGTGGAAACATATGTGAAGTGTCTTAGAGACCAATACACATCATTTGGAGCCAATATAAGGCTGGCAAAAGATCATGCAGGGAGGAGGATTCGAACCTGCGTCGACGATTGCGTGCTAGAAAACATGAAATTGCATGCCTTAAGGGACCGATATAAATTCTGAAAAAAAATCATGTCGATGAAGAATTGCAAGGCGCATCGAATGAGCACAAAATCGACCGGTGCAAATGAGATCTTCGAGATGAAAAAAATCCAAAACCTCAAAAAATTGCATATTTTCATGCATAACTCATGCAGATTTGATCCAAAGTGAACGAAAAAATAGCCGTATACATAACTTTTCATACCCTCTCGAATGGTGTATCGCATGAGGGCAAAATATGAAATTTTTTGGTAGGTCAAAAAGTTGGTCAATCGACCTAAAATTTTGGTGGAAGCATACCCGACCCCAAGGCACTCCCCACAGAAAATTTTAGCTCAATCCGACCATTTTGAATCCTTGTGCCACCCCCATCCCGCTCTTACAGAGAACGCGTTTTAAATACACAAAAGACGATGACTCTAGGAAGTAGGAAGAAGTCAGATGACCCTCATTCTTTTCACCGCTGATAATCTAACTTAGGGCTCTACTCCCCCGCCTACTCCACCGCTCAGGCTGACAAAAGATCAGGCAGAGGTATTGCACTCCCATTACGAATTTGTAAAATGGAAAGAACATGCGGAAAATGGTCAGAGGGAGCGTTATGTGAAGTAGTAATGCTGTTTCGAAATTTTTTTAAAACGATTTCATCGCACCCTATTTCCTTCCATTTTCCCACAGTGGGGAGAAGGAAAGGAAAGATGGTGACGTCATCGATTTCGTCGTCCGCCTTCCGGTACCTGATATATAACAACCTCTTATCAGGCACGCCGTCGCGAGTTCTTCGTCGAGTGGGACAAGGCGTTCTTCGGGCCGCAGAAGAGGGAGTTGAAGGAGAGACAGAGACAGCTGCAGCGACAGATGCTGCAGGGTGACGCGTCTGATGCCGCGTAGAGGATCAATGAGCGCGTCTCTAACTTTCGCATGATCTCTCGTCGGTTAGACGCATCTCTAACCGATCATGTAAAATTGAGAGAAGAGAACATTGCCACCACATTTGTGCATCGTATTTGCCCGTTCGAATACTTTCCATTACTGTGGATACCATAATATTTGTGATGCATGGATAAATATGTCATGTTATTCAGAAGTATGTTGATTTGTCCCAGACGTTCTGCTTAGTTTTTCCTCTTCTCATTCTTCCTCTTTTCTCTCTGCTCCACTTCATCGTTTGATTTTTCTATTACGTGCAATCCCGATTTCGAATCACAAATCTGCAAGATGGGGACGTCACTTGGGATAAATTCACACCTTGTCCTTGCTCTTGCAGTAATTTCGACAATTTTCCCCCTAATCAATCATAACTTTCGAAATTCGTTGAGGGAGAACACTGCACGACCGTATGAAAGCTCAGTCGCAGTCGGTTTAGTCATTCTATCATTATTGCCGATTTGAATCATATCGTTTCCTTTTCCTTCTTCTCTATACTATACTTTGACCTACTCACCTATCCAGGGAACCATGTCTCAGCCTCGGTCCATGTCGGGCTATAAACCAGCCGCGGCTGCTGCATCTCCGGCTATCTCCCAACCAGCTACCCAGCGACGCAGGCAGGCTGCTGCAAGTGCTGCAGCTTCATCTCTGGCTCAGTCTCAACCCATCCACGCGGCTAAGATTCAGGAAGCGCTTCATGTTCGCTTTTAGTACTTCTTTATGGGCAGAACTGATCGACCTTTCAGCACTGCCATGCCATGACTGCCTACTATCAGCAGCTGCTGCAGCAGGCACAGGTACTTTTTCGTTTACCCTATCTATCGTTCTCATTCTACTCATCTCCTGTTATCTCAGCGATCAAACGTACAGCCCGTCCTCTTCGACGCTAAGCGCGTCTCAGCTGAAGTTCTGCGCAACATAGGACTCGCTAACACGAAGCAACTTATCGCGCAGCTGCAGCACGACGTGCAGCGGCTGCAGCAGGAGCAGCAGCAGGCTGCTGCAGCTGCCGAGAGAGCGAGTCAGCGAGTGAGCAGCATCACTCATCATCCTGATCTCTCATAGCAAACAGTGATGACGATATCAAATTTTGCAGGCAGTTGCCGACGCGCAGACTCAAATGAACCTGCGACAGCTGCAGCTGTCGCTGCAGCAGATGCAGCAACAGCCGGCTGCTGCAACGTCGGTTAGCGATCCGTCTGGCAGGTATGCAATCATAAGATTGAGTGAAATAGGGAGGGTGAATAAAGTCAACGTTCATTTCATGGTCAGTCGTCGCATCTGGGTAAGTGTTGTCGTCCCTGCCGGACCCGTCATTCCTAACAGCAAATAATCATAATCGCGTTTCGTCAATGTGAAATAAACGATTCAATATGTTTGTTATGCGTTTGCTTCACAAAGTATAAACGAAACAATAGGGAAATAGAGAAAAGTGACTGAAAAAAGTAGGCAAAACGACATGCTCCCGGTGAGGCTCGAACTCACGACCTTCAGATTATGAGACTGACGCGCTGCCTACTGCGCTACGGAAGCAGACGAGTGCCGGGTGTAACAGCGAGCACATTACTCTCTCTTGTACTCTTTCTCTTCGTCCCAACTCAGAAAATCTGGCAAACTCATTACACTCATTAAGTTAGGGTATGGTGGACGGGTGGGGCGTTGTCGTTGTATATAATAGTGCCCAATTATAACTAGAAACCATCTGAATCGTATTACTATGAATGGACGCCGTAAAGAGAGATGCAATCGAGAGAAAATTAAGAGAGACTAGGGAGTCTCCTCACCTCGCGATTCTCCAGATACGACTTGTCTCTTGGGGTGGATTGGCGAGCAGACAGGGAGAGAAGAAGATGGGCAGCGAAAACTGAAAAGTGTTTTTTTCGTTTTTGATCGAATCGTTGAAGAAGTAGGACTGACATGATCATCTTGACCCCAACCCTTTTCAGGCATTTCAAATGGAATTCTAAGATTTGTTATCTTTTACAGAAAAAAAGATGGTCTTGAGAGCAAGGCTGGAATGTCGGTAGCTAGCGAACATAGAAATAAAACTATCAGGACGTAAGATCCTCACTTCGCTTTTGCATAGATAGCATGTCCGAATGCCAAAATGGTCAAGGGAGATTAGCCAAAGTTAGATAAAAGAAGTGTGGCTGATTGAGATCTTGAGAATTACGGATAGAACGAGAAGAGAACGAACCGCTTCGCCAGTCCAGAGTGAGCGAGACTGGCTCAGATTCCTGCTTGAATAAATTATGAAAATACAAGTTCGAGAAAAAAGAGATACTTCCAAATGCCTATTTTATATTTTTAGTGACTAAAGAGGTTTTATTAAAATTCATTCAAGGGATTATAAAATCGAGTAATGCTTGAATGCATCAACTCCTGAATACCTTCAACCTCAAGCTTACTTCCGTATTTCGATATCACCCGAATGCTTTCACCCTATTTTAATGACTGCAAGATTTCAAAAGACTAAGAGAGTGAGATCGAGGGCGTGTCATGAATGAGTAATCGGCAACATACAAATTCGTGCGTGTTTGCAATGTTTACACGCGCACAGTGAGAGTGAAAGCATGCTTCGGATCAGTGTCTTTGAATTCGGGTTGTTTGTCTTTCATGCGTTTACATCTAGCAAAATCAAAAGAATATGCTCAATCACTGATAAGATGCTTGTGGCTATCATCGATTTCGTTTATCGTGGTTTTACGTCGAATATATACTTTTCTAGAAATGCTCGAAGTCACCTTTCTTATCTGTATCCTTCTGGCTCGCGCAAACGCGGAGCGTTATTCATTCTCGTGGACAGCTGGTGGAGTCAATTATACATGCGATGGACTAACAGGACAAGGTTTGCCTGATAAAATCATAATTTTACTTTACCATGCTTTTGAGAACGTGGTGAAATAGCCCACTACTTCCACAAAACTATTTTTCCCTGTCAGGCTGGACAAATTTCGGAACTCGATGCATTCGGATCTCTGATAAATTCGCGCCGTGGTTTATGGCAGCGGAGATTTGCGCGCGAGAGTAATGTTTTAATACGCCACTTTTTCTCATGAAATAGACACGAATCATTCATATTTCTGCTGATAACAATGGCACACAAGGCCATAAATTCGGACAGGAATGATTGAAATGAAATGATCAACTTATTATTTTCAGATACTCTGGCTCCTGTCCACTATCGGAACAGAACTGGCTTGCTCTACGCCAAATTGCTTCCATGGATGAAGTAGTGTGGACTGGATTACAGTATGATCATATTTAAAACCTCATTTTTAATAGATTATCTTTAGGTATAATTCAACGTCCGAACTGTTAGACGATGGGATCTCTACTTCCATCTTCAACCCTTCGTGGTCTGATAAGGACCCCGCAAGAAGGCCGGGGGGAGAATGTGTAGCAATGGGTATGCAAATCTTCCTTTACAGGTGTTTGTACTTTCTGTCCTTCTTGATGCCTCACGGAACGAGCGTGAGTTGCATTTTCTAACTCTTTTCCAGATCTTTCCTCACTCGAACATGTGGCTCATGGGTGGACATACAAGTCGTGCGATGCTCAACTACCTATTGCCTGCCAGACTTTCGCGTGCATTGGCGGTTTGTTTTCTATCTATACTCTTTTTGTGGAATATTCATAGTTTAGATGAGTTTCGGTGCGCCGACAATTCACAATGCATCCAAAACACATTTGTTGGTAATGAATAAACAATAATTTCTTTTTTCGAAAAAAATTATGCAGGTGACGGAATACTCGACTGCTCGGATGGTAGTGATGAATCCACCGAAGAGGAGCTGATAGTTGAGGCAGCCCCCGGAACAAGGTACTGGAAATGATCACACAAAAACTGAAAAGAAAAAAAAGGTTTCATTTGCAGATTAGCTTCATCGCCTCCCGATCTGTGCACACTACAACTACATCCCTGTTCCATTCATGGGCAATGTGTCCTTGGGGAGTGCGTATGCAATAATGATAACAGTGGCGGTTTGTTTCTGCTACTTACAAAATTTCATTTGTTGCTGTCAGGGTTCAGCACTAAACTAACTTTGCTTCGGTTACAATAGAAATTCAAGAACTGGATAGGGTTGGCTCGGCAATATATTGCGAGCTTGAAGAGGAGATGGGAAGGGATGCGAGTTCGCAAGTACTTGCAAGTCAGAGCGATAGTGGAGTGAGAATGAATAGTGGTAGTATAGTAAGCGATAGTGGATAAGCGATAGTGGAGTGAGCGATAGTGGTGTGAGAATGGGCGTTCCCTTCTTTCGTTGTGAAATGTTGCGAACGTTGCAAGCTCGTATCTATCGCCCTCCTCTTCACGGCAGTAGCGAGCTTGCGGACCCATAATTGCTAACTCTCAAACTTATCAGAATGGCAATGTTTGCAGGAACTTGGTTTCCTCCTCGTTGTATTGATTTCTTTTGCAGCCGCGATGCTAATTGCGAGGTACGTTTATACGATGGCCGTGTCGAATCGAAGCAGGTTCTTTCAAATGTGGCATTTAGAACGGAGGGACGTGCGGTCAAGCCACATGCACGTGCAGCCCAGGGTTTGATGGTGCGGCTTGCGAAATCGATCTCGAGCAACAAGCGAGCGTAAGTGTTTTTTGTTATTCTTAATTACCCGTAAACCACATAGTAGCATTTTCAAAAATGATTTTACGTTCAGGCTAACTGTGATGGGTTCTGTTTGAACTCCGGGACGTGCATAAAAGACGGCACCGGATCCCCACAGAGCTGCATTTGCATGGAAGGATGGGAGGGTGATCAATGCGAGAATAGTGAGTATGAAGTCAACAATTATTTAATTTAATTTATTTTCTATGACCACATGGAATGAAATTGTGAAACTGCGAACATGATTTTTTACGCTGGTCCGTATTTGATTACATCTGCAGGGAGGGTCATGATCGGAACTGAAAATTTGTACATCAGCGACCAGAAACCCATCACCTCATATGTTCCATTCCCCACAGTGGAAGAGTAGGTGTTACACTGATAAGTTCAATATATATGATTTCTCAAAAAATGATTTCGTTAATAAACAACATATCCAGATTTTCGGTATGTGGATGGGTGTATCCCTTCCCAAGTGGACCGAAGAGATCAGTTATCTTGAATGTGAGTCATGCAACAATGGGTAGATTTTCGTTTTAAATTGACCTATTTTCAAGATTCTCGGAGAGAAAACATCAATTACACTGTCAACTTATGGCTTTGAAATTGACGAAATTTCTAGCTATATCTGGTTTGAGGAGCAAATGTTTGTAAACTATCAGTGGAATAAGGTAACGGATTATCAATTAATCGTTGTTTAGATACATTCTCAGTTTTGCTTGATATGTGATGTCGGGCGATGTACTTTTTACAACAACGGCGGTATAGGCGAGTATCTAATGAGTCATGATTTAGCCGAAAAAATATTTGTGTTTCCGCTGAACAAACTAAGCTACCGTTTTTATCTACATTATTTCAGCTACGTCGAAAAAGGATTCGAGCGACAAATATTATGCTGCAATTTTTGCAAATACGAATTATAAGAACCCAAGGATAAGTGGATATCTAAACCAGATCGAGGTAAATTAAAAGAGTAATACGATAGTGAACGTCTCAGATTTACTCCAATATCATTTCTCCGAAAATGATGCATTTATACCATAACTGCACAGACTCAACGAACCGTTTGGATCCATCGAGTAAAAGTTTAATTAAACTCTAACAAGTTTGTTAAAGACAATATAATAATTTTTCTAAACAGAGCAAAATAGACAAAGCGATTCAGATACGCTGGTGCAGTGGTCGCAATTTATTGCTGATTTTCCAGCAGAGGTGGGTGTTACGAAATGCAACGTGAAAAGTGTAAAAGATATTCGATATTTTCGGACAAGGAATCGCCCGGCCAATGCGAGGACACGAGTGAAATTGTAAACCCCGTCGACCCCAACTCTACTGGTACGATTATTATTTCGCCTCTCCAGCTTTACGACTCTATCACGGGCTAGTGAATTACAAGAGAAATTCTCGCAAGCGATTTCCCTGAAACAATGTAAACGAGGTAGTTACTTTCACAGGTTCAAATCGAACGTCACCAATAGCCACAGTATGCCCGACTAATCAGTATATCGTCAGCGAGGTATGTCTTCTGACGGCCTAATATGTTCTATGACACTTTTCAGGATCGACTTACTGTCGTCTCTTGGTCGGAACCTGAATGGGATCAAGATATTGTGTCAATCGAGTCGAATTTCAGAAATGGAAGCGTTTTCTACTGGTAAAATTAAGCGTTTTTTAATTGTGATTATCGCAACAAATATTATTCAAAGCTTGTTTCAGGGGCAATTTTCACGTAATCTACACTGCTAAAAACGTCGAGGGAAATGTGGGGCGATGCGAATTTGACATATTCGTTTCTCCAAACATGTGCGCTCTTCCAGAATACGCCAGCGACAAAGGAAATATGTGAGTATGGAAACTTTACAATGAAGAAGGCTTCTCTATAAAAATACCTCTGTCTTTCATGTTTTTGTAAATATTCATTTCGATAATCTGTTAAATAACCTTAGCAGGTAACAGACTTTGTAAGTAATAAGAGAGAGAAAAGAGTTCTAATTATGCAGGACTATATCGGACACATTCTCGAGTTATGTCGGCAGCTACTATTCTGCAATCGTCTCATGCGCTGATGCTCTGTTCCCTCTTCCCGGACCACAATTTTACACATGCGACCTTATGGTGAGACATAAATGAAGCTCGATTGAATGTAATTCTCCCTATAATGTGACCGTATCTCGTGCTTTTTTAAAACTTAAAACAAAGGACATGATCGCAACTGTATTGATTCAGGGACAATGGCATCGGTCCGTGGCTTCTCCTGCGATTACACTACCCATATGCGGAGCAACTGCTCCTCCACTGCAGACGGTTATTTGTTTTCAAAATGTAGCAGAACTATTGTCAAACATAGAAAGTGTAGTTCCTCAAAACATATTGATGTACTAACAAAACGCAATATTCCAGATGCAAAACAACATACTTTACTGCAGCGCAGCCAATTGTACAGCTATCTATGATGAACAGCAAAATAATATTGCCAGGTACTTTATAAGTTTAAAAACAAAAACATTTCTACCATATTTGAGTGTGCTCCAGCCAGCATACGCCCCTTGCGACAGTGAAGAAACCGTTGACGACGGATGCTATGTCGTCACCATGACACCTTGCGCTGATGAGAACGACATACGATTGAACGGAGATCCATGCTTTGCTAATGATCAGCACGGTGTGTGGATGCCGATGAATTTCACAATTGAGATACGGTACTTAATTTACATGCTGGTTATAAACTAAAGCTTGACATTACAGGAGTACAAACGCAAATATCTCAAAAGACCTCGCCCACGATTTTTATTACATAACAACGGAATATGATTGCGATTTGGACTATCCAATACTTGGGCAAGAGGGCAGCACTGAATACTGCTGTGAGACATTTCCATGATTTAAGTAACTTCAGTGGTTTCCTATTCTAGCGCAAACCCCGCCTGGATACTTCAATGATAACGGAACAATGGCAGCTTGCCCGGTCGGAGAGTATTCAGTCAGTCTAATTCGTTATCCTCGGAACTATCCAAAAAGTACAAAATTCGGTTTCTGTGGTGTTCCCCGGGGAGAGTCTAGTGTAGCATATCCTTCATCCACCCCCTTCCACCAACCCTGCGTTAGTGAATCTTATTTCAAGAATGAATAAAAACGTAACCATTCTTCCGGGGAACTCCACAAGTGCCGAAAATTCAGACCGAATACAATGCGAATTCGTGCGAGCACTGTCCTCTCAACTACAGAACGTTGTACGAAGCTGCAACAAAAGAGAGCGATTGCTATGGTGAGAAGACAATTCCTTTGTTCAACAACTCACTAAACTTGTAGTATCTTGCGATCCTGGATATTTCACGACCCTTGCCGATTCGGGCACGTGTCAACCCTGTGGCATTGGCTTTTATGAGGATGAAACCGGCGCTCTCGATCGCTGCAAGAGCTGTAACGAATTATCAACGCTTGGAAATGTTAGTTACTACATATCATACGATCCTGACTGTTATTTAGGCATCAACGAGGGAGTCTGACTGCATAAACACCTGTAATAAGGTACTTGGCGTTATATTTATTCGTTAATTTACGAAAATTTGCAAGGTCGGCGAAGAATTGGATGCGGACGAATCCTGCAGACTTTGTGCACAAGGAACGTACAAGGTGATCTGAGTTAATATTCATTGATAAAATATCAAGTTTATCAGGATGACGCTGAAGGTCTGAAATGCGATGGCACCTGCCCCATAGGACTGACAACTTTTGGGGAAGGGTATGTAATAAAAACATGAAGAGTTGAAGATTTCTTTGAATGTAGCAAATAATGAATTTTGTTTCATTTTTAGGTCAACTTCAATCAGCTATTGCACAGTCATCAATTGTCCGAAGAACAGAATGTTTGTCCTAAAATAGTCTTTGCTTAACGAAGTTTATGCTCGTTCAGAGTTTCCTCGGATATCACCCTTCCTACGCCTGATCCCACCGCTTTCAACCTCGATTTGTATTGTCCTTTCTGCAGTAGAGGATTTGCGCAGGTGCGTTTTCATGTGAAATCAGACTCAACATTGATTGCAGCCTCTCATAAATCAGACATCGTGCGTGCCTTGCACAAAACTTCGAGACACAGCAAGCTATTCAAGGTTTTCTACAATTTCTTGTAATCATCTATATTGTGAATATGATTGCAGCTGCTCCAGTGAGTGCGAGGCTACTAGCGACGACAGCTGCCAGGACGGGTTTCGGTAATACGAAAATGCTTCAAGTCTCCAAAACTTAGTTCAGTTGCACGCAAATTGTGGGCAGTCCGGGTTTCTTCGAATGCACAATGATCATCATCCCTTCACCAACTTCACAGACGGTACCTCACAGATTCCTCTACAAAACTTGACAATGCATATTAAAGAAGGAGTGATGCGAAACGGCAACTATGCCAGAGGGTATATCCGCGCTCTCTTCATTTCGCACGCTCTCTCGCCCGTTGCCTGGGATCAGGGTGACTTGGCTCGCAGCCAACTCGCTCTAACTTGATTCAGAAACCAGATATAAACATAGGGTTTTCAGAATTCTGATATGGTTGGAGATAGCTACAAGACTGCGTTTCCAGTTTAGGCACTCAAACTTTGATATTTCTCCTTCTTTAACCTGTAAGTCGAATTACCCTTGAATTGAGGAGTTGGGCGACCCGGAATCGAGCTGGTGGGTGTTCATATTACTGGGCATCGGAGCACTTGCCGTCGTTTTCGTCGCTATCGCACTTGTGTTTCGCTATTGCGCGAGGTAAATTAATCAAACTGACTATTTAGTTTGACGAAACGATATTAAAGGCGCGTCAAATCGTCTACAGAAGTTCCGATAGAAGTGAGTATTAGCGCACAATTGAAAACAGAAAGTCAAAGTGTTATTCGAGGATCTCGACATGCCGATTCGTCGAGATACTCTTGACACTCCGCAGATAGTTCCTGATGCTGATCAAGGTAGACCGGTTTGTTCAATAAACCCAATGAATTACTATCAGACCACGTTGATTATTTTGCTGCGGACACCAGCGTTCAGACTCCAGACGCGGAAGTACTAGAAAACGCTCCACAGGACCGAACTGCTGGTATTCCGTACCTGAGACCAAACACATCAAAATGCAATGCAGATATACAATCTACAATGGTGAGTTGTATATTATTAAACGATAACGTTTATTCTAGGTCATCTTCGTTTATTTTTCAGGTAGAATCCTCTCCAACATTATCGGATATGCAAGTAATGAAGCGCCCGGCTCTAACAGTGCAAACAACAGGACTTGAACCGGTATTTACGGCCGATTGTAGGCTCAACTAAATTATCAAAATATCGATTCAGATTGCCCATTTGCACACGGATATTCCTTCGCTTCCTAGTGGGATTGTGAGTCGTTGAAATGACATGATTAACGCGACATCAATCGATTCCAGGATAGACTTCAAGTGGATGATCGACTAGCCGATCTCCCTTCTTCTGCTTTCAATGTTCCCTCATTTCCGACCTCGCCAGTGCCGCAATCGGCCGACGGAGGAAGGGTGAGTGGCACGAGGCAAATTAGCTCCAATTCTATGTTTCAGAGTTCCCATCGTCCCAGAATGGCTACAATTACCGATGTGGACTTCGATATTCCGAGCATTTCATCAGATAATTCGACTTCAGCTTTCTTGTAGATGTTCATACGTAAATTATTGCATTAATAAATTTGAAAATAAATAAATGAACTATCAAAGAATGCACTAACCCATTATTTGCACAATTAGATTCTTGTTTGGGAGCTCCGACCCGACATGAATGAGTGCAAGATGTTGAGGGAGATATGGAGAGGAATGAGGGTTGTCCGAGCAACGGTGTTTGTCATTTCATGAGATGAATGAGTGTGAGACTTTCCCTCTTATCTCTCATCAGAAGCTACTCGCGCATTCAAAAGGGAGATTTTTTCGTATATTTTCGATGGCGTTCGCAAAAAAGTTATTTCCTGATAGAACCTACGTCCACCGTACTCTGCGTGGGTTAGCCCTGCGCGGCAAATATCATGCCCGCAGGCACGTTTTTGAATGAGTTTGGCGTCTTGTGTCTTGTATCTTGTATTGTGTTTTGTGTATTTGTATTTACCGCTTCAACAATCTTCTTTCTTGTTCCCATTTCCTTGCATTACTTTCAGTGCTATTGGTTTTATATCGCTGAATCTCACGTTCGTTCTTTCCTTTTATTTTATTCATTTTAACTCCGCCATTTCAGTCCACTCCAAAGATGTCTACTAGTCCGAGCGACCGCGCACAGCCCGTATGTCTCTTCATATTCACTAAACAATCGTAGTCAAAGTAAATGTAAATATAGAGATCCCCATTGATTCAGCGGTCGTGCCTTCAAATTTGTTCCCATTACCCTCTTCCAGGCTCTCATTCGCACGATCCGCGGCGTCAAAGCCACTCGTGATCTTTCCTCATGCGACGACCTCTGCTCCCCGGAAGAATTCAAGAAGATCCTGAATGGGCCCATCGACTTCGTGAGTAATTCTCATCTTTTCCTCATCTTTCAAGAATGTTTCTCAATGTCATGAGACAAATGTCAGATTTGTCATGGTGTTCCACTACATCAGTTTTTGGCGCAAGCGGTTCTAGATTACATGGTTGAAAGGTTCCGAAAATGTCAAGTTTTTAGTAATTGTGGACCCAAGTGTCTGCCAATTTTGCAGCGAAATGTATCATAATGTAAAAGTAATCTAAAAGTAATCGTACTTATCCACCAATTTATGGCCCCCATCGATTCTCAAAAAACGTATCCAAATTTCAGCCCGAGTCTCTCATCGACGCTGACAATCTCGCAACGGAGATTCGCAAGAAGCTGCTGTTCCTGGTGAAGAGATTCTCGGACTACCTCACTCATCTCAGGTGAGTGCCTCGAGTACTTTTGAGGCCAACGCTTCAATGCTGAATGCTCTGAAGCTCAAACACAAAAAGATTACCAAATAAACATACAATATTATTTAGAAACGGAGGCGCTCCTCGTCCCTTCTTCAGCGTGACTGATCCTCATTGCCCGAGAGATGTAAGGATTTCCCGGTTCTGTCTTTAGTTTCTTTTGAGTCTTATAGTTAAGCTGGAGCGATGAACCTAGGGTGCGAAAGCATCGCTGTAAGTGGAAATCAAGTTTTTCCAGATCAAAAAGGAGGCCGAGGTGATCCGGGCGTACACTGATATGCAGAGAGAGTTCGCGGGCATTCGACTCTGGTTGGAGGAGAACGAGAACAAGTGTGAGAATGAGGAGCAGGTCAGTGATTTCTTCCACATCGCTCAGTATGAGGTTGAGGGGCGATTAGGGGACATCTCGAAAGACGCATATGAATGAGAAGTCCAAGACCCAAGTCAGTGCTTAGTGCTTAGTGCAACCTCTTTGCTTATCTACTGGTCGAAAAAGAAGATGAAAATGGGCCATCTTCTAGTACAGAATGACTTAAATTCCCAATATTTTGCAGATAACCCTCCACAAGAAGATCGTCGTGGACTTTGCCGACTTTCTTCGTGAAACATCAGGAAAAGCGAACCAGATCAGACAGGAGATCAAGGAACTCGAGAGGATGAGAAGATGAGAGGTCGAATGCCCATCCGTCTGTCAACAAATCCCATGTATTCACTCCAATTTTAATGTATTTACTGTACAAAGCTTCGTTTATGAATATAAACGTATATATAAAACGTGCTTCGTTTATGAATATATTACCGATAATCATTTTTTCGCAAAATTATAATTGCATGGAAGTTGTTTTCGTATTATAATGCGCATTATCGATTGGTCGTTAGTCTTCTCTGGGAGAGAGAACGGATGAAGACTGAAGACTAACGCTGAATTTGGCCGACTTTGGGAGAAGAGCGAATCGGTCTCCTGGATACGAGAAACATCTCTGGGAAAGGACGGGCGAGCGAACAATCGCACTCTTGCTTTTCTATTCTCTCTCACCCGTCAGGACAGGGAAAGAGTGGGGAAACTGAGGAGACGTGTTAGACGAATTGTAGAGGGAAGAGAGAAGGAGAGGAACGACTAGGTGGATGGCCTTTTGGGCTTGACAGCGAAGTGAAAGGTGCAAGGAACAAGTTTGAGTCAAAGTGAAGCATTCATTCAGTCTCTGCTGAACGTTTAATAACATCATGCATCTTTATCACATTGGCTCAATTCAAGAACTCTTCGAAACTACGGTCGTCAGTGGGCCACGATGTGAAAGCGGAATATACTACGGAACGAGGGAGAGGGAGTAATCACAAGAAGCAAGTGATCTTCTCCACGGTCTTGTCGGGATTGGGCGCGTTCTTAAAGGTGTAGGTGGAGTCGTCGTTGCACGTGAGCGACGTCTGCGGCGCGGACTCGATGTCGTCGCTGCCGACCGCCTAAATCGAGTTAGATTAAGCTATTTTTGATTTGGATTACGGTAATTTTTATTAGGGCTACTGTAGTTGGAGATATGAGCTATGAGTCAAAAAATAATTGGGATCGATTATATGAATTTGACAAATGCTCACCACCAGACTGCCCAAGTTGCACGAGAGCTGCTTGCAGCCTTGCGCAGTGACCGCTGTCGTCTAAATTAATTAATTAATTTCTAATTATTAATTAATAAACTAATTAATTGGTGCAAATTCGCTCCACAACCAACATTGAGGTAAGAGTAGTTGCAGCAAGCGTAGGCGTCGCACTTGTGCTCGGGCGGAATGGGGCACATCGCGCAGGCTGATTGAGATCATCAGTGTGACCCAAGGAAATCTCAGTCTACGGTATCCGGACTAACCCATATAACCAAGTGATAGCGATGACTCACCAAGAGGAGTTGTCGTAGGTGTCGTGGGTTCTTCAGTAGTGGTGGGTGTAGTAGTGGGTGTGGTAGTTGGTTCAGTAGTAGTGGGTGTGGTAGTTGGTTCAGTAGTACTGGGTGTGGTAGTTGGTATCGTAGTAGTGGGTGTGGTAGTTGGTACCGTAGTAGTGGGTGTAGTAGTTGGTACAGTAGTCGTGGGTGTGGTTGTTGGTACCGTAGTAGTGGGAGTGGTTGTTGGTACCGTAGTAGTGGGAGTGGTAGTTGGTACAGTAGTCGTGGGTGTGGTTGTTGGTACAGTAGTAGTGGGTGTGGTAGTTGGTACCGTAGTAGTGGGAGTGGTAGTTGGTACAGTAGTAGTGGGTGTGGTAGTTGGTACCGTAGTAGTGGGTGTGGTAGTTGGTACCGTAGTAGTGGGTGTGGTAGTTGGTACCGTAAGTAGAGTGTTCCTTGGCCAGTTACATGTACTGAGAAGTTCGCCGTTGAGAAAACCAACCGGAAGTCCAGTTGTTTTCTCAAGATGATCTTTTTCAATACACATAACCGACCAAGCTGTTTTATTTTCATGGTCCGGAAGTGACTTTTTTTTGCTACTTTTGAGATATTTTATCATATTTCGTCACATTTCATCATTTT
>LS598298.1:43350-53990 GCA_900490775.1 Pristionchus maxplancki
CCTCCTGGAAAATTGATATTATATGTAAAAATGTATGAGGAATTTAGAAAAAAATATCTCGAGGTGGTTAGACATGCCACGCCATGACTTTTTCTCGAAAATCTAGCACGCAATCGTCGACGCAGGTTCGAATCCGCCTCCCTACATCAATCTTTTGCCAGCCTTTTTCATGCTCCAAATGATGATTTTTCGACATGGACTCACTTTGAACCTCATTACACGTTGTTTCACGATGCGTTGGCTTCTTTTCCGACCTAAAATCGAACATGACCAAAACCAAATTTTTCACATAAGGGTCCCCCCTTATGTGAAAAAATATTTGCGCAACCAAAGGGGGGACCCTTATCTGAAAAATGTGGTTGGGGTCATGTCGGCATTTTCTTTTCAAAAGTGGTTCACACATTGTCGGGTCAATGTGAAAACGGATGAGAAGTGATTTCATGTCGAAAAATCATCATTTGGAGCACGAAAAAGGCTGGCAAAAGATTGATGTAGGGAAGCGGATTCGAACCTGCGTCGACGATTACGTGCTAGATTTTTGAGAAAAAATCATGGCGTGGCATGTCTAACCACCTCGAGATATTTTTTTCTAAATTCCTCATACATTTTTACATATAATATCAATTTTCCAGGAGGAGCAAATCGTAGGAACATTGTGAGCTATTTTTTTGAAAAAAATCGGATCGACATTTTTCGACAATTTCTCGATTTTCTCGAAAAGTTGAAGTTGAAAACCTTTGAAAATTGGAGCCTAGACATAACTTTTGATGCTCTATCGAGTGGTATATAAATTGTGGTAGTAAAATGACGATGAAAATTTTCGATCTCAAAGATCAAAGATCAACTTTTGGGTCCAAATTTTTGGCTGAAGTTTATCCCACCCCTAGGAAGTCTAACCACCAAGTTTGAACCTCCGGAGACCATTTTGAGCTACTGTGCCACCCCCTTCGACGTTCTTAGGCGGACCGCGTTTTAAATACTAATAGGAACATTCAACAAATTTCATTAGAGCACTTTACAGGTCCATTAAAGGGAGAAAAATCGATATTTTGACCCATGGTGACCCACATTTTCAAAGTGCTCTAAATTGGAGCCCATTCAACTTTCTAATGATTTTAAAAGTGCCCTAGGGGTATTTTTTTACGTAGAACTCGAAAATCGACCCTAGGAAGCGGTACCATCAAACCCGACCCAGACCCCATGCACCCACTCCGGAACCAGGGTGTATGTGGTACCTCCGGAATTTTTTCTCAAACCTATACATGTGATAGTGAATATTGTAGATCTCGAATAGATAAGATCATTTTCTGTGAAGAAAGTTAAGCCCTAACTCTTCTTAGAAAAAAGTTACATTGGTCGGAAATTTTTTGCAATTATTTTTTCGGACCGCTGTAAGATCGGATTTTCGAGACTTACACTTGATTTTTGTACCAGAAATTATCAATCTGACTCAGAATATGAATTTTAGAAAGTTTGAAGAGAATTGGACAAAAATGAATTTTTTTGACTTTTTTCAATTTCAGATTTTTTTCGAACATTTTTTTCTCTTAAAATGTCCCAAACGTTTCATAAACTTTATTTATGATCATTCAAGTAATTTCAAGTCGAAAAATCATTGTTTTGAATTGAAAATCCGATCTTACAGCGGCCCGAAAAAATAATTGCAAAAAAATTCCGACCAATGTAACTTCTTTCTAAGAAGAGTTAGGGCTTAACTTTCTTCACAGAAAATGCTTATCTCGTCGAGATCTACAATATTCACTATCACATGTATAGGTTTGAGAAAAAATTCCGGAGGTACCACATACACCCTGGTTCCGGAGTGGGTGCCATGGGGTCTGGGTCGGGTTTGATGGTGGTTTGATGGTGCTTCCTAGGGTCGATTATCGAGTTCTACGTAAAAAGTTACCCCTAGGGCACTTTTAAAATCACTAGAAAGTTGAATGGGCTCCAATTTAGAGCACTTTGAAAATGTGGGTCACCATGGGTCAAAATATCGATTTTTCTCCCTTTAATGGACCTGTAAAGTGCTCTAATGAAATTTTTTGAATGTTCCTATTAGTATTTAATAACTTTGAGCACATTTGTGACTAAATGGAGTGGTTTGCGTTATCATTTCAAAAAATCATTTTTGGGCCGCCGGGCAAAAGTGCGGGCTTTTTTCCCATCTCAGAAATTTCTGATTTTTGGATATTTTTTAGCCATACATAGGTGCTTTGAGAAAAACATACTTTCATTCTGAGGAAAACCGGTATTGCCAAAGTTGCACCATAATGTCGGCCACCCGACCGCTCCGCACCGGCGCATCAGCCAGGAATGAGTTTCAATATTTCGAAATGTTGTCCGAGCTTTCCTCTTTCTAATTCGCTTTTGGAAAAGTTTCTATCATCATTTTGAGCCGAGTTATGATCATTTTGGTATTGCGAATTTCGCGAAAAACTGCCGTATCCTCCATCTTTGACCTACCGTAACCCGAAAATGGGACCCGATATCAAAAATCCGGAAACGCAGTTTGAAAGAGCATCATTCATAGTACCTTAGATAAACTTGGTGGGCGGGTAGGACATATGTTTTGCTACCGCCGCGGGGCCTCTCAAATGGGTTATTCTCTCGCGATTCGTCTCATATCTAATCAAGAATAGAAATAATAATATTCAACGAGACACACAACTCCATAGATACTTCCAAAGAAATAGTTTAATATATACATTCTTTATCACTTCTACCGGTCACTGGAATAAAATCAGTACACGTGCACGAGAAACTCGAGAAATGTTCAATATCACGGGGTTCCTGTAGGACTGTAGGAAAATGAGGCCTCTACAAAGCACGGGAGCTAGATCCGTGACTGGGTTACGGTATCTTGAATTTTAAAAGTCATTTGAAAGAAAACCGCGATGAGTATATTTTCTGTTTTTTTATATGTCATATGAAATGTGGTAAACAATTAAATATAAAAAAAATACTGTTCGCGGATTTTGAGAAATCTAAGATTATGAATTTTTGTAATGGGTAAATGCTCAATTTTAAACAACTTACATTTCCAAATATTTTCATTTTGATAACCATTTTTTGGGCATCATAATCTATCAATACTGAGAATATTAGAACTTATTCGAATTTCGGAAAACAACTTTTTCTGCTGGCGTTGTATGGTTTCTGCTTTGCTTCTTTCTCTCTGTTGCCATGTTCAACGCCTTTTCCATATCATTTTTTTAAAAATAAACCAGAACAAGCTCAAATTTGCATATCATACAAAATTATATTGATTATTGATAAACATCCCATAGCATACCAGAATCCAATTTCCATAGTTTTGTACATGGTTGTTCGATTCTATGGGAAACGGCCTCATAGATACATATAGAGGAAATATCTAAATGATTTTGAACATTTTTTTTTAAAAACGCGTTCTCTGTAAGAACAGGATCGGTGTGGCACAAGGAGTTAAAATGGTCGGATTGAGCTGCAATTTTTTGTGGGATGTGCCTATGGGTCGGATATGCGTCCACCAAAATTTTGGTCGATCCCTCAACTTTTTGGCCTATCAAAAAAAACACATTTTGCCCTCATGCGATGCACCATTCGATAGAGCATCAAAAGTGCATGAAAATGTGCATTTTTGAGGTTTTTTTTTGTTTTTTTTACATCTTGAAGATCTCATTTGCACCGGCTAATCTCTTGCTCATTCGATGCGCCTTACTTTTGCGCATTTTTTTGGTTTTTTTCCAAATATTGAATTTCGGGGACCAAAGTTGTCATTTTTCTAGTTTTCTAGCACGCAATCGTCGACGCGGGTTCGAATCCGCCCCGCAACATCAATCTTTTGCTAGCCTAATTTACACTCCAATGTATGTTTTTCGTTGTGAAATCACTTTTCACATAATTGAACGATACTTTGACAATGTTACGATCACCGATCACATGAGTTTATGTTCTACGATAATCCAATATTTTTCACAAAAGGGTCCCCGGGGGAACACCCTTGGAAGGGATGAGTCGGAGCAAAACAAAAGTGGGGACCCTTATGTGAAAAATGATGATGAGGATTTATCGGCTTTTTCATCTGAAGTTTTCAAATCGATGTCAAAACATCGCTAAATCATGTGAGAGGTGATCTCACAACGAAAAACATCCATTGAGCTTAAATTAGGCTTGCAAAAGATTGATGTTGGGAGGCGGATTCGAACCCGCGTCGTCGATTGAGTGCTAGAAAACGTGAAAAATGACAACTTGGTCCCCGAAATTCAATATTTAGAAAAACCAAAAAATTCGCAAAAGTAAGGCGCATCGAATGAGCAAGAGATTAGCCGGTGCAAATGAGATCTTCAAGATGTTAAAAATTTTTTTAAAAACCTATCAAAAATGCACATTTTCATGCATAACTCATGCACAATTGATCCAAAAAGTACGAGAAAATAGCTTCCAACATAACTTTTGATGGTCTATCAAATGGTGTATCGCATGAGAGCAAAATGTGAAATTTTTTGGTAGGTCAAAAAGTTGAGGGATTAACCGAAAAATTTGGTGGAAGCATACCCGACCCATAGACACATCCCACAAAAAATTGCAACTCAATCCGACCATTTTAAATCCTTGTGCCACCCCCCGTGGGCGACCACCCCGCTCTTACAGAGAACGCGTTTTAAGTCTGAGCGACAAATCGCGAACCTCGAACTTCAAACATTTTCCTGAACTTTCTCTTGCACAACACTCAATTTGAAGTGAAAACTATCTAACTATAGATGGTACATGGGGTTTTTATACAATACCGTGCAAAAGTATTGCCAAACATTTATAACTTTCCACAAAACTGCGTTCCCTCTCGTTTTACGACTCCGCCCCTTCGAATGAGTCGTTTTATTTAGAGTCAAAAACGAGCCGGAGGTTTTCTCAGCTCCCCGTGGACCAAATGACACAAATTAAACACTGTTGTAATCAGCTCGTAAAGCTCTATCGAATGATGTTTCATTTGTACAGAAATATTGATTTTTCGATTTTTTGGGTGTATTTTTGGGAGTGAAAGATGTGTTTCTGAAGTGTTTTTATGCCTAATAGTACTTTAAGTGGTAAGAGCAATGCATTTCCACCGTTAATAATGGCAAAAAATATTATTTTTCAAACAATTTACCCACCCACGAGCGACTAAAATCGAAAATTTCAAAGCCAGATTTCTCTTAAAATTTATATGATTTTGATAGCTCTCGACGAACTGAGCACAACGGGGCTTCATTTTTTGGCCCACGGAGAACTGAGAAAACCACCGTCTCGTTTTTGACTCCAAATAAAACGATTCATTCGAAGGGGCGGAGTCGTAAAACGACTCACTCGGCGAGAGAAAGGTTGTAAACACGCGTCTCTCGAGTATTCGAAAGAGGGTGTCGTAAAACCGAGTCATTCGTGAGTCATTTTCGCCATCCTAATGCCGACGCATTTTAGGATGATATAATCGAAGAAGAAAAATCGAAAAAATGCGGATCGAGGTATATTGGGCACTACTTCAGTTCTTGGGGTCAGATCTATAGTTCTTGATTTGGCCGTTCCATTTGACCAAGTCAGCATTTTTACATTTTTTTTTATATTCGCTTATTTCATCCTCAAATTCATCGACATGGAGTTCTTACTTTTTAATTTTGCGCATACGTTCATAAATAAAGGCGTCTGCGTGCCCCCCCCCTGGCCATAGCGTCAGAGATCCTCTCTCGGACAGAGACGCAGAGGAGGGAGAGTGGCAGAGATTCGCCCTTCCAAAACGATTGCAAAATGTTGTGAAATAGGCGGAACATGAGAAAACGTGTCGTAGACCAAAACGCCGCCGTAGGCGGTGAACGACGCTCTTCTGGTATGTTCATAAATAGATTCTACGCTTCGCTGCATGAAATCAGATTTTTCGCTCAATGTAGGGTATTTTTGGGTCACCGAAAATTGACTTCCGAAATTTTCCGATTTTTCGCGGAAAATGACCGATTTGATTCAACCTTAGCAGGATGTTAGTCCAACCCATACTGATGCTACCTGCCAAATTTGAGACATCCTGCTCAACTGAGACCGAAGTAATGTGACTTTAAAAAAATTTCTGACAATGAGGGCTGGGAAAATCGAAATCCTGGTTCTTTGCGAATGCGCTCAACGAGTTTCATAGTGCATAATACTCGTCAAAGATAGTGCTTCCACCACAGGAAGTGAGAACTTGGTTCAAAATAATATTTGCGACCACCCCTCGGCAAAACGTATGTCACGAATGATTCAATGGGGTGCACATTCATACACCACATGGGGTTGTACCCCTATGTTTGAAGCCGATCACTTTTGAGGAAAGTTATAAAGGTTTGAATTTTGCTGCAATACTTTTGCACGGTACTGTACTTCTAGATCTATTATACTAAATAGAATAGTACTGTCTACTTATTGTGAATTTCTTTCGAAATACTGATGATCGTACTGATCTTCGTTGATTGAGTGGGAAGTAGGGTCAGTAATAAGAAGAAGGGGATGGTGAAGTGCTTTCGAGAGATGAGAGATGAAATTTCGAGCTGAAGAAGGGGAAATGGCACGACCGTCGTAGCAGAGAGTCAGCGTGCATCTGTAGTAAATCGGTCAGTTAGCCATTGTCCTACTTCCTTTAAATAAGAAATCGGGCTTGAGAAAACGGCGCTTGAAACCTTTCACCAGACCCCTAAGCTATCCAAAACCGGTGAAATCCCACGCCACGACTCTTTTCGATGTATCATAGTATCTCAAATTGCATATGCTTTTACGCGAAAGGAGAAACGTTTTTCGATTAGTCGAAATCAGATTGTTTTCGACTAGTCGAAATAGAAACAAGAGAACTTCGGTCTCTATGTTCTACGCCGGACGGCGTGCTATGGTTAAAAAGCGCTCTCTTGTGTTGCATATTGGCATCTTCCCTTGTAAAAGGCTCGTGAGGCCTCGAGCGATCCGAAAAAGTTGCGAATCGCTCTCGGCCTCACGAGCCTTTCACAAGCGCATCGCAGGCTTCGCATGAACTTGGCGGGCAGTTCTATGCAGTTCCAACTTTGACAGTCTTTGATTGATCCGGTTAGCAACATTCAGCTAGAAAGAAAATGCAGTTGACCAGTTAACTTCGTTTAGGTAGGGGGAAATCAAGTTTTTATCCTGTTTTTTGCTGCGGATGCGCATTGGCATCTTCCCTTGTAAAAGGC
This sequence comes from Pristionchus maxplancki, assembly GCA_900490775.1. Lineage (NCBI taxonomy): Eukaryota > Metazoa > Nematoda > Chromadorea > Rhabditida > Neodiplogasteridae > Pristionchus > Pristionchus maxplancki. Next base: position 50,535 of record LS598298.1, read on the forward strand.
TCGTGAGGCCGAGAGCGATCCGAAAAAGTTGCATTTTCGGATCGCTCTCGGCCTCACGAGCCTTTCACAAGCGCATCGCAGGCTTCGCATGAACTTGGCGGGAATTTCTATGCAGTTCCGTATTTTAATCAAAAATCTGACCCACCGAACCGATTACGGTATCGATTATTTTTTAAGCATGACGAAACTGTTGGTCCATCGCGCAATTGATTCGGTGAAGAAAACGACGAAAACGGCGCGAAAAACGGGTTTGTTCGCGTGAATTTCGTCATATTGCATAGTGATGATGAAATAGATTATTTTTTTAATGTATTTTCTTGGAAAGTCGATTGGTACCGGACATGTGCTTGGGCGATGGCAAAAGGGTCGATTTTGAGGGGTTGCGAATGGAGCGTGACAGACAGACAGACAGACAAGCAAACAGACAGACACCGTGACATACAGACTAGAGTTGTTTACTCGAGTGACACTCGGCGAGTGCTCGCCACTCGCCGAGTTCATTTTCGACCCGCCTGTCACTCGCGAGTGAAATTGTGGTCGTATGAGAAGACTAGGGAAAATTTGAAAATCGGCTCTAAGCAGATTCTCGACAAATGTGTCAGCTATCGAATCATGTAATTCACTTCCGGCGAGTTATTTCCGGGTTTCGACGAAAAACAGCGGTTTTGAGCACTTTCGATGAAGTACATTTGTGTTTCAACGAAAACAGTAATACCGCGAGGGCATTTTCTAAACAATTTTATGGAACCAACTAATTTTGACTTATGTTTCGCTTGAACTATGACAATTCTTTCCTCATTTCTCACCACCGAAATAAATACAGGACAAAATGAGAAGACGGAAAAAGAAGTAAGGGAGGGAAGAGAAATGACCGTCCGCCACGCAAATGAGGTTTTCGATGATCAATGGCACGCTGTGACTTGCTTTCGACTTTACAACTATTTGATTAGCGGTGGATATTCCTCTAAAAGTATAAAATGATTACGTCTGTCTGTCCGTCTGTGGGTCTGTCTGTGTGTCTGTCTGTGTGTCTGTCACGCTCCAAAAAATGCCTGGAAAACCACTTTAACGTCGTCGCACAGACCCAGGACCGGTACCAATCGACTTGTCATGAAAAGTTACACTTAAAAAATCAATACCTATTTCGTCATCACTATGCAATATTTCGTCATCACTATGCAATAATCCGTTCTTCACGCCGTTTTCAGCGCTAACTCAACCAAAATGGTCACGTAAGCCACCAAACAACTCCACGTGGTCAAAACATTCACTTTTAACACATATTTCATCATCACTACGCAATATGACGAAATCCGTTTTTCGCGCCGTTTTCAGCATTTTCTCATAAAAATTGCTCGGGTGATGCACCAAACGACTTCTCGTGATAAAAAACTTTCACTTTTACTCGAATTTCATCATAATTACGCAATATGATGAAACTCATTTTTTCGCCGTTTTTTGCATTTCTCGCTCATTTCTTTAATATTTTTGCATTGGAGAGGACTCCAAACATCGCAACTTTTTCGGATCGCTCTCGGCCTCACGAGCCATTTACAAGGGAAGATGTCAATGCGCATCCGCAGCGTTTGACAGCCTAGCCTTACAAAAGATGACTGTCAAATTTGCATCAATATCACGGGTCTCCTGTAAAAGTGTAGGAACACGTGCTGCAGAAATATTTTTAAGTCTTCGATTTTGCTGAAAGTCATTTGACTAGGTAAAATGAGGGTGGGAATGACGCCTATTCACTTCGTTTCTCGAAATTTGCATGTTGAAGTGGTTTTTTGATCTACCACTTCAAACTACTGGTTCTAGCTTGGTTTTTGACCTACCGAGTTCTACCTTTCATAAATCGATCGGAATTGACCTTATCTACAAATAACTCAACTGAGGATAAGGTTGGAATTTTGATCTTCCATGTGATTTTGCATGAAAACGGTTTTTCGGTTTTGTTTTCTCGAAACTTTCCTCTAAAGGATACGCGTTTTATTTCAGAATCGGATTCCCCATACTCGCATTGAGGTAACCTAATATGTCATTTTCCCTAACTCTGGCTTCCCGATAGTGCTACTGTACAGGGGAAATCTGACTTCTCTGGACTCTCTGGACGATAAAACAAGAAAACAGAAGTTTCTGAAGTGAGAAAAAAGGAGCAAAAATAACCTGCATAGGTGCGGCATCGAACCAGGGTGGGCTGGGTGCTAGTCAGGGCCGCTACCATTGAGCTACTCGCGGTGTTGTCCCTCTCTGCTTACAACCTGGAGTCTATCGTGGGATCGCGTGCATGCAAAATCGTGTGCAAACGAATTATCGATTTTCTGACCAGGCCCCGAGGGTTTAGCAGGTTTTGAAATCGGTTTTGGGCATCTGTCCCCGAGCCCTACCTGCCCACATCGGTCGTTTTCAGATCTGTTGACCCCGACTTTGGTGCTTCCCTTGTTAGCTTTTCGACCTAAGGCTGAGAAAAAAAAATTGGCAACGCTTGGAAAAACATAAAGCTGGCGGTAGGATTAGAACCAAGAACCTCACGATGATACCTTATGCGCGCCTTAGACGACCCGGCCATCAAATCTTGGCTACACTTTTTTTTAAACTCTTATTACGTCATTCCCGGCCTAATTTACAAACGTAATACCTGCTCTCAGTCTTGTTCCATTCATTAATCTCATACGCTGGAGATCCTACAGTGAGAATTGCAGCTTGTGGCTCGTTGATGATCGCAGTGAAGCCAGATACCGAACCGAACATACCCAGATTTGAAATTCTGCAAAGAAAAACATCAACAGTCTGCCCTTCTCTTTTTAGAACAAAAACAAAATAATAATAAACAACTAACGTGAAGGTTCCTCCTTGGAATTCATTGGGTAGCAACCTACTCTCCTTCGCTTTCGCCGCCAGTTCTCTCACAGCCTACACAATCTTTGATTAATCATATCTGAGTGCGCACTGGCCGAAAGAGAAAGTTCCTGATCGAGGCAAGAGCCGATCAGAAACTTTCACTTTCAGAGAAAAGTAGAGTTTCATGGTGTGCTGAAACACAGTCGTCTACGCCGACGTTTCGCGCCTTTTTAAGGTTACTGCTCTAATGATGTAATGTTCTGCCAAAGGTCAGATTAGTACGTGAAAAAATCACGTACCCTACCCGCATTTTGTCAAGTTTTGAGAAAACCTGCACGCTTTTTTTGAAAATATGAGGCTAATCATTCTGGGTTCTCAAGTGAGTGGCGAGCGGTTGGGTCGGAATTTCCTCCCTCCGTCTCCGATTCCCTCCGCCCGGATTCCCTCTCCCAGTAGCGTTGGCACGCGGGAGTTGTATGCCACCACTGATGAGTCGCCACCTCTTCATCGGCACCATCAACGCCAGGACGCTCGCACCCCGGGACAAGCAGACCGAGTTGGAGCTCGCCCTCGACAAGATCAAGTGGGACGTGCTAGCAGTGCAGGAAGCCAGGATTG
>LS598310.1:8834-23973 GCA_900490775.1 Pristionchus maxplancki
AAGGACGCACACCACACCAAGGGAAGAGGGTAGATCAAAGGCGAGAGTTGCAGTTTTCACGCGTTTCGCTTCAGTTTTTCCTTGCTCATTTAAAAGGCCGAGGTTATTTTTCTACGATCATATATAGATTCGGAATCCTCTCATCAAGGCGGATCGATCTATCTAGGTCGCTAAGCTTGCAAACGCCTCTCCCGGAAATGCAATTTTCTAATTAATTTATTTTTATTATTATTGAAAAATGAATTAGACAGGAAGAATCGCCATAAAATTTTAACCCTGGAGCCATTTCCACTTAATTTTAGCGCACTCGAGTGAAGCGAAATTTGAGAAAATCTTAATTTGACGTGACGCCGTCTGGAGCCAACGGAGACTCACTGTGAAAAATGAATGTGCCTACGTTCATTAGCACCATCGAGAACCTCAAATCACGCAGTTTGAGAGAAATGACCTTTTTGAGCTGTGCCGGCCTCTGCTCGAGTCTTACAAATACGGCGTCATATTGACCCTAGCTTGCCACCCCGGCCACCCTTCCATCCTTCTTATCGCTCTGTTCCATTCCTCCCTTTTCCTCTCGTTCCTCGTCCTAGTTTGATAAACATCCGCTTGTGCCTCGAAAATCACTGTTGGTGCCAGTTGGATTAATTGAAGCGCGAAAGGTTGCTCTGAAAAGAAAAATCAACAAGGAAGGTAGCGTTCGAAATACATTTCCTCAATTCACACACACTCTCTCTGAAATAACTAAATTTCGAATTATAAATCGAATTACGGATTCAGTAAAGCAGATATCCCCGAAAGAAACGTACTAGGACTGCACAGTGGATAATCGTAGTTCTCGGAAATTATGCGAAAAACTTTAATAGGTCGAACTCGAATGATGTTGAAGACTTTCTCCCTGCCAAAAATAGATGCAAATCGTAGTTCTCCGTTCACTTACCCGATTCCGGCGCATTCGAAAGCTAGAAAATTCATAATTGTAATGCCAATTTCGTCCGGGAAAATGGGCATTTCTTTCACAACATCAATAGCATCTTCCTCGGTGCAAACGACAAAGTTGAGGTCCAGTCTTCGAACTTTCGAGCATCTTCGAAATAGTTGCCCCATCTTAGCGTACAGTATATTTCTGTTGATACTTGATTTCGAGGAAACCTCAACTAACTGGAAAAAACTTTTGAAGTGAAATGATTAAAAAAAATGAGCTCACATCATCATGTCTCGCTTCAGTATGCCAGTTCTCGAGTCCAAAATAGTTCTTATATCGACCTGGTAGCCGAATGTTGAACTTAATAATGCCTAAAGTTCGAATTTCGAGCTGCCGTCTCAATATTTCACCTTCCCACCGCTCTTAATGTGCCAGTAGAACCAGTCAATGGACGGGAAATTGTCCATATTCTTGGGATCGCTCAGATATTCAAGGGAAAGTGCGTGCCATCGAGAGGATATCTGATTTAAATTTCGAAAAAATGAAATTTTATGAAGCTCACCAATTTCATACATTCAATCGATTCCTGGCCAACGCGGATTACTTTTCGGATTATGTCTGACGGCAGGGAAGTCAGATTTAGGACTCCATCTTGTAGGGACATTGAAGCTAATTAATTTTAATTTCAATTAATTAATTAAGTCACTGGAGTAGAGCTAAGCGAGAAATGTAGAACATTAACTCATTAGATGACGCGACTGGCAGTTTCTTTCGCGCCTGAGTCAACTATTAAAAAGTATCAGGGAAGCGGGTGGCGCCTGCCTGTTAGTAGACTGTTCTGTCTGTATGTTGTTCTAAGTAGTGCGTTATTTCTAGAATATTATATCAAATTAATCTTCGAAAAACGTCGGTTTATTTGGAAAAAAAGACAACGAACGGTATAATTACATGGGAAACGAATTGACGGATTAAGAGTGTGTTCCTTTCACCGTTATGCGGATACAATAGCTAGAGTAATCGTCGATTTCGCAAACGGCTGGGATATTATTCCTTTCCATTATATCAGCGTAATTTAGCCAAGCATTTCGGCGTGCTTGACTCCAATAATTTGGGTTTGGCACTTCAAACACAATTCGGCCAACATGATTGATGACTTTCGTGGCGAAATTACCTGTTTTTTATTAGAAAAATTAGGTAAGATTTTGCTTCGTAGAGAATAATAACTAAAAGCTTACGGAAGTCGGGATCTTGATATTCTTCACAGGATAAGAGTAGTCGTTTGGGGCGGTGGGCAAGTACAATCTCGTCGATTGTCGGTCTAGAATTGATTTATTACAGAGGCTCAAATAGCAATAAATTACTCACCCTTCTCTGAAGTGTGCTTCTTTCAAATCGTTGAAACTAGTTAATCCCGTGAAAGCTAATTCATTTACTTTCACGTCTTCCATCGATTTATTAATAATTTTCAATTCGTCCACACTCAAAAAGATGCTCATTTTCAGCTCTAGCTTGTCTATTTTCGAACAGCGATTATAGAATTTGCTGACTAGATCCTTCAAGGTATCCAACGTTTCATCATGACCAAAGGATATCTCGATAATCTAAAATATTAATTTAAATATTTACATAAATAATATGACTTACCCCATCTGACACTGCCTCGCAAACCGGAATTTCCCATGTGTGTATTCCAAAGTAGGCACGATATCTCTTGGCAAAGCGCACGCTCAGAATCGATTTTCCAGACAAATCTACATACCAACGGAACCAATTGGCTACAGGCATACTTGATTTGGGCGGGTTGCGCAAATATTCGGCGATAAGGGTGTTCCAGCGGGGTGAGATCTTTATTTGAATTTATTATTTTAATTTAATTTGTAATTGTAAAATAAAGACAAATCCACCAACCAGTTTCAATTCGTAACCTTCATCGATGGAGGTGGCTGTTGTTCTAATCAACTCTCTAATGACGTCTGCAGGTAGGTTTGCGAGGTGCATATCATTCGCATCCGGGGATGACATGACTGCGAAACAATAACTTTTAAGACAGCGATAACACAATAAAACTTAATGGAAAAGACGAAGGAATAGATGACAATACAAAAAAAATAAAAATAAATGGTCACGATGAGTTGACGCGGCTGTTTCCTATAGTACAGTATGCCAAGTGGACGCAAGAGTTTAAACGACTTTTAAAAAATAATTATATTTGCAATGAAACTCACACAAGAGACGCTTCCCAATGAGCATTTTCAAATATCCTGGCTTCTGTACATGTCCCCGGGTCTCCATTCATTAGCTAATTTATTCAATCGTCCTAAACTATTCGCTTACAGCCATGACTTCCTCCGAAGATCAAGATCTAACTCTAACAAGTCTACCCTCGGACATAATCAGAACAATTATCAACGTGGACGGTGTCGATTCTAGCTGCGAGATGAAACTGGTGCGTTAATTTTTTTTGTCAATATGTACATAGGGTTCTTCCTATCGTAGCCAAAGAAAGAACGAAATGAGAAGTGGAGAGATATTTTTATCTTTTTAAACTATATTATATAGATCTCTCCTCGCTGGTGCTCCCTCGTGAATACGCATCTGAACGTGCTACCGAATACAAAGCTGCCTGTAGTGGACAGGTTCTGTTGGCAGATCAATTCAACAGAGCATTCGATCCTGAGCCTGCGATTTGCTGAAAGATACAGCGCCTACTTTCGAGTGCTCAGTTGGGGCATATTAATTGAGTCCGTGACTCTTTCAGAAGGGGCAAGTCGTGATTATTGTTTCGTTGATTGTATTTCGTTCTTTCCAGTACATCGAAGTAACCTTTCGCCATGAAATTACCCTGAGCTTAGTAAAGAAGCTAGTCGCTAAGCTTTTTGAGCGTTGCTCAAAGATAGAAAGGCTTGAACTCGATATCGACCTAATTTTCCGATATAAACAATGGGGATTCATCAAAAAGTATCTGGGCCAAGTAACGATCCATGAATTTGCGTTCTCGGGACCCACTTCCTTCAACAAAGTAAATCTTGGTAATGAAGGGTAAGTCAGAGCCAAAAATTTCTCTCGAATGTTTACCGGATAAGAGAGTGCGAGAAATCTAGAGGAGTAAATATAAGATGAAGATGTACTTTAGACGATCATTCTAAAACTCATTTTTAAATAATTAAAATTGCAGAAACACAATTCTAGTGCTTCTTGAAAAGCACAGCTTTAAGCGTCTGCGCATATGTTGCAACGATTGCAACTATCCCTCTTTCAGTATGTTTTAAGCAGTATATTTTCCAAGAAACCTAATTTTCAGCCGATTTCGCCTCTAAAGCAGTTAAGCATGTCGCACACGTCATTTTTGAGGCTACAAATGAAGGTTACAGTGACCCCAGATTAGTCGATCATTGGAGGAATTATGCGACTGCCTTGGCCAGGGACAATTTACCTGCATTTTTTAGTTTTATTGACCATCGTGATTATAAGATCTACCGCATTTCTGTTGATGCAAGCCTATTGGACAGCTGAATTGCATTTAAGATTTATGCCATAATTCTCTTTCTTATTCTCTCGTTTTGACTAATTTGTTCCGAATTGTGAGCCTAAATAAAATCTCAATAAAACCGTATCGTTCCAATGCAATTGACAAAAGAATTATATCTTCGAAAGAGTCAGACTCAGAGTGGACCTTCCATCAGAATGGATAGTCCAATGGAAATTCTCCAATGATGGAAGCTTATTTCGTTTAATTGCCTCTCCGAGGTACCCAACGACTGCTTCGTTCCATCTTGGGGATATCTTAAAAATAAAATAAATCATAGATTACAGCAACCACTCGAAAGCTCTCTACATTCTCGAACGTTTTATCAATAGGAATAATCCTTCGGATGATATCAGTATGTAGAGTGCCGAGTTGGATTTCGTGATCAGAGGAAATAGCGAATGAAGAGTTGGAGTTTTGAAGAATACTTGGCAAAAAAATTCGAAAATGTGGCGCCAAAAAAGTTTATGAAACGCGGCTGGCACAACGTGAGATGACTAAATTAATAAGTTAATAAGTTAATTAATAGTTAATAAGTTAATAAGTTAATTAATAGTTAATAAGTTAATAAGTTAATTAATAGTTAATAAGATAATAAGTTAATTAATAAGATAGTATTCAGAGGGAAACAATGAAAATGGTAAACTTTATACATGGATAGTATTAGACACATGCAATGAAACAAGATCTTAATTAGCTGGAAAACAAAAAAAAACAAAAAAAACAAAAAAAAGACAGGTTTAGATACTTTTAAGCTACCATCACTTTTTTCGTGTACAAGTTAATCGAATGAGCTCTTGATTATTTGAGTCGTCCCAAGCCTTGAAGGATAAGGTATACTGTCCTCTTAGCAGCCCGACAACTAAGTAGAACTCAGCCCAACCACTTCCGTCGAGCTCGAATATCACTTCGGGGACTAATTGCATGGCTCCAGGAATGAAGCGGTCTAAACATGAGTATTTCGACCAATAAGAATAACTTAGTATCTCACTAATATTAATGAGATTGAAGGTATTAGTAGCCATAAATAGACGTTGAATTGTAAAGTCTCGCATGAAATCCAAGATTATTCCTCTTAAAGAGATTATGAATATTGTTTTTTCGGAAAATTACTCACCCATTTAGATATCTTCTAAAATAACCGTTCGGATGAGAAGCCATTAGTGGTGAGATCACAAGCTCGGTTATCAAAACGTCTTTCATGCACTCTTTTATACTGGCCACTTCCAGTTTTCTTTTAGCAGGATTTATTTTCAGTTCGAGTCTTCTTATGAGGGAACATTTCTGCAAAAGTCGAGACAGACGCTCTCCAATGTATAATCGATAATCGATATGATCTAGCGAAGGGTCTACGCTCACAGAATGAAGCGTAAAAGTAAGCCCTATCATCTGAAATGATAGTTATTATAAAAAAAATTTATTCTAGACTTACGTGGTTGGAATCCTCGGTATGCTGCTCCCACCCGTTCTGAAGTCCGAAATAGTTTCTATATATTTTGAAAATGCGAAGAATCAGATTTGTTTTAGTTGTCGCATCCACAGTTTCGATGTACCAACACAAACTTTCGATTGCCGGGAATTTCCCGCGATTTCTGTCATTATTTAAATACTCGATGGTTAGCATGCTCCATCGTTTAGATATCTGCAAATTGTCCATTAATAAAGAGCAAAAAAATGTGAATCTTTATCCAAATGGAATTTTCACTCACCATTTTCATGCCTGTGATCGACTCTTGGCCTTCGCTAACGATCAATCGAACGATATCCGATGGCAAGCTCGCGAGGTTGAGCTCGTTATCATTCAAAGACGGCATCAGAAGCAATAATAAAATATTACACGTCAAAATTGATGAGTAGTTGAAAAACAGTTTTGACGCCAAATCGTGGAAGCGACTGTCACATTTTGTACAAGGCGACGCATTTACAGATTTGAAAAATAACTAAGATTTTATTCACAAAAAAGTACTGTCTTAGAACAATTTCACATTATTCACTGCTCGTTTCTTGCGTGTAGCTGTCATTCGAAGCATGCTTGAGTCTAGGGAAGAGGCGGGGTTGATCAGCTTCAATGCCAAATCGAATGTCCGTCCATGGCGCTTGTTAACTATGTGGAATTCTTGTCTGGATTCACGAGAGTTTCCACGCTCGAATACCACTTGAGTAACAATTGGCATGGCGCGAGGCAGGAAATTCCCTTAAAATGTTACTTTTGAGTCTTCCATACATAGAAAAAACGGCTCTGTTCCAATAATGGGGTCTCAAAAAAATAAGGGGGTCCTATAAAAAATAAGGGGGTCCTATAAAAAATAAGGGGGTCCTATAAAAAATAATGGGGTCCAATAAAAAATAATAGGGTCCAAAGAAAAAAATTCCAAGGCCATTAAAATAATAGGGGCCAATGAAAAATAAGGGGGTCCTATGAAAAATAATGGGGTCCCAAGAAAAATAGCCAGAGCCATAAAAAATAATAGGGGCCAATTAAAAATAAGGGGGTCCTATGAAAAATAATGGGGTCCCAAATGAAAATAGCAGATCTTGAAACTATAAATTACGAATTTCTTTAATTTCTTTTCAGGCATTTCACGTAATAAATAATGCCTCAACGCAACAATTCTCATCGTTGTTGTATAGGTTTTCTGTGGTGAATCATCAGAATTCTTTCATTTCTTCCTATTCGTCAAAAGAAGTGAATTGTTCATTGTTGGTCCCTCAATCTAAGGCCACTGAGGTTGCTCCTCGATCTCTCTTATTCCTTTTCTCACGCTGAGATCATAAACACGCCGATAAGTGGGCAGATGACATTCTACATTTCGAAGTCTCGCACCTAAGATTAATGTCACTCCAGATAATATCCCCAGTATTGTTCTTTCTAATTGTAAGCACTCCCTCCTCTCTCCTCTCACTATTATTTTTAATAAGTCACTTGTGATCTGCGAAGTTCCCTCCCTCTGGAAACATGCTCTAGTTAAGCACATCCCTAAGAAAACTAGTAGCTCTGTTTCTGACTTCAGACCCATTTCCCCCACATCCTCTGTTTGTAAGGTATTTGAGAAACTTTTAATCGAGAAGATAACTGCCTTCCTAGACGACAACAGCCTTTTTGACCCCACCAAACAGGCTTCCGTAACTGTAGATCCACCGCCACTAATCTTGCCGAGAAATAAGAGAGATCGAGGAGTAACCCCAGTGGCCTTACAATTAGATTGAGGGACGAACAATGAACAATTCACTTCTTTTGACGAATAGGAAGAAATTAAAGAATTCTGATGATTCACCACAGAAAACCTATACAACAACGATGAGAATTGTTGCGTTGAGTCATTATTTATTACTTGAAATGCCTGAAAAGAAATTAAAGAAATTCATATTTTGTAGTTTCAAGATCTGCTAATTTTCATTTGGGACCCATTATTTTTCATTGGCCCCCATTATTTTTCATAGGACCCCCTTATTTTTAATTGGCCCCTATTATTTTTTATGGCTCTGGCTATTTTTCTTGGGACCCCATTATTTTTCATAGGACCCCCTTATTTTTCATTGGCCCCTATTATTTTTTATGGCCTTGGAATTTTTTCTTGGGACCCTATTATTTTTTATAGGACCCCATTATTTTTTATAGGACCCCCTTATTTTTTATAGGACCCCCTTATTTTTTATAGGACCCCCTTATTTCTTTGAGACCCCATTATTGGAACAGAGCCGAAAAAACAGATGCCTTACTGATGTCAACGAGTGGGTGCATTTCCGTCAAAATGAATAGTCGCTGAACGGTGAATGCTCGCGTGAAAGCCAAGATTGAGTCCCTTAAATATTATTTTTGGTTAAAATGATTTGCTTTTGGAATAAATACTTACGCCACATCTGGTATGATACTATCAGAAGAAGGAAATCCTTCTGGCAAAATACGAGTTCACTTATTGTGAATTCGCGTAAATAATCTCGTATCTTGTCAATTTCAGATTTTCTGCCAGCCAGGTGCATTTGCAGTTCGAGTTTCTCAATTCGCGAACATTTTTGGAGCAGCGGCGTTAGCCGAGCAGATATGAAATTGAGATCTATGGTGTCGAATTGGCGATTGATTTCAATTATCTGAATGATAAAAACTGATGGAATACTGCTAAATTGGCTTACTTCATCGGATGGTTTCGGCACGAATCGATAATACCATTTGTTTAATCCAAAATATTTCAAAAAATCTTTTCGAGATTCGAAATATGAGGTTCATTTTGCCAAAATAGCCGATATGCAACGCCATACGTGCAATTGGTGGAAATTTCTTGCGATTATTCCGATCATTTAGATACTCTTTAACTAGAGCGTTCCATCGTGAGGATATCTGCAAAATTGGAAATAAATAATGAATATCGTCAATCACGTTTCGACTCGCCAAATTCATGTTTGAGATCGATTCCTGTTCCATTCTAATGATTTCTCTGATAATATCCGATGGCAGGCTAGCCAGATTGAGTTCGTGAATGTCAGATGACATGAATGAGAATGATGGGAAATACAGAAATAATCAAATGGGATATTCAAACTCATGCATTGTTTAAGAAAAAGAACGCGGCTGTCTGACATCCATACGATTAAATCAAAGAAAGAAAACGACAAGTAATATTTATCGCAACGATTACATACGATTTCACAACGATTTCACAATCACCATGTAAGCAATCCCTTCCTTATTGCGCTGGGTACTTTTTTGCGACAATGCGCAGGCGGACTTTCGAATTACGGAAGTCCTCTCGCTCCATCCTTACTAGAGTTCGAAATACGGGTAATCGTCTCTTCATTTTGCACACTCTCTCGCATCTCCGACCGGTGAGAGAGTACGCGAAACAAAGAGACGATTACCCGTATTTCGAACACTAATCCTTACGTTCATCTTCCTCACCAAATGCTGTACTTCCCCTCGCCACTCTCTGCCCACTTGACTGCTTTCTCTGCGCGGCGTAAACGTGCTTTCGACTGCTACCGTATTGAATAATCGCGCTGTTGTCATGAGAAATTTGTCTGAAAAAGCGCGTCTTGATATGTATTTAATCGAAACGCATACGTAGATCTCAGTGAGCACTTGCAAGCGTCGAATTGGATAGGGTCGTTCACAATTTTTCACACCATTCCTGCGACGTTTTATAATTATATTTCGAGGCGTTGTTATCAACTTACTAGAGTTCGAAATACGGGTAATCGTCTCTTCATTTTGCACACTTTCTCGCTTCTCTGAGAGTGCAATGATGAGACGGATGCCCGTATTTCGAATTCTTTTTTCAACTTACGTCACGGCGAGAACCACTGGGAATAAATTCCAGAGGTACTCGAGACCTGAGAATGCTAATTCATAAATGTTGAAATTACGCCAGTTATTCAGTATGCATACAGCTTCCTTTTGCCACTTGGAGTTGCTAATTTGCAACTTCAGTTGTTCGATACAAGAAGATTTCTTAAGAATGGATGACAGAAAATGTGCAATCTTGCTCATGTTGATAGTTTTAGGCAAAAAGGAGCGTTCTATTACCTAAAACAGCAACATACGATTAGGTGCGTGGCCAATTTACTTACTTCATCGGAATCTCTAGAACACGCCTTATCCTCCCAGTTCTGTAGTCCGAAATAATTCAAATTTCGCCTGGAGATTCGAATGAATATCCGACCGTAGATGCGCCAATGCACACTAATTATTTTAGGAAATCTCCCACAATTGTTGGGGTCATTGAGATATCCGATGGATAGTGCGTTCCACCGATGTGATATCTGTTAAATTGTATTGAAGGGAGTAATTTGAAAGGCGAGACTCGCCAGATTCATGCTTGCAATAGATTCCTGTCCTTCTTTTATGACCTTTCTTATTATGTCGGACGGCAAGCTAGCCAGGTTGATCATATCTTCTGAAGACATCACTGAACTTCCTTAGAGAAATGAAATATACAGTATTCCACCTTGATCGAGAGACAGCGATCAAATTAGGATGTAATTCTATGAAAACTCGGCGCGAAAAGGCATTCTTAAGACGCGGCTGTCATTTGAAAATATTTTATTCGTATCACACAGTGTAAAACTTGAATATTCTCAACAACAATATTTTGGACGACTTTGGCGCAGATAAAAAATTCATAAATGGTTATTGAATGGAAGCAAGTTATTTCTTTAGAGTGGCCCGAACACGGAATCGCAACAATCCAATCTCCAGTCGATCTCGCTGCGTGGATATGTCAATATTCTCCCTCAACTGGGCAACAACATTCTGGAAATCGTGGTCCCAGGCTATCCTCTTTGCCGGGGGTAAAGGGGCTCCCCTCTCGATTGCCTCTATGACTACTTCAGGCGCCCATCGACAAGTTTCGGTTAGGAAATTTCCAATGAAGTCAGGGCTTTGGCAACGGTCTGTAGTTAGAGTAAGCATATTGTGTATCGACATAGCTCGGACGGACTTTAGCAGTATATTCCTAAACTTTTATGTTATGAATATTGTTTTTTGCATTCACTTACGCCGCGGCTTGTGAGATATTCTGTTCGATCCCAGAAAAGACAAGATTGGATACGGTTACGGAGCTGAACACGCGCGCGATAAGATCAAGTTCTTCCTCCATTTCTTCCACATTCATTCGCAGTTCTAGCTTGTCGATAAACGAGCATTTCCGGAGCAGTGGAGCGAGACGGAATGCTAGATGATCCATATCGGCTTCGTTGTATGGTCGAGACCTCTCGGCTAGCTGAAAAAGGAAATAGTTGATTAGACATTCACTAAAAAATATTAGTGATACTGAGCTTACCGTGTACGTGTTAGTCCCGGACGTGACATATTTCAGCTTCTGCAGTCCGAAATAGTGCACGTAATCGTTGGTGATGTTCATGCTCAGGCTACTTTGAGTTCTGGAAATGCTCCAGCACATTCGATCAATCGAGGGTAATCGATCTCGATTTTTCTCATCGTCGAGATACGCACGGGCAAGGGCACTCCAATGTGGGGATATCTACGAAGTTTAAATTTATTATACAAATAAAATATAATCCTCACCAGCTTCATGCTTGGAATAGATTCTTGTCCCGAAATGACGATTTTGCGTATGACATCTGAGGGTAAACTTTCTAGAGTACGCAAGGAATCGCCTGGCATTCACAATGAATAATATAAGAAATATTGGTGCAAAAAAATAATTCGACGCGCCTGTCACCAGTACGGCGGTCGTTGTGAGAGTCTGTTCTGTTCAGTTGTCCTCTATGTTTGTATTTGTAGATGCGCATGGAAATCTTTATTGACTTCAGTCAGATATTGGAGAAAAGCGTAAAGTGGATAATTAATGTTTACTCCTTCGCATTTACAGTGATCGTCGCTCGCACGCCTCCCCACTGATTATTCTTCAGTTCCAGCTCAGCCTTCACTCCTCGGCTCTGACCTATCGCCTGACTGAGGCGCTGCCAATGCGAATTGAGCTGTACTGAACTGTACTCTTTTGTGATCTCGATTGTAGGCACAAGGCGCACTGCTTCCTCGAAGAATGGAGCCACCAAGGGACTACCTTGAAATTAATAAACAATTATTTTAAAAATTAAAAAAATTTAATTAAGGACCAGCGAGAAAATTCATCTCGTATTTGCTGCCGTGCGGAGATAAAATGAAGCGATGAAGGGAGAGTGAGCGAAGCATTTGAAGAATATCCGGACTGAGATTTTGTAAACAAAAATTATTGATAAGACTAAAAAAAATCCATTTTACTAACAAAGAAGATGAGAGTATTGGCGGTTCCCGGCAATGAATTTCATCAACGAGACATGACGAATTTTCGAGAATCTTAGCAATCATTGTATCGATTCCTCTATCGAATCCGATACTTTTAACACGTGAACAACGATGGAACAATCGAGTGAATCTATCCTGCATTCTTTCGCTAGACATTCCATTTAACATATCGTACGAACTGACTTCGACAATCTGAGTGGCATACATTCATTTTGCTTGAAAAACGGATCTCTAGGCCGAGTGAACGGTGAAACAGTGGACTAACTTAGCATGAAAAGCTTGAAAGCCTTACCTCATTTACCTTATATTCCGATCTGAGTGGATTTATCGTCCACCTCTCTAGACCGAAGTACTTGAGATGCCTATGGGCGAAACCAATGCAGACCGAGCGAACGGTTTTGTTGTCGTTGGTGACAATTCTGGTCCATCGTACCCAATAAATCTCTGGAAGCCTGTTGCGGTCGCGAAAATGATCAAGAACTTGCGCATTCCAGCGAGGCGAAATCTGAATTTTAAATTAATTAATTTTAAAAATGGACCACTAAATACTAACCATTCGCATGATCTCGATAGACGCTTGGTCCGTCCGTATGATATTTCGAATGATATCGGCGGGAAGATTCTGAATGCCAATTTCAGACGTCATGTTGGATGAAAAATCAAAGAAAAGAGCGATAAGTACGGCGATTTAGCAAAGGCAAGCGGCTGGTAACACTGGTGTGGGGTCTCACAACGAATTCCCTGTTTGAAATATTCGGATTAAAACCAGCCGCGTCGCTATTTTATCTCCTTTTATTTTCAGTTCTTCGCGTTTGTTTGCGATGTCTTCCGAAGAATCTGAGATGTTTCTTGGCAATTTGCCATTGGATATTATTCGACAGATATGTCATACGATCAGTTTTGGATCGGAATCATTCGAGAGCGCGCGACTGGTGAGTAATTTGATGGTTTTGGAAGGGGAAGGGAAGGGAGAGGGGAGGAGGGAGCACTCTGTTTGTCTGACACCCTCTTCCCTGCTGTATTTTTTAATCGCAAAGCACATCAGTCGTAGTGGGATCCCACCTTTTCACCTTGTGCGACTGTTTCTTTAAATAAATTTGTATAATTGTTTTATTTTAATTTGTTTTTAAAATGCAGATTTCTCCTCGTTGGAATGCAGTTTATGCCGAAATGTTGCGCAATCGCAAACAATTGCCAGCCATCGAATCCTTGGTTTGGAGCAAAAACCGTCGTTCCGGCGCACTCTTTCCCACACTGAGAATCAGCCTTTCTGAGCGATATCTCCGCTATTTTGGGCTGAAAAAATGGGAAAAAATACAAAATGACACCGATGTGAGCTCATGTAGTGCAATATTTTTTGTAAAATTAAATTTCAGCTTGTCAGCGTATACTCGGGCAGTATATTGAACGAGTTTCTGTACAAACCAGGCGTCACGAGCCGTTTCGAGCGCCTCTTTCGAAAATGTTCACAAATCAACCGACTCGAGTTCAACAAGGGAACTGCTGTGAGCAAAACTGAGATGCGCATTATGAAAGAAACCGTGGGTGCCGTAAGCATCAATGAAATTGCTTTCACTGGTCTCCCGATTTTCAATGCAGCTGCCCAGTGAGTTGGTGATGCAAAACCATGTAATTATAGAAATGCATGACAAAAAGATACATGAGCCTTCAAAGATTACATTTTTCAGAGATCAGATACTGCAACTCGTTCCGGAACTGGGAATTGCACAGCCGTGTACCACTGGGTTAGGGAATAAATACAATAATGCCTACTGGCAACGAATACTCTTGATGATTGCGCGAGATGGGAATCTCGATGTGCAATTGATCCATCAAGGGCGGGAAGATTTGTTCCCTGTTCGCGTGATCGTTTCAGCCAAACCTCCGGCTTGAGTGAAGACGAAATCGTATTCATGGTTGTGATAAATGATATTTTGCCATCAAATTTCGATTTCGATATGAGTGGTTTCCACGACTTGTATTCGTTAAATAAAACATAAGGAATACATTCACATATATTCACTAATAACGAGATGAGGCTTGCTCCTTCGTTTCGCAGCGATATAATGCAGACGCAACTGTATGATAATTCTAATTATGTCCGACGGTAAATTGAACAGGTCATATTCGGTGTCATGTTCTTCAAAAGGCGTCATCTTCGGTGGAAGAAGCAAGAACTTCTTGAAAAATTGGGATTTCGCACAAGCAAGCGGCTGGTAACACTGGGGTCTCAAAGCGAATTCCCTGATAAAAATGTTTGGATTAGAATCAGTCGCGTCTCTGCTATACATCTCCTTTTGTTTTCAGTTCTTCGCGTGTGTTTGCGATGTCCTCTGAAGAATCTGAGACGTCTCTTGGCAATTTGCCATTGGATATCATTAGACATATATATGATGTGATCAGTATTGAATCGGAATTTATCGAGAGAGCGCGACTGGTGAGTAATTTGATCCTTTTGTTTTATTTTTTGTGTTTTAAAAATTCAGATTTCTCCAAGTTGGAATGCGGTGTATCCCGACTTGTTTCGCAATAGAAAACGATTGCCGGCAATCGAATCTCTAGTTTGGAGCAAAGCACTAAAGAACGGAAGACTCGTTTCCAAATTGCGAATAACGCTACCTGAGCGATACATAAAGGTACTACCACGAAGTGTAAATATTTATTGGGAAATTTCACTTAAGAAGTAAATATCTAGTAAATCCAATTTTGAGAAGAAAAATATTAAAAATAGATATTTCGGAAAAAATAAAGTGGAAAAAATAAATAGGAAAAACGAAATGGGAAATTGCGAAGTGGGAAGAGATTTTTGGGAAAGTTCCATCTCGGAAGTTTTTTCCGTTGATTACGGTAGCCGTTGTTTAGAACAATTTTCATCCAAATAAATGAATTTTCATCATTTTACTTATTTTCTTTTCTTAAATGGTAGAGAAATTGTTAACAAAAATAAAGAAAA
>LS598310.1:24651-35248 GCA_900490775.1 Pristionchus maxplancki
AAAAAATAAATAGGAAAAACGAAATGGGAAATTGCGAAGTGGGAAGAGATTTTTGGGAAAGTTCCATCTCGGAAGTTTTTTCCGTTGATTACGGTAGCCGTTGTTTAGAACAATTTTCATCCAAATAAATGAATTTTCATCATTTTACTTATTTTCTTTTCTTAAATGGTAGAGAAATTGTTAACAAAAATAAAGAAAATAAAGAAAAAGTACGAAAACGTCGATTTAGTCCTCAAAACGGCTTGCAACTAACGTTCAAAGTGTGCTATTTCCCGGTTTTCTTGTTACGGAAAAAACTTCCGAGATGGAACATTCCCAAAAATATTTTCCGATCTAATTTTTCCCAATTTTTAATTTCTAATTTTTCTTTTCCCATTTGGGTTTTTACTGGCATATATACTGGTGAGTAATTTGATCCTTTTGTTATATTTTTAGTGTAATAAAAAATTCAGATTTCTCCAAGTTGGAATGCGGTGTATCCCGACTTGTTTCGCAATAGAAAACGACTGCCGGCCATCGAATCTCTAGTTTGCACTAAAGAACGGAAGACTCGTTTCCAAATTGAGAATAACGCTACCTGAGCGATACATATTCTATTTTGGGTTGAAAAAATGGGCAAAAGCGCAACACGGCACCGATGTGAGTTCAGTTTGGGCAGTTATTTAAGGTAAATTAATTGTCAGCATGTCAATGTTTACTCGGGCACCATACTGGACGAGTTTCTGTACAAACCAGGCGCGGAAAGTCGATTCGAGCGTCTATTTCGAAAATGCTCGCAAATCAATCGCCTTGAGAACAACCAGGGAACTGCTGTGAGCAAAACGGAGATGCGGATAATGAAAGAAACTTTGGGCACTGTTGTCGTGAATGAAATTGCATTCACCGATCTGCCGATATTCAATGCAACTGTCAAGTAAGTTGGAAATATAGTCGAAGGACAAAAACTTTATAAAAAAAATTTTTAAACCTTTACTCCAGGGATCAAATAATGGATATCCTGTAATCAATTTCGTTCCAACGCCTTCTTCTCTCCAGCTTTAACAGGCTCGCGTGAAACTCTGAATTTTATATCGCGTAAGACTGCCAATCTCTGCATTCTGCGTGCTCTCTCGCCGGTTATGGCGACGAAGGAGCGTGCGGAATGAAGAGACGTAAAATGAATTTGTGCATTCAGAGAGCTCAGAATTCATAGCCAACGCGACGGGACTCGTTTCGGAAATGGAAATTAGCCAAGTCTATACAACTGGTTTCGGACCTGGTTTGAAATACCATATTCCCTACTGGCAACAAATATGCACAATGATTGCTCGAAATGAGAATCTCGATGTGAAATTGATCGATCAATGGGAGGGAGACGCTATACCTGTTCGTGTAATCATTTCGGCTAAAACACAGGCTTAAATGAAGTAAAAGCGTTTTATCGTACTGATAAATGTCTGTAATGTGCATTCGTCATCACATAGAAAATGCATTTATCTTGCCGAGTAATAATGAAAAACAAGAAATAATAAGCTAATCAGTCGAAGTTTTACTCCTGTATCTCTCCATTGCGGATTTGACCCATCGGTAGAGAAGAACAGCGAGGATGGGGAAGATGCCTGGAAAATTATTTAAAATTGCGTAAAATATACTTTTACAGTTTTAAAAAATGCATCAATTACTTACAAAAAATCATTCTTCAATCGAGTAGAAGGGACTGTTACGTCACTGTTACGTCGTCTGAAAATTATCAATTCGAGTGCTAGGGAGGTAGAGACAAGGTAGATGAGGATTAATGAGGATAGGGATTATCCTAGGGAGAGGGAACGAACACGACTAGATAAGATAAGATAAGATGTTATCGATCAAGGTTCTCATTGGAGACATCCGGTATCAATCGGGCACTTCCTTTGTAGTCGGACTCCTGCCAGAGGGTATATTTGTGATTTTCCTCTAATCACCCTATCAAATAAGTGAGAGAACAAGAGCATAACCAGAGGGTATTCGTATTCCACAGAGCTACTGAAAGTATTTTCAGTCTATCAGTCCCAGTCTCCCTCAATCGAACTTCATGACCTCCCTTCTGCTCTCACTTATTCTTATCCCTTCCTTCTTCGCTGCCCCATTCGAGAATATCGAAGTCGATAAGGCGTTGAGGGAGATAAAAGGACTGTCGGAGGTGAGTTATTTTGTCCGCTTTAGAATCATTTTGCTTTTTTGCACACGGGGTTTCAATCAATGAATGCACTATAGATCATTCATTTTTGTACAATTCCTGAAACATACATCAACTCTAAATCAGAATCTCAAAAAAATTAAACGTAAACACAAAGACACCGATAAATTAGACATTAGGAAATCGAAATAGTCCGAACGGTCTCTCCGAATTTTACCCGTTTCAAAATTGTAAAAATAATTTTAAGAACGCCTTCCACTACATCGCTCTCATTATCATTCTCATTATCCTAGCGACTGCCATGGGCTCGATCTTTGTCTGCATTGTGATGAGTAAGTCATTAATTATTAATAATTACTTATTTCCTATTTTTTAATTATTAATTACTTAATTAATTAAACTACTTAAGCAAACATCCTCAAGTGCATCAACAACTTCTTCACTGGTGCTCAGCAGAAGATGCGCAAGACCTTTGGAAATAAATAACAGTGAAGAAAAATATTCCGCCCATCGGATCCCATTGAAACTTTATTGTCTTCACTTGATAAATAATTTGCATACAAATCGACTCATTGTTAGTAAATTGAAAGTCAGAGTAGGGTAAATTCACCATTTTCCTTTTCATTCTCGCCATTAGCAGTCGTATGGATCGGCCATCGTGGGTTTGCTCTCTGTTTTTATGTTTGCTTTTTCTACTTTTTCAAATGCTTCTGCCATATCTGTTGTTTTAGTTTTCAAGAAATAAACTGGTCCTAAAATGGAAATTCTCAGCGGGTCGGGCGATCGGCAGACGTCCTCATCTTCGAAGAAGTCCGATCCATCCGACCAGGAGCACAACAAGTGAGGGTTGTTATTGTTTTGGCATTTTGATGTTCTCGTTTTTCAAAAGCTACTTTTGTTATTGTTATTGTTATTCAATTCCAGTGCGTCCACATCAAGCGCCGTCAACTACGAGCACGTGGTGACTCGATACGGTGCGAATCAGTCATTTTTTCGGCTATTATAACCAATGATTTCCTTCCTGCCTATCGAAATACTCTTAGTCGACTATAGGTTATCACCTTGCCATACGCGGCGGGCTTAAACCACATCAGTTGAAAGGAAGTTCAGGCTACTGGCGTAACGTCCGCTCTCAAGTCTTTGCCAATTTCTTCTTGCTCATGCTCGGTACCTTCCACAAGAACCACGTGTAATTGTTTTTTTTATAATTAGATTATAGAACCATAAAACTCCTCCTCGACCTAACCATGACCACTACCAAACGGAATGAAATAATTATAGCGACCACGTCAAGTCCATCTCCTCCCTGCACACTGTTACTCAGGGACGGTTAGTAGACTGTTGTCTCCTGATTCCCCCCTCATCCTGGAAAAAAATGAAAATCCCTATCTTCTCAGGCATGGGCAATGCTGCTGCGAGATCCCTGTGCGGCTGGAGAAATCGCACGATGAGGGGCATCTGGTAAGTCTTTGACTATGAAATCGACCTCCTGTGTCAGCTTCAGTCACAAGTTGATTACAGAACAAAATTTTGTCAGATTAATTGACTATCGACAAATAAATAATTAAAGGTCGTCTCCACCTCGCTCTACGCTCTGTTGCCCTATCTGCTTGCGGTGGTAGTCGCGTTCCTGGCGCCTGCTTGGGAGCGGTAATTATTATTTATTTGTTGTTTTTATTTATAAAATATGGAAACAAATGACAGAGAAAATAGGTTATGTTTCACATCGATGCTAAGTCCGTTGGATAGTCTTTTGCTGTTGATGGGGTGACGGCTTCGCATACAAATAATATTAAGAAATCATTCGCAGACCACTGGGCCGCCGGCTCATGTCGCTGATCCTCTGCGGGATTGGAGCGGTTATCTCTCGTGAGTGTTTTTTTGGAAAACAAATAACAATAACAATAATAACAACAACAACAATAACAAAAACATCCTTCAGCCTTCCTGCTCTTCTGCACTGAATCCGTGCTGTCGTCGGTTGCCAACCACGTCATCGACATGCCTTCATTCGTTTGTTTATTCTTTATATTTTGCGTGAAAATGAAAAATAAGCTCTTGAGCGTTTTTTGCCACATGTTGTACAAGAATTGACTAAGCTGTTCAGTAAACGGCAATAAGAGACGCCCGGCTCATTAAATTAATTTCGGTAGAGTTCGGAATACTGGTAATCGTCTCCTCATTTCACACTCTCTCTCACCGGCGAGAGAGTGTGCGAAATGAGGAAACGATTACCCGTATTCTGTACTCTAAATTTGAGCTAATCGTCTCCAACCTGGTCGAAATATTGTCCCTTTTGTTTAGAAATCTATCCACTAATCAGATTAGAGGGGGAAATTATAAAATATATTCTTTTTCGAACGGCTATTCACTCTTTTTCAGCTAATCGTGATGATCGCCATCTCCAATCTGGTCGAGCTTCTGCCCTGCAATCTCCGCTTTCTCGCCGTAGCATTGTACCATCTGGCCCAGGCGTTCACGAAATCGATCGCGGTATGTGACTTAATTTTAGATTTGATGTCGGTGGGCGTTAGGTAGGTTTTACGATTTCTCGCGTCTATCTGGCCCAGGCGTTCACGAAAAGATTGCGGTAAACATTCACAAATAAATTTAGTTACGTTTCAAAAAAAAATATTAACCGTAATTAGCGGTGTCGGGAACAATGCCTTTAAGATCCAACCTTAAAGTTTTAATTTGTTTCAATTTCCACTCATAATATTTCAGTTACTCCACTTCCTCTACGGCTTCTGCCTGATCCAGCTGGGCGTCATGTCTTTCATCCTCTTCATCATCGGATTCGCGCTGGTGTTTCGGTGAGATTTAAAAATGCAAATAACAAAAAAAAATGTTTTCTGTTTTAGCTTCGCTGAGGAGCCCATTTGTCATTTAATCATGCGCAATCTACCAGATGAACTGCTCGAGGTTCGGAATAACATAATTCGCTTTATTATTGTTACATATTTCTTAAAATCTGACAGGATGTGAAATTTGCAGAGAATCGAAGCAAACGAGGAGCGCATCTGGGAAACGGACGACAAGCGATCCTATCAGTACTACATGCAGATCGCGCAGAAAGTGTTCACCGATCTCACCACCGCGTATGTTTGTTGTTGTTGTTGTTTTCTCCGCAACTGATGATTCCAGGGAACAAGACGAGCTCAGTTTCCTCGTATTCCTCAAGCACATCGGCAAGAGCTGGATCACCGTGGAGATGGTGGTCGCCCTACTGCAGTCGTTTGTTGTTGTTGATGTTGTTGCTGCTGTTGTTGTTATTGTTGTTTTTCAACTTCAAACATACTCAGAATCTCCTCGGGCTTTTTCGAGTTCGAGTACACGCAGCTTCGGCGGCAACTGTTCATCGACCCCTTCTTTGTGCAGGCGGAAGTGGTTTGTATTTTTAAAAATTGTTATTTTAATTTAAAAAATTAATATTTTTAATATTAAGATGGTCGGCTACACGCTCGTGCTTGCCATTCTGTTTCTGCTCAGGAAGTGAGTAGATTTGTTCTTTTAGCCTCCGGAAACTCATACCCCCGAGGGCATGATGGTTAGGAAAAGTTGAAGGTCCTATATGAAAATTAACACTAGACATTTAGAAGTCACTTGCCTACAGTAAATGATTTTATATTTTATGACTCAGAACCCATCGCAACCGCTCGATCGCCTACCTCATGAGTGCGATGATCTGCGTCGCCATTATAATTTTCATTGGAAATTCATTGGTTTGTTTTTGATATTATTGTTGTTGTTATTGGTGTTGTTATGTTCTCAATTTCAGATTCTAAGCTTCGACCTGCGGAACAAGTGCGCGGACGATCACGCCTTTATTCAACGTAATTATTTGTTTTTTTCTTACTTTGTCAATTTTTATTTGTATTATTTTATTCTTTAAATTCCAGGTCAGCTCAATTTCGCCAGTTTCCTACTTGACGCCTGCTTTTACGCCGTTTGCAACAGCTTGCAGATGATGGTACCATAATTTAAATAATAATAATAATAATAATATTAATTAATAATTAATAATATATTTTTAGATAACCCTCAACTTCCTGGAGGCCGTGCCCTCCGCCATGCGACTGAGCTCAGTTGTTTGGGTGTACTTACCACTGGTGATACTTTTGAAATAAATTAGAAATAAATAAAAAAATTGCAGAAAATCGCGCAAGAAATCTGCAAGAAGGTTCTGAAGAGTGGCCGTTTGCAGGTGTATTTTTATTTATTTTTTTATTTATTAAATACTATTAATTGAGTAATTAAGACGCCCCTCTTCTACCTGCTGATCTACATCGTGCACATTATCGTTATCGTGATTACTATCAGCAGGTACTTTCTTCTTCTCTCAACTTTAAACCAAATAATTAGCAAAAACACAGTTCAATCACTCAAATTAGGCAGTAAGCTCTCAATTTTCACTCAAAATTCATTTATTTTTGAGGACAAGAAACAATTCGCGCGCGCGCAACGACAAGCGCATCTCCATGTACCTCTTCGAGCTCATGCCCTCGAGGTTTGTTTTTGTTGTTTTGTTTTTGTTTGTGTTTGTTGTTGTTTTTCCTCTCATGAAAAACAAACATATTACAGTGAGATCAGCGTGAGCGCTAAATCCTACGTGGAAGATGAGAAGAGCCCCGTGGAGGTACTTTTTCTTTTTGTTGTTGTTGTTGTTGTTGTTGTTGTTGTTGTTGTTGTTGTTGTTGTTGTTGTTGTTGTTGTTGTTGTTGTTGTTGTTGTTTATTTTCGAAAATACAATTTCGAAATTCGCAGGAAAAGACGGCGAGGGAGGTTCACGTGAGCGAGTCGGCGCCGGATGTCACCTCACCGTTGCTCAACTCGCGAGTCTCTGAGAAAATGCTCTAGAAGACGTCATCTACAGAGAAAACTTGCCTCATAACCAGTAGAAAAAGTGCCTCATAACCCCAGAGAAAACCAACCTCATAACCAGCTAAATAAAGCTACTTTGGTTCATTGATGCTGTGTCTTGAATTCAAAATCAGTGCATACAACCAGCCGCGTTGCTTCATTATTGAGGCGTCTACTTCTCTTCACATTTTCTTCTCAGATTGCCCCATTTTGTAGTCCATTCGTTGTCACCACATCAGTATTTCCATATTTTCAGCCCAAATCAGTTTCGAAATGCTCCTTCAGCAGCATTTCGAGTCACAGACGGTTCCCAATCAACCCGTCTACTTCGAGGTCTCTGCCCATGGAAATTCGTCAATGTGAGCAAAGCTTGAACCATTAATACGATCCTCGCAATAAATTGTCCAGGATCACCGATTTGATTCCGAAGAGGGTCCCCGATCGCTCATCAATAGATATCAATAAACTGGTCGGTCGTGTAGCGGAACTCGCCAAGCAACTGGCCTCGGGCAAGGAGCATCGGCTGGTGTGGAACGATGGCGGTACGTTTTTAGATTTATAAAAAATCATAAACTAATATTTTTAGATGATGAGGACGACATCTTCCTCACTGTTGAACTCGACACGATTAAGAGGATGCAGTCTGCGATTGACTTTGCCATGAGGCTGAGGTAAGATGCCTTTAGGTATGAGAACATCAATCGTGAAATTTGAGAGGGGTTGCAAAAAGCCGTCCGCGGGGTAGGTGCGTACTCTCATGGATGGCCTCCTAGCATGCCTTCCTGTGAGTACTCATTGAGTAGACTAGACTGCTATGTATGTAGATGAACAAAGAGTTCTCCTAAAACTAACCATTTTCAGCCCCGAGAAGCCGATCGTCCGCATCCTCGCCAAGCCCGTCTTCACTCCTCCCACTCCTCCGATTACTCCTCCTGCTGTTGATGAGCCTGTCGCGATTGATGCTGCAGCTGCTGCAGCTGCAGATCCCGTGCTGCAAATGGTGTCAGACGAGGGCCACAATGAAGAGCTCACTACTCCCATGGACTGCGAACGCCCGATGAAACGGCCTGCTACAGATACTCCTGACCTGCAGGTTTTGAATTGATAAAATCGTGGTGATTCAAAATAATGTGTTCCTCCAGGATAAAAGAAGACGCAGTCGCTCCAGAAAGAGCATGCTGGTTGAATCCAGGGAGGAGAATCCTGTCACACCAATTAAGTTGGCCGATCAGGTAACATTTGATCAATAACTGAGTAAAGTGGGCAATAAAACGTCTCATTCAGGAGAAACGTCGGCCCGGACGTCCAAGGAAGAGTATTGTTGTCGAGTCGACCACAGCAAACACCGTGCCGCCTTCACTTTCATCAACGGTACCAATAATCGACCTCTAGCAAATTTATTTCCCAGATACATCGTCCAGCTGGTATTATCTATCTAGAGGGTAGCAACCCTATTTTCGTAATTTTCGGTCATTCTAAAACATTTCTTTCCAGCCTCCCAATACTGCTGCCGATCTCTCCTCCATGTTCGAGAGCTGGCGCGCCATGAGGGCTGCACAGCCTGCTGCAGATAGGGATGCAGCTGCTGCAGCGGCTGCAGAAGACACCTTCGCAGGAAGAGCAGTCAAACTGCTGAGCGAGGCGGTTCGAGCGGATGAGAAAAGGGTAGAGAATGAGAAGAAATGATGTAGTCTCGAATTAAAGTGTTTATTATGGCTAATGAAGAATTGTGGAACACTGTTTACTGTGAAACGTGAAACTTCATCGGTTTCTGGCGTCAACCCTCTACCAAGATGGAAACTGGTGACCATGAGGAATGAATGGGAAGGAAGTAGAGAGAGGGGGGGTAAGAATGGGGGGGGCCAGAGTCCGAAGAAGTATTTGAAAGTTGGTCAAATTCGTTGTCTCTCGGTTGATGCAGTATTGCGAGTAGCTGGAGGTTGCTGGCAGCAACTGCCGAAGAAGAGGAATCGGAACTATAAAAATTATACTTTAAGTTATTATTGTTTATATTTAATCACCTTCGGGACAATCAGAATGAACATCCAGACTGCTGTGGAGTTGTTGATAATTAAGGTGACCCTAAAATATTTGTTGAGTGATAAATAATTATGTATTGATGATTCGACTTACTGGAACCAGATGTGCGTCAATGTAAGCATCAATGGTATGTATTCGGTGTTAATACTCGCAAAAGCGGCCATTTTAGTAAACACTTGAAATGAAATAGGTAATATTAGGTCCGCTGAAATGATTATTTAGATTAGTATAACAATACACCCTCCAATATCGTGAATGTATGTCCGAGAATAATTAAAGGGGGACAGGCACGAAGCGAGAGAGAGTCATCTTAGCCAGAGGGTATATTGGGCGCGCTCTCTCCATTTCGCACGCTCTCTCGCTCGTTGCCTGCACCGCAGGGTCATTTGGCACACAGCCAGTTGATCATAACTCGGTTTGAACTCAAAGTGATTGTCTGGGAGTTTCGAAAGTGTGATCGGGTAACGACGACCCATCATCTCACGTCGAGAGCTCTGTTAGCCAGATATTCGTGCCTATCCCCCTTTAAATTAGCTCACAAATGCATATTGTAAATGCTGCAATAGTTGTCCGAGAAAGACATCGGAAGAACGATTTATTCCCAGAGTCGTGCATCTTCAATGAGTTTGCTTTATGCAAGTTAACTTTCAAACCTACCAGCTCTCTTTTCACCAATACGGTTATGGCAATGTATACAACCACTGACGCAAACACGATGATCGGACTGATGTAGTCGATATAATTCTGCAAAATGCGATGCTAGGTAAATATAAAAAAAACAATGCATTGCTCATAATCATCCACATTGCATCAATTATGCTCACCACATCTTGTTCTTCTAACGCACTTTCAACTTTTTTCATTACCGCAATCACGATGATTGTCAGAAGCCATGAAAAAGAAATCGCCAACCATAATCTTTTCTTCGTCCAAATCTGTTATAGAATTCAAATCAATTAATAATTTTTTTGGAAAAAGTTAGTACCTCGTTCTGCCGAAGTGGAGCAAGCACAGCAGTAAGTCGTGTTGTAGCCATGAGAAGTCCAAATATAGCATTGGACATTCTCGAAAATGTGAACTGAACAGGGATTTAATTTCATAGCTAGTTGTTTTACTTACTTGCACAACAATAACTTGTTGTTTGATAAGCATATGATTGGTGAAAATCAGAGCCTAGAACAATTCAATTGTGTAAAACAAAACCTCTACTACAAGATATTTACTGTGTAAGCATGTGACAGTAGCATCCTCGATACAAACAACAAAGTTTGGGCAATCGCTGCAAAAAGTAATCATATCAATATCACGCCTGTCACGAGAGAATCGAGCTAGATTGGCAATTCATGGGAATGGGGCCAAAATCATGAAACCTGTTTTCATCAGTTTTGGGCTCCTCTAGGCATGCCCTAACAGCCCGCCAAGTCTCATTTGGCTGAGATCACTTTGGGGCTCCCTGCACCGGGTCGGTTACCCGGATCCCCAACTTTGAGCGCTCATAACTCCGTTCTGGAGAACTTTTGAGAAAAATTGTTCTAAGAGTAA
>LS598310.1:37748-51423 GCA_900490775.1 Pristionchus maxplancki
CAGAACGGAGTTATGAGCGCTCAAAGTTGGGGATCCTGGTAACCGACCCGGTGCAGGGAGCCCCAAAGTGATCTCAGCCAAATGAGACTTGGCGGGCTGTTAGGGCATGCCTAGAGGAGCCCAAAACTGATGAAAACAGGTTTCATGATTTTGGCCCCATTCCCATCCTCAGCTCGATTCTCTCGTGACAGGCGTGATATAATAGGCAAAATCTGATCAATAATTATCGTATGCACAATGAACTAACTACTGTTGAGAACTTGCAGTCTAACTGTGTATTCAACTGTTCTGCGAGCTGGTTTTGAAAGCAGTACATAAATGAACCTTAAATGGCGATGACAGAAATTTTGTTGTTCAAACCTGGTGAAGGAGATAACATGAAATAAGTCAACAACAGCCATGTAGTAATCAAGAATAGTTGCGAAATGGAGAAATCCGTAATGATGAGAAGTGGTAGCGTTGCCGGACATCGTTCAGAGTCATGTGATTTCAAGCGCGTTGAAGAAGGCTTGAACCCCGCCTGCTAATTAGATTTCCGATGGCGAAATTCTTTTCCTTTTTTCTTCTTTCCTTTTCTTTTCATGCATTCACCCAATTCCCTCACCTCTTTTCAAATCTGTAAAATGATTCATGTGGCTAACAAGCGAAGCATGAGCAGTTTTCCGATTCTCCCAACCTCCTCACCCAATCAATATTTGTAGACCACAGAAACCTCACCATGGTGGTTGAAGAAGGGTATAGTTCATTCCAACACGTTATCAAATAATATTGAGCGAACATGTGACACCATTCGACTGCTTACTTATCTCCCTGACAAGAAATCTCTTGCGATAAATTGTCATTATCTTATTGTCAAACATTATCATTCTGGAAACATTCTGCTGCTAGAAAGCTGAAAATCTGTCTCTTGCTTGTCATCTAAGTATTACTCATCGTTCCAATATGAAAAGGCGCTAACAAGAAGAAGGACGAAAAGAAAAAGGAAAGATGCGTCAAGTGTTTGCCACAGAAAAGAAGGAGCGTCGCTCGGGCACTTCTGATCGTTCGACCATGGCCGATCCGGAACCTTGCTGGCCGAGAAAAGTAAAGAACATAACAATCTGCGAGGATCGAATGAACGCCCTGAACGCCGCTGTTGATTACTACATGATCGCTGTTGACATCATCAACATTATTTCGTTCTCAAGGTTGGTGTTTGCTTGATTTAATGTTTAGAAATGTGTTTAGGTTTATCTACGTACTCGTTTCAAAGAAGGCCTGCGGCTCCATTGAGTATACCGTTCGAGTGCAAGTGCTCAATATTAGTTAGTCAGCTTTTTTGAGTTTATTTTTATTTTTTATTCCAGCCATCGCTCACAATCTCGTGTACGTTGTGGGAATTCTGCTGAGTCATCGATACATAGTAATATCACATTGACAACGTGAAATAAGGGACATTCTAGACACTATTACTCGGAAAAACCATTTCTTTTGACACATTCAAGGAGCATTTTATGGTCATGCAGGCAAGTTGATGCGTGTAGAAAAATGAGTACCGATGAACTACAATTCAGTTTACCTCCGCCAGAATGTTCAATGCAACGTTCGGGTTGCTTATGGCTCTGACTCGGCTTACCGCTGTGAAAACTCCACTGCGGCAGAATGAAGTTGGCCTTTTTGCAGTAATTTATCTTATAAAAATGATGCAGATCTGGACCAAGACAAGATTGTGGATGTCCATATCCTGCTCCTGGCTTCTAACAACAATTGTGGTTATAATAGCAATGATGGTCCAGGATAGTAATTATGTCTTGGTTTGTGCACTCATTGATTCATCGGAAGAAGATATTTTCCAGAATGTTGTCGACTTTATCAGCCCCGTATTCGTTTTAGCATCCGTGATAATTTACACAATCATCGTTGTACTAGTGAGGAAAACGTTGGTAAGTATGAATCTCAATAATATGAATGACGAGATATTGAGATGCTCGACTTTGCTAACAAATCCTTCTACCGGTGCCTCTCACGAATTACAATCGCAGCTTTCACAATCTGCATTTGTGAGTCAAAAGTAAATTAAACGTCTAAATAATTCTAGTTCAGCTGATCTACTATTCCCACTATTGTCGCGGTTATTCAAGTACGTTATTGGACATGTCAACAGTTCAGAAGACTACGACCAAACGAAATTGGTCTTCGGGCTCATCTTGTACAAGTATGTTATCGAACTTCTATCGAATCGTATTATCAAATAATAATTTAGCCTCTCATTCTTCGTTGCCAATTCGCTCACGGTGTGGGTGTTCATTCTCGTCGTTCCAAGGGTGATTAATATTTTTTATATTTTTTATTAATTCTAGAAATTAAAGTTCCGCTTCCTCTTCTTCGGGAGCTTCTGCCAGCCTCCCCCGACGGATCGCAGTTCCGGAACAACTGATAGACAACGACATTGATTTGTATCGCATTCTTGCGAAATAAACTTGCTTGGCTTGCTAACCGTAGCTCTGGAGTTAACGAGATTGGGTTAAAAATTTCCAAACGATTGGATGGCGGGAGCAATCGATTTGATCATGGAAGGACTTGCGGGCTGCTCAGTAAAATGTCTGAAAAAAATGGATGTGCGCGATTGCATTACAGCGGAAACAGTGTATGTTTTTCTTCTGTTTTTTTCCTGAAAATGACTTGATAACCTTTTTTCAGCTCGAAAATACTTGATATCGCTCGATAGTTAACTGTTGAACACCTCTCTGTGACGATGGACACAAGTAGCATCTCATTAAAAAGTTCTTTTTTTCTTTTTTAAAAATTTTATTTTTATTTATTCAGAATTCATGTACGACGCGGCGGTTATTGTTCCCCGCATCGACCTGACAGCTACCTTTGTCGATGTGGATAGGGATTCTAGGAATAGGGCGAAATGGACGGAACATGCGGAATGGTTAAACAACACCGGACTAGTGTGCGAGCAATTCTGTATATTCCGTTTTGGGTCTCTCCCAAAAAGAAAATTGATCTCAGAGTGACGAGAAAGCAGTGAATTAGTATCAGTCTATTGTGATTTTTCAATGAATTGTCATTCTCTTCCTCGATAAATCATGTTAACAAAAATTTCGCAAGAGATGTGTCGCCAGCATGACAGGCAAACTTGAAAGTTCGTTCGACTTGATTGGCAATGACCGCTGTAGATCCTTGTTCACTACAGGAAGCCACATTGTTTATCAGGAGATACAATCATTGTTTGTTCAGATCACGAGAAGAAACAAAAATTTTAATAGTAGTCGACGATTGAACTTGCTTCGATTCAAATGTTGCCGTGACATTTTCATTGCTGTTTAACGAGTCTGCTATGCGTTGGCCGGAAAATGTGCGAGTAGAACCATGTTCATTGATAATAATTTCTATCTTAGGAACCAGTCGTACAGCTTCTGAGAAGAATGCAGCACAAAACGAGCTCTCTGAAAGGACAACACGGTTTCTCTTGATGTGCTTATTGTTAGCCTTAGCACCTGGGCCCGCCCCTTTGCCAAGAGGAGGAGCCGGGAGGGACGGGGCTTGGCATGGCACTAGGTAAGTCCCGAATGGCATACCAGTTAGGCAATTGAATGCATCCGTTTTTCCCTTTGCAATTTTCATCAAGAGCCTCTGAATAGAATACGAGCGCAGAGCGTCGAGAATAGTTGCCCTGGAAAATGAAGAACAGTTGATAAATGTTGATCCATAAACATTAAAAACCATACATTGTTGCTTCGTTGAAAACCATTATTTCAATGATTGAAAGTTCTTCAACGACGACTGAACGCAACGGCAGTTTGAGAATATTCAAAATACTTTCACACCGATCCATTATTCCTTCAAATTTCTTGATACGAGAACAACGCGCAAAGAGCCGGCCCAAACGGTCTTGTATATGTCTTTTGGACAAAGCACCACCGAACGAGCGAAACGCCCCGACAGGTTGGCATGCCTCAACATTCGATTTCAATCATCAGACCAGGTTCAACCAGGTCCATAAGTTCAATTTCAATTCCAATAAATGTAACGAAAACCCACAGCATCTTTGTGTGGATGACGTTTAGTGATAGTCCACTCCTCAAGTCCAAAGTAATTCAAGTATCGTCCGTGCAGCCACATTTGGAACGCACGCGGGGCATCATAAGAATTGGGTGCGGGGCTGACATGTAACTATTTTTTTTGGGGAACTTTCCATTTCGGAATGAACTATTCGCAACAAATTTCCTGGAACTTCTATTTATGAATGATATCTCGGAACTACGTTTTTAGAATCTTCCATCTCGGAACTTTTTTGTCGCCTTGAAACTAACTAAATCGAGCTTGCCAAGCTTTACGCCTGCCTAGAAACGAGGAAATCGTTCATAAGTGTTTGACATGATGAGTTGACAGCTCCCCATGGACTTACAAGTACAAAATGACATGGTTCCGAGATAAAGTTCCGAGATGGAACTTCTGAAATTTTTTTGCCTCAGCTGTGTTTTGTTTTGAATCGTTCCAGTTTTCCAGTTCCGTGAAAAAATGTTCCCCGAAAAATGGTTGCGAGTAAATAAAAAATGGTTCCGAGTAAAAAAAAATGGTTCCGAGTAAATAAAAAATGGTCCCGAGTAAAAAAAAAGGTTCCGAATAAAAAAAAAGTCAGCCCCGCACCCAAGAACTATAGGTGCAATGTTGAAATGTAACAATTTTCTCAAAAACGTTCATCTCGGAACTATTATCCTTTGTTCAAAAAGTTCCGAGATGAAAGTTTTGGGCAAAATGTTCAATTCCAACATTGCATCGAATTGTACCAGCGGAGTTCTTCAATTTCTGGCAGCAGCCGCTGCTTGTCACTGAAATAACCACGGACCACCGCGTTCCAATGTGGAGAAATCTGAATTATTGCTTCTGAAATGCACTCTCTAACCTTTAAAATACTTACCAATCGCATGCTCTCAATTTTGTCAAGGCCCATTCCTATGATTACTCGAATAATATCGGAGGGTAAGTTGCCGAGTTGGAGTTCGTCAGGAGACGGCATCTACAGAGGATAGGATAGATTCAGTTCCAACCTATCCGGTTGGAACTGAATCTGGGCAGGAAATGACCAAAATGAATAGGGGACAGTCGCCTCATATTTGAATATTGGTTATCGCAGCGAAAATCCTCAATTGTCACGCAGACAAGCGAGCGTTTGAGTTGCTCGGCGTCTATCCTCACTGAGATACCATTAACGTCATTCCATTCAACCCTTTCATCGATCGATGTCGTCTCCTGATGGTGTTCAAATCGGAAATTTGCCGTCCGACATTATTCGACAAATCATAGGAATGAATCTCGAGGACATTGAAACCCTACGATTGGTAAGTGTTTCAAGGTTCACCTCAGAGGAAATATTTCAGATTTCTCCTCACTGGAACTCGGTCGTCCTCGACTATTTCAGCGACAAAAGGCGACTTCCGGAAATTGAAGCGATTTGCTGGAAGTCGTCTGACAACGCGTATCGATTACATATCTCTCTTCACGGTAGATACCTGAAGTATTTTGGAGTTCATAAGTGGCAGATCGTTAAAACAGTCCAAGACAGAGAAGTGGTGGGTTTTTCGTGTTATTCATTTATTAAAATCGATTTTGAGGCCTGTCAGACTGTTGGAGTGTTTCGAAATCTTGATGAATCTTTCCTCGAGGATGCATGCAATAATCTTGCAAAGTCTCGAAGGCTTGATGAGGCAACGCTGGCAAGAAAATTCCCAGCACGCTTAGGTCGTCTCTTTGAACGTTGTTCTCGCATCAAGAGGCTCGAATTCGAAGGAATCGCCTTTTTTGACATTATCATGAAGAGTCTCACGCAACAGCTCCGTCTGGTTATCATTGAGGAACTTTCAATCAGTGACTTCCAAAGGATCTGCAACAAAACATCAGAGTATGTTGCATTTTTTTCGAAAATATCAATTCATTATTTTTTCAGAAAACAAATTCTAGACGCGTTGCGAGCGCAATCTTTTACTCGTCTCTTCTTGAAGATTACTTACAGCATAGGCTGCGCTTTGACCAGTTAGTCATCCTGCCATTTCTTAAAACGGAAAATCTCGTCAATTTCTTCTTTCAGAAAGCTATTTATCTAGCTCATTCTTCACTGAGGCCGTCAAACGAGTTTCTACAATAGAAATTGCTCATCACTTTATACCCTCAACTAAGGACCCTATTTTCGGACAACACATTGTCGAATTGGTTAACCGGAATGAAAATGTTACGGCAACCTTGAGCGTCGAGAAATGCTCTGCAGATGTTGATGTCATCGTTGTAACTGCCCGTAATTCCACCGAGGAGTGAAGGGGTCTATGAGTCACTAACTCCAACCGAATTCCCCCCACACCTCTGGCGTCCCATTTCTTATTAGTACTCGCTATGATAATGATGATTTTCTCCAGATCCACTTCTTCCGTACAATTGTAATGTAATCCTGATAAAGAACATTCCTTTGCGATTCCAATGTGAACATGGATACATTACTGTTTTTTTCACAATCTTCCAATATACAAGGTGCCAGCCGCGTTTATGCTAGTCCGCTGTTCGCGTCTAAAATTCGAATAAGCCGCGCATCTCAGTAATTTCTTGACCATACAATCTTATCTTGTGCTCATGCCGTCCTATGAACAAAGTGGGATGAACCTTCAAGTGTTACCGTCTGATATTGTCCGAAAAATCATCGGATTGGAGCTGTACGAAATAGAGAGCATGCGATTAGTAAGTATTTTCAAGATCCGAAATTATTTCAGAGGCAATATTTACTAATTCAGATTTCTACTCACTGGAACTCGGTCGTCCTCGACTATTTTCGCGATAAAAATCGGCTTCCGGGAATTGAAGAGCTTCACTGGTACAATTCTCGTGAGCATGGACTGCAAATATGGCTGCACGGTAGATTCCTGAAGTACTTTGGACTTGATAAATGGGAAATTATTAAAACAGTACTGGACAAGGATGTAGTGAGTTTTTGTCACTCATTTAAAATCATAGATTTAAAACGCGCCCTCAGTCAGAGGAATGGCACAAAATTTGAAGAATTTGCATGAAAAGTTGGGGGAAGCTTACCCGGCCCATAGGCAGTACCCACGAAACATTTCAGCTCGATTGGAAAATTTTAAACCACTGTGCCACATCCCTCATTGATAACTGCATTCTTACTGAGAACGCGTCTTAATTAAACGTTGAGGAATGTCAAACAGTCGGAGTGTTTCGAACGCTCGATAATGACGATATCTATGGGAGAAAGTTCTCAGAACGTTTGGGACGTCTATTTAAACGTTCTTCACGGATTAAGAAACTCAATTTCCAAGGAATCAGTTTTTTCGAAATTATCATCAACCGTCTCAAACAACAATTGCGTCTCGTTGCAATTGAGGAACTTTCTATCAACTTCATCTCTTTGTTCTACAAGTCATCGGAGTATTTTGCATAATTTTTAAATATAAATAAAATCAAGGAAAAATAAATAAAAAAATTTTCAGGAAAAAAATTCTAAACGCCCTGCGGGCGCACTCTTTTCGAAGACTCTCGTTGAAGATTACTAATGGCTTCGAAAATGCACTAACAGGTTACCCGTTCAAGTGGCATTTTGACAAAAACTCGCTTTTTTCAGAAAGGTATTTATCTGCACGATTCTTCATCAAAGCAGTCAAACATGTCTCCACAATTGAAATCGCACATCACTTTCCTTACAATACTAAGGATCCCCGCTTCGGACGACACACTGCAGCTTTGATTGGCATGAATGAGAATGTCACGGCAACCTTCAGCCCCGAAAAAAGCTCTGCGGATGTGGATGTCATCGTTGTAACTGCCCGTAATTCCTCCGAGGAGTGAAAGGGGGTCTATGAGTCACTAACTTCAACCGAATTCCCCCCACACCACTGGCGTCCCATTTCTTATTACTACTCGCTATGATAATGATTAGGGTTGGCCATACGACGTTTGCAACGTTGCAATGGAGGGAGGTCACGTTGCAACGTTGCAACGAATGGACAGGGGAGGGAGAGCGTTGCAACGTTGCAACGCCATTGCAACGTTGCAATGGCTGGGAGGGGGGCGCGCAAACCATAGTGCTTCACGGGAAGGGGCATAACTCAGCGCGTTTTTATCGCTCCAATCCCTGATTGTAATAGTTTGCTGATTAGATCCCGCTCTACATTTGGCCTGAACATACCTAAGCTGTACGACTTACAGGGAATTAGCCTCCTCTCGATTTTGGTCCCTTTGGGTCTCTAAAAATCGGGAAAGTTCACAAAATCTTGTGATCTTTCGGCGAATTTGAATTGAAACGCTTAGAAATTTGGAGAGCACATTCGCAGTACGTTCCCTAACAAATCCCGCACAAGAAGAACATAATTGCAACACTTTTAATATGACTCTTCACTCATAATTTACCTTTGATCGCGACACTTGGACAGGCGGGGAGAGAGAGACGCGAGGGAAGGGAGAGCGTTGCAACGTTGCAATAACGTTGCAACGTTGCAACGCTCTCCCTCCCCTTCCCATTCGTTGCAACGTTGCAACGTCGCAATCGCATTGCCAACCCTAATAATGATGATTTTCTCCAGATCCACTTCTTCCGTACAATTGTATTGTTTTCGTAATCCTCATAAAGAACGTTGACTTGCGATTCCCATGTGTGCACAATGTGTCAAAGATATCGGATTCCTTTCTCCAAGTTCAAATATTGTATAATTATGTGCCAGTCGCTTTCTAGTCCGCTTTTCGCGTCTACAATTCGAATAAGCCTTCCATTCCAGTGATTTATTCCCCTCTACTCATTTCGTCTTATGATCCAACTGGAATGAACCTTCAAGATTTGCCGTCGGATATTATCCGAAAAATAATAGGAATGGATCTGGAGGAAATTGAGAGTATGCGATTGGTAAGTAATTTCAGGTTCAGGATTGATTTCAGAGGCAATAATTCAGATTTCTCCTCACTGGAACTCGATCGTCCTCGACTATTTTCGCGACAAAAAGCGGCTTCCGGAGATAGAAGCGATTTGCTGGAAGACTTCTAACGACGCGTTTTCATTACATATATGTCTTCACGGTAGATACCTGAAGTATTTTGGAGTTGACAAGTGGGAAATCGTTAAGACAGTCCAGGACAAAGATGCAGTTAGTATTTTTTGTCAGTGTAATATTGATTAAAATCGTATTTTGAGGCATGTCAGCCTGTAGGGGTGTCTCGCATGTTCGGTAATGCTTTGCACAAAAGAAATGTCCACGACCGTTTTGGTCGCCTCTTTGAACGTTGTTCACGCATCAAGAAGCTCGAATTTGAAAGAAGATTCGATCTGACTGAAACTATCTTGAATTTACTCCAGCAGCCGTTGAATTCAGTCGTCATTGAAGAACTTTCAATCATTGAAATGAGGGTTTTCAACAAAGCATCAGTGTATGTTTTTTTTGAATGTTTATGGATCAAAATTTTTCGATTAAATCATTTTCCAGGACAACTATTCTAGACGCTCTGCGCTCTAACTCATTTCAACGGCTTTTAATACATATTCCGTACGATCAAACCGATGCTTTCAATTGCCTAACAGGTATTGTAGGTTTTCTGTCTGTCTGTCTGTCTGTCTGTCTGTGTCCGTGGCAACCGATGAATTCTAGTGTCATTCTTTGAAGAGAATCCTCAATGGACTTTCAGAGGGTTCGTTGTCTGCTGCATTCTTCTCAGAAGCAGTTCGATTGGTTCCTAAGATACAAATTGTTCATATGGAACATATGTATGCAAACAAAGGTTTCTGTCAACTCGTTGCAGACAGGTTAAACAGGAATGAAAATGTCACGGCAGCATTTGAAGAGGAGGAAATTGTACGACTTAAGTTATATACTATCAAATTATATGTCTCAGCTCGCGCTCCCTCAAACAACTAATGATTATTGCTCATGCTATCCAATGTCTTTGTCTATTCAAGGTTATTAAATAAGCATAATTGTCTGCTTACAATAAAGATGGGATCTGCATATCTTTTTTTTACACCGCTTAATCCCAATCAAGCATCGCTAATAGGATAAGGTCATTAGATCCCGCTAATTAAAATGCGACGAAGATGGGAATATTCAAGTTTGTAGTCAGCTGCTGGCTGACAGCCGCTTCAAAGTTGAATCTAGATTGTTTCCCACAAGGATACTCCTTTCTTTTTCTTGCACATTACTGTAGCCTAGGAGCCTGTCGCTTGGCCTCTCAGTCCCTCACTCATCCTTTCCTTCTATTTTTCCCATTCCGTTCAAAATTTACGATGTCGTCCCCTGACGAACTCCGACTCGACAATTTGCCTTCGGATATTGTACGATTAATCATCGGTGTGGGGCTGGAGGCAATTGAGAGCATGCTATTGGTTAGTAATTTCCAGATCTGAATTGATTTCAGTTGCAATAATTACTAATTCAGATTTCTCATCACTGGAACTCGGTCGCTCTCGACTATTTTTGCGATAAAAAGCGTCTTCCGGAAATTGAAGAGCTTCACTGGTACAATTCTCGTGAGCCTGTATTGCAGATCTGGCTGCATGGTCGATTCCTGCAGTACTTTGGGGTTGAAACCTGGGAAATCGTCAAACCTAACCCGCACAAAGATACAGTGGGTTTTTTCATTATTATCGAAAATTATACTGAATCCGTTGATTGTTGACAACATGTCGGGGTGTTTCGCATGTTCGGTGGTGCTTTGCACAACAGAAATGTCCAAGATCGTTTTGGTCGTCTCTTTGAACGTTGTTCCCACGTAAATAAGCTCGAAATCGAAAGAGGATTCGATATTAGCGAAACTATTTTGAATTTTTTGAAACAGCCGTTGCGTTCAGTCGTCATTGATGTACTTTCAATCCTTGATATCCGGGATTTCAACGAAACCTCAGTGTATGTTCTATAAGCTTTCAGACTTATTTTTTGGTTCCACATTTTTCAATTTTGTTCATTTTTCAGGACAACTATTCTAGACGCTCTGCGTTCGTATTCTATTCATAAGCTCTTCATGAAAATTGCGTACGATCAAACCGTTGTCTTCTATTGCCTAACAGGTTCTCAAACATTTCGAAAATTATCTTTTTTTTTATTTCAGAAAGTTCATTTTCTGCTCAATTCTTCTCAGAAGCGGTGCAACTGGTTCCTAAGATAGAAATTGTTCATATTAAACATTCGTCTACCCCAAATACCATCAAACTCTTCGGCCAACGCGTTGCAGACAGGTTAAACAGAAATGAAAACGTCACTGCAACATTTGAAACGATCGACTCACGGTCGACTAATCTCAAAATTTTTATTTCTTCTCGTGCTCCGAACTAGTTTTTGATTACATTGCCCTTGCTATTGTTTGTCTGTTTACAATAAAGATGGAATCTGCACATTTTTTATACATCGAAAGCATCACTAATAGGATAATATCATCAGATTCTGATTAATAATATGAGATGGGGGTATGAATATTCAAGTTAGGGGATGAATTTGCCAATCAGCTGGCTGACAGCCGCTTCAAAGTTGAATCTAGATTTTTTCCCGCCAGGATAGTCCTTTCTTTTTCTTGCACCTTTTTGCTGTGGGAGCCTGTCGCTTGGCCTCTCAATCCCTCACTCATCCTTTCCTTCTATTTTTCCCATTCCGTTCAAAATTTACGATGTCGTCTCCTGATGAATTACGACTCGACAATTTGCTATCGGATATTATTCGAAGAATCATCGAGAGGCGTCTGCAGGAAATTGACAAAATGCGATTGGTAAGCCCGTAAAATCTAAGAATTAAATCTAAGAAGATTACAAAATTGACAATTCATATTTCTCCTCACTGGAACTCGGTCGTCCTCGACTTTTTTCGCGATAAGAAGCGGCTTCCTATGATAGAAGAGGTCCGCTGGTGGAGCATCTGTACCAAATTCTTTAGCAGCTCATTTGCAGTCAAAATGTATCTACCCGGTAGGCATCTCAAATATTTTGGAGTTGAAAAGTGGATAGCAACAAATAAAGTGAGTTATTTTTTGTAGAGCTCCGATTTTTTTTCCGATTCGAATTTTCAGGGATGTGAAATTGTCACGATGAATCGCAAATTCAAGAAGAATGTTTTGCATAAAAAGAAAGTGCAAGACCGTCTAGGACGAGTCTTTGAACGCTGTTCACACATCAATAAACTCGTTTTCGAGAGTGGATTTGATTCTGGCGAAACAGTAAATCTTCTTCTCAAACAGTCGCTGCGCTCTGTTATTATTGAGAAACTTTGCTATAATGATGTAAATTTTTTCAACGAAGCATCAGCGTATGTTATACCACTTTTCGGTCCGAATTACTGGTTATTTGAATCAATATTTGCAAATTAGGACGGCATTGAAGCTTACGGATTCAATCTTTTCAGGACAGCTGTTCTAGAAGCTCTGCGCTCGCACTCTTTTCAAGATCTCACTTTTTGGATACCGATTGCATCTACAGATGCCGTTAATAGCATATCCGGTATTTTGAGGAGATTAATAACTTTTTAAAGAGGGCAAAACTCATGAAATCATTGCTCTTGCAGACTCTGCTTCATTCTTCACCGAAGCGACCAAATTGGTTCCGAAAATACGGATCGTTCATCATTTTTCTCCCTCGACTAGTGTACTCTTCGGACAAGAACTAGCAGACAAGATAAACAAGTATGTTGTAGTTCTTTTTATTATTATTATTATTATTAGTATATTATTATTTATTGTTGCAGAGATCAAAATGTCTGGGCAACATCGGAAGCGGAGCGAATGCCGTGGTCGATTTTTATTCAAATTTTCGTATCTAAACGAGTTCCATCCAATGAGTAGAACTTTTGTTAATTTTTAACTTCCTGATAAATATATGGTCTTTCTGTAAGATCAGCACATCTATTATCACTTATCATTGACATTGGCGTACAATTTATCACCGTTCTGTCTTATCAGTTCTCTCGTCGTGCTTATAATCACTATTCATGAAACGCAAATCGCTTATCAATTATCACTGATCATAAAGTGTTATCAGTACTCGCGACTATATAAGCACAAGGACTACACCTGAATCCCCAATCGCATATCAATCATCACAGATCCGACTAACACGTCTTATCAGTGCTAAAGACTCCCTTATAAGCTCGAGACTGTCTCATGAGACACTCACTGTCCCTATCGGTGCATTGCTTCAGACTGTTTCAGCGCTCTTACGCCTCCCAATTCGAAAGTTTGACACGATGCTCACCTTATTCGATGTGATGCTTGCCGCATTCA
The DNA here is from genome assembly GCA_900490775.1 of Pristionchus maxplancki. Lineage (NCBI taxonomy): Eukaryota > Metazoa > Nematoda > Chromadorea > Rhabditida > Neodiplogasteridae > Pristionchus > Pristionchus maxplancki. Next base: position 50,976 of record LS598310.1, read on the forward strand.
GATGCTTGTCACATCCACCCTTCTATCCACATTACTCCTTCTCTCCGTCTCCGCCGTCTTCGATGACTCCCTCGCGCTCATTTTTTATTGCAATTTACCTGTTCCCTCCCATACTCTGAAATATCCCAATATTCAAATCCTAAATATTACAGATGCTTCTCACATCCATCGCCCTCTCCTCATTACTCCTTCTCTCCGCCTTCGCCGTCTTCGATGACTCCCTCGCGCTCATTTTTGTCGCAATTTACCTGTTCCATCCCATACTCTGAAATATCCCAATATTCAAATCCTAAATATTACAGATGCTTCTCACATCCATCGCCCTCTCCTCATTACTCCTTCTCTCCGCCTTCGCCGTCTTCGATGACTCCCTCGCGCTCATTTTTGTCGCAATTTACCTGTTCCCTCCCATACTCTGAAATATCCCAATATTCAAATCCTAAATATT
>LS598310.1:52247-62707 GCA_900490775.1 Pristionchus maxplancki
CATACTCTGAAATATCCCAATATTCAAATCCTAAATATTACAGATGCTTCTCACATCCATCGCCCTCTCCTCATTACTCCTTCTCTCCGCCTTCGCCGTCTTCGATGACTCCCTCGCGCTCATTTTTGTCGCAATTTACCTGTTCCCTCCCATACTCTGAAATATCCCAATATTCAAATCCTAAATATTACAGATGCTTGTCACATCCATCCTCCTCTCTTCATTACTCCTCTCCGTCTCCGCCGTCTTCGATGACTCCCTCGCGCGCAACTTCATGCTTCCCTTATCCTCAGCGGCTTACTCCGATGCGCCCCAGCAATGTCTGGATAGCAGGATGGCGGGAGCGCAGGTGTGATTCAATGTTGTTGGTGTTATAAATCCGGATCAAGATTCAAGAACAAAACACACGGGTGTGATAGCCAGATGTCGTCCTTACATTAGGAATGACTTGGCAAGAAAAATACCCGAGTTTCCAGTGGATCAGGTCATCAAGACTATTTCGTTCTCCATGATTTACACCGGAGCAATTTATTTAGTTGGTGAAACAAGTCACCGTGAAGTGCGACTACTTCCACGACAAGTGCAGTGGATTCACCTTCGTGGATGAGAACAGGACCGTGATTGGACTGGCGTTCAGGCAAGTTCACTGTTACAAACTAAGATCCACCACTATGACAAGTGGCGTTCAGGTATGTTTTACGCTTTCTTTATCATATGGAACTGCATCCATGGCAATTGGCAGTAGAGTAATCCGTCCAATACCACAAATGTCAATACTTTACGGATTTGCCGTTCTTGATTTCAAAGAAGAAAGTATTGCAGAGGCTCCGACAACCCCGCTCAGATGACTATTGAGATCCAGGAGAGCATGTTCCAGGCTAAGGTGAGCCGTCTCAAGTAGTGTTAGTAGAATGATAAAGTTGGGTTTCAAAAAATAGTTAACCTCCATCTATCATCCATCACAGATCACTGCTCACAGATAAGATCTTGCTATCACTGGGGTGTTATCAGTGACGATGTTTCATTGATACACGCTTCAGAACAATCCGATCTATTTTCAGGTCGATTTCAAGGATGGTGGGCAGGTCTCGAAATACTTTAACGACGCCTTCCAAAGTGTATGGGAAGGCGGACTCGAGGAGGAGCTGGACTACCTCTTCACTACTTATCCAGGCTACGATCTATGGGTTAGTATTAGGGATGGCTTGGCAAGAAATGACTCTTTTCATTCTGCACGCTCTTTCGCCTCTCTTACCACTGCGTCCAGAGAGTACTGCGAAATGAAGAGATGATTTCTTGCGAAGCAATCCCTAATTAGTAATTGCTTTTCTATTTTCAAGACAGGACTTTATGAAGAAGTATTTATGTTTTAGATCACCGGCCACTCCCTGGGAGGCGCCCTTGCCTCTCTAGCCGCTGCTCACATCGTGTCTAACAATCTTTATGATAAGAATCGGTACGATCTTTTGATTGCAAGGTTCTCTTAGATTCCCGGAAGTAGTATAAAATCAAACATGAATAGATTCTTTCAGTATCACCCTCTACACTTTCGGCCAACCGCGCGTGGGCGATCAGAAGTACGCTGATGTGCACGATAGCTTGGTGAGTTCTCCAAGTAAACTGTCTCATAGATGGTCTCTCAGTCGGTACTTTTGTTGTTTATCCTATTCTTCATGCTGACTTAGGTCTCCAGATTACCTGCAGCCTAGTACACGACCATGACAGTCTCATAAAAATATACGCGACTAGATCTTAGGATGGCTGTAATAACCTGCTCTGATCTCAAAGTATTTACTCTATCTTGCAGTTGCCCATCTCCTACCGAGTGGTGCACGACCGTGACATCGTCGTCCATTCTCCGCCACAGTATGAGAAATACAACCATCATAAGACTGAGGTGAGCAATTCCTCTTTTTTTTCCGAATCTGGTTCACCATCTCTTTATATTTCTCCGGCGATGAGTCAGAAAAATAGAAAGATTTATATTTTCGCATTTAAAAAATGATCCGGTCACCAATCTTCAAATCTAAGCTTTATCTGAAATAGCTATTCAGGTTTTCTACGACAACGCTATGAAGGATGGCGACAAGTACACGATTTGCTTCCTGCAGGAGGATAAGAATTGCAGTGATCAGTAGTAAGTGGTATTTTCGAAAATCGGTCTGCAAAAATCAATTTTCAAAACACATTCTTTGCAATACGTCTGTCACTCGTTGTTTTAGAACTCTACAGAGATCAAAAAATGAAATGTTGAAAAACACAGATATCCGTAGCATTCAGCTCTACTTTCAACTCTTTAACTGGCATGTACGGGGATCAAAAATGATTAATTCCTTCCCATTTCAGTGTCTTCGAGCTCCTTCTCACTGACCACACCACGTACTACGGCCAGGATGTCTCAAGTTACGGCAAGAAGGGATGCAAATAAAGACATTGCTTCGACCCCCTCCCCCCCCCGACCCCGTCTACCCTTTGTTCAAATGTGTCATGTAATAAATAATTTTCGAACCTAATCTGTGTTCATGCCACCCGCGTCGAATTTGTCTGGCGTCTAAGTTTGATGAATTGCGATCCATCTTCTCAGTTTGAGAAATATCAATATGGATTTTCCTAAAGAAGAAGGCATTAATATCGCTGACCTACCTGCAGATATCATTCGCAAGATCATCAGACTGAACCAGGCATCTGTTGAGAGCGTTAAACTCGTGAGTTCATAACCTTAATCTTTGATCTCTACTCTTTATCACACCATTTGCGCCTAATTGATAGGGGCATGGTAGGTCCCAGCAAGCTTTAATGTCATCTTCATTGTCGACAAGAGCTTGTCGACCACTCACTTCATTCTACACAGTCTCTCAACCGGTCGACCGGCGAGTCAGTGCGACGATTGTAGAGCGTGATCCATCAGCTTTTGTCGACCATGAATGCCCCCATAACTGCGAATCAGCACTGTTAGCAGATGCCCTATTCCAGATCTCCCATCACTGGTACGCCCTAGCCAAGGAGCACCGCATTATCGGTCGCGCAGGTGAGATTATCAACTCGAGACTACAGTGTAGTCTCGACAATGCGCTCGTTCAGGTCTACCAGTGATTCCCTGGTTTTCTTGGTCGGTCGACTGTTGCAAGGATACCGTGCTGTGCATGAACATTGATCATGCTCACAAAGCCTATTTCGGTGTCAGAAACTGGAAAATGATGTGGTTTGAGCCGGCCAATCTACAGTATCAACTGAAAATTGATCGAAATCCGCTCTATGCCTATGATAACTATGAGAAGAAACGGAGGTTTTCTGAGTGGATTCAAAGACTGTTCGGGAGGTATTATCGCATCAAAAAAGCTTAAATATTGTCGAAAAATATTCAATTCTTGAGATGCTCCCGCATCGATTTTCTCGAGTTGCGAATGGATTTGAATGCGAGAGGATGGGAGATAAGAACTGTGAAAAAAGCGCTGGATGGAATGGCCATTAATAAATTGGCATTCAAAGGACTGCACAATCTTAACGAAGAATCAACGCGAGTTTCAATTGGAAATTATTTTTTAAATGAATTTAAAAATATTTAGTGAAATAATCCTGGAGATTCTCAAGGCAAACAGAGTCCGCAATCTAGTCATTTTCATAAGTAAAATAGGCATTCTGCGTGGCGTCTCAGGTTCTTTTCCCCGTAATTTCGCCTTCACAAATGAGATTCACAGGTCCATCCGGGACCTTCTTCAAAGAGGCCTTGCGCTTTGTGTCCAAGGTCGAGATCAACCCCGGGTACCCGGTCTCCGTGTTCGAATTGAATGCCTTTGCTCCGAGTACGCGGGTGACAATGCGTCAGAGATGGGAGAATGCGTTCAAGAGACAGCGGCAGGTTGCTGCTAAATACGAGGAGGAACAATTCGACAGTAGCAGCAAGCATATTCGAATTGTGATGAGAGCTCGTGCAGGGAGAAATTGATCATGAACGTTTATCAGCATGTCTCTATCGTATTATAAATTCGTTTTCAAATTTTTTACTTTTGTTTGGAATAAACACAATTTATTGCAATTAACTCATTGACAACGTCAAGGGAGCATCTTCAACCGAGCAAATAGCCTTTTTTGAATTATTGACAGACGCTTCCGCTCACGCTATTTTCCATTGTTTGTTTGTTCCTTATCAATTATTCATTTTTTTCAAATGTATTCCCCATTTTTTGTTCTTGCTAAATCAAACAATGATTAAGATTCTTCGTTGCAGCACGGCATTACAATGTCGCTGCAAGATGCACTCAACCTTTCGGTCTTGCCGACAGATTTAATACGGGAAATCGTGATGCTCGGTCTAGAATCGATTTCCAGTCTTAAACTAGTAAGTTTGCACTATTATCGCGAGAGAAACTAAACGAGATCGTGTTTTCTTTCAGATTTCGCCTCGGTGGCACGCCTTCTGCCGAGATTTCCTGAATGATGGACGCAATGCCAAGCATTTCCCCACAGTCCAACATTTTTGCTGGCGTATCGACAGCACGCTCAGCATGCGCATTTCGGAGAAATATCGTAGTTATTTTGGAGCCGACAATTGGAAATTATTTTCCAGACGGTCTAGTAATTGTGTGAGTTGCATTTTTTTATATATTCTTTCATTTTTTTACTTGTTCAGACAATCGAAGTTGCGTCGGCTTTTCTCTTTGAGAATTGCACGAAATCAGTTGTCTACAACTATATTACTCGTTTGTTCCGAAGATGCTCTAGAATTATACTCCTTGAGCTTGAGATGCGTATGTGCGAAGATAGCGCGGCAATGTTTGTAGTTAGGAACGCGCCTATAATCATCCAAAAACTGGCTATCACTGGGATGCCAACTTTCAGTGAATTTAAATTTAATGGTGATCTATCGTGAGTATTTCAACTTTGAATGAAGATTGTATTTACTACGTTTTTCGATATTTCTCATAACATTTTCAGAGACGCTGTGCTTAAGTTGATTCAAGTGCATCCTGTTAAAGTTCTGCATATAATCGCTGATAGCTACGCTATTCCATTCCCAAGTTTGTTTTTGATTCAAACATAACTGTATTTACTAATATTAAAGTGTTTATTTTGATACACATCGATCGAAATGACTTTGACAATTCAGGTCAGGACTTTCTTCTGGAAACGACAAGACTTGTGCCCATAGTTGTTTTCCAGGCGACTAGTATGAAGAGCAATATGACGAGACCGAGAAGATACAATGAATGGAATCAGGTAATGTATCTTTTATCGTCTCGTGGGCGGGACTCATTTGACAATTACAGGCACTAGAATACATACAGGAACATGCCAACGCGCGTTTTGTTCTGATACTAATGGACAAAGATCAGACAGAGCTGCACAGAATTACAGCAACAGCATATGTGGGGAATCCGAATCATCAATGATGCGATCCATTCGCAATCATCCCATAAAACGAACTTGTCCAATCATTGCTGTACTCTGGTACTTTTAACACAAAATTATCATCATTCACTTTATAACTTTTAAAGGAGGACGAAACTCGAACATTGGAAGAGCCAATTCCCTGTGCGATCAGGGCGAGATACTGTGGGAGGGAGGGGGAGAAGGGAAGCGGGTGAGAGCGGCAGAGTACACTAGAGTCCCCTCATCTCTCCCACCCTCTTCCCTTCTCTGCATCTCAGCCCTCTTTTTGCACCGCGCCTCTTGAATTTGCCTGTGCCATGTACAAACTTTGAGCGCGCTTTTCTCGCTTCATAGTAAAGCAGGAAGGTTCTAGTTTTCGAATATCTCCTGTACTTTAAGGGACCAACCTAACCAGGTGGTCAGATTTGCAAAGAAAATATTGAGTTTCATCCTCCTTTAAACAACTGTAAAATACTTCAATAAACATCATGATCTTTACAAGCCGTTTATGAAGGTGAACAGTTTCAATCTAGAGTAATCACATCCCCCAAAACGGTGCCGATATTATTGTTATTATTAATATTATTATTAGTATGAGTATGTCCTCGACATTCCCTCGATGCTCGTCGATTCTGCACAGGGAATCCAGTCTAAAATGAAAATTTAATTTTTATAATCATAATTTAAAATCGTACTTGAATAGTTGCTGCAGTGCCCTGCGGAATCGGCACTCTAGCAGGAATAAAAGACTGATTGCCAGTTGCTCCATGCCTGTTGCCGTGTTGCGTTGCGTATTGAGCGGGAGCCGGATGCGCCTGGAATAAAAGGATCTTAGATACTTTCATTCGTTCCAACGTGAATCATTGCTGAGAAGAACATACCGGAATGGGCGCGGCTGCAGCACCCGAAAGAGGCTGCGACAGACGAGACTCTATATTCAATCGTACCGCTTCCCAATTCGTGTACTGCATCGGGTATTGAACAGCAGCAGTGATCGCCTGGAAATAGCCTTTTACCCATTTTCAATTTCTTTAATAATGCCATACCGAGTTAGGGGTAGGAGCATAACTCATTCCCGTAATTGCTGCAGGGCCGTTAGGATGCGTGTTCGATCTGTAAATTGTCTTCTTGGTAGATAGATTTCGAAACATTTGCTTGCCTATCCATCCCTGCAGCGGGATTCAGATGCGATTCATCGTCTTCATCGATTAGTATAATCTCCTGAGCGTCTTGAACGCCAGCTCGAGGCTTCTTAGCTGCCTGAACAAATTAATGTTAATGGTAACAGAAATTCAGGATCATCTGTTAGAAAACTAAGCGTACAGGAGCGGTGCTTCCTGGGGAACCAGCAGTCGGGCGTTTTCGAATATCTGGATTCTGCGTCCGCATATATTGCTGTAGTCTATCCTGCAGCACGGGCTTGTTCACTCCATTTGTTGTCTGATGCTGGGAAACTCCTGTCGTCGATGGAACGAACACGCGGTTGAGGACGACTGTAGATGTAGGGGCTGTGGCTGCAGGAGCAGCAGCCTTCAGCTGAGCGGAGCCCATTATGCCGAAGGCTTGCAGTCCGAGGGCAGACGGTGGCTGAGTTACAGGCTTGGTTGCTGTAACTCCATCAACAGCCGAGGCTTTTACTTGACCCGGGGGCTGTGGCACAGTGACCGGCTGGCTCAAGGCAGTTGTGGACCTGGTCGAGACTCGGGGAGCTGCTGCTGCTGCAGCTGCTGCGGTCGTCGCAGCAGTAGGCTGCGGAGCAGTGACAGGATTGGCTGCTGCAGTGACGGCCTTGCCGAAGGCTCTCAGCCCTAGTGCAGCCTGCGGAGTGGTGACGAGTTTGATCACGGTTACTTTTGCTTGAGTAGTGATAGGAACTCTGGGTTGTGCCACAGTTCCAGGTTTTTCAACAACGACTGCGGAGGTATTAGCCATAGGGGAAGCTTTAGCGGCTTCTGTCTTTGGCTGAGCAGTGCTTGGCTTGCCGAAGAGTCGTTGAGCATCAGGGTTTTTCATGGCTATTATGGAGGGAATAATTAAAGGTGTTGCTGCTGTAGCTGCGTGTGACTTGTCAATGATGACTGCATGCGGTGCATTAGCAGTGGCAGACTTGACATCGACGGCTGTCGCTGCAGTTGTCGGGGCTGCGGCATCTGCTGTAGCCTCAGGCTTTGCAGGAACAGGTCGATCGATCATTGCTGTAGCGTCAGGAGTCGTCTGCGCAAGATGGACGACTATTCTCACCGTCGGGTTGTGGCGGCTGCAATAGTGCAATGTTTTCGAAAATCAAGAAGCGAACATACGCCTGGAGAGACAAGATGCTGTCTCGAAAATGAAAGCAAGCTCACTTCTGCGACATCTGAAAGCCGATCTGGTACATGAGAAACTGGGCGCTGTCAGCGTTGAGGCAGACGTCGTAGTCGGTGCCTGAATCAAGTATGACTAATTTAATTGATCTTTGATCTTTAATATCTTCGTTGGCGACGTCGTGCGTTGTTGATTCGTTATGATACGATAAAACGTTTACTTACACTTCAATACCAGCTCATGGTCCGTTCCATCAGCCAGTCTCTCAGCGAGTTCTGATACGCGATTGAGTAATTTTCCTATGTCGACATTCGATCGGGAGCGCAGCTCTATTGGGATGGCCTCGTTGAATCTAAATTTGAGATAATTAAAGTGATTAATGATAAATAATAATTAATGAAGACGAATTAAATAACTCACGACTCCGTCCTTCCACCGGCTTCGATAACAAAAGAGACCAACTCTGTGGGCACCTTCTCCTTGTACGAAAATGTCGTTTCGTTCGAGTATTCGTCCTTCTTTTCGCAGGTGAATGGAGTTTGAAAGGGGCAGGAGGCGAGTAGCATGAATTATACTGGAAAGTATTTTAAAATTATTTCAAAATAGAAATATCAAACCGACAAGGAAAAGAATGGCAGTGTAGCGAATAGCAAGGCAACGATACGATTGAGAATAACCACAAGGGAAAACACTATTCTAAATACCGGAAGAGACGCCGATTTAATTATTTTGAAAATGGCATGATCTGATGCGGGTGGCACGATGGTTGAGAGCAAAAAGTATTTTGTCCATTTTAGCGTCCTTTCGTCTATCGGAAAGTGTGGAAAGGCATATACTGATTTATCAACAATTAGCAAAGATTATAATGATAATAGAATAATAATTACACATTGATGGCCGTACAGAATCCAATATAAAATGAATAGGGATATAGCGTCAATCTAGGAATGGTCTGGCTCTCTCATTTCGCAATGCTCTCTCGTCGGTTAGAGAAGCGAGAGAGCACAGGAAAGTGAGAGAGTCAGATCATTACTCAATTAATCAGACATGTTACTGTTTCTCGGTCTATCGCGATGCAAAAATTTAAGGGCGAAAGTGAGGAAAGTAGGACATTGTTAGGAACAGATAATTGACAAATATCAGTGTCTCTTAGTTATGGACAAGGTATTAATCCATAGCTTGCCGCTGTTATTAGTCTCGTAATTAAGATTTGCGTGGACTTGACTAGTCCGGTTCAGCTGCTCGGTAAAGTCTCGCCAGGCTTGCATGATGAATATTTCGATCGGAAATTTAATCTCGATTCTTGATACAATACGTGATGCAGTCAGGTAGAAGTTTGCGTTGCCTCAAAACAAAATATTTTTTTATAAATAGATTTCACGAATAGCTCACTCGGCAACTCCTTTTGAATGAATACAACAAGTTTCTGGACCTTGTAAGCTTCAAAAACAGATAGAAGGGATAATCTGAGTGATTTTTTGATTTAGAAAAAAAAGAAGTTGAAAAACTTACGCATGCTTATTAATTAAGGGCAAGCACCCTATTAACATTAATTCATTAACTATCAGATTATTCTTTCCATTGAACGAGTAAAATGAATCAAAATCCATCAGTTCTATCCCTAATTTTTTGATGCGTGAGCACCGTAAAAATAGCCGAAAGTCAAGTTTCTTCTTTAATTCTTCACCTGTGTTGAACGGAAATTTAATGGACATCTGAATATTTTTTTTCAACAGTTTGGAATCAATAAAAACAGACGTAGTTATTCTCATATTTAAAGATAGGGAATTTATCCAGTCCAAAGTATTTTCGAAATTTGTCCTCAATTCGAATGGTTAATTCGAAATCGTCCCAATTTTTGCCTAGATTAATGCTCTCAAAAGCAGGGAGCCTTGGCTTGAGCACGACGGCCAATGTGTGCCAGCTCGGAGAGATCTAAAAAATAAAAATAAATTTTAATAAAGAAAATATTTGCTCACCAGCTTCATATGCTGCCAGGATTCCAGTTCCATTGGGATAATCTTTCGAATGATATCTGATGGTAGAGAGGCGAGCGATGGGTCTTCATCTAACGACATTTTGGAATGTAGTGAGTAGTGAGTAGGAGTTTTTTTTATACCTTTCGAGTTCGAAAATGGCGCGTAATTAAGAGTGAACCATGCGGGTGTCACAAAATCAGAAAAAAAAGTCAAGGAACATCTGGTGAGAATTGTTATATTCAAATATAAATGAGCAAACATAAACAATTCACAGTATGATTTATCTCAGTTTAAAATGGATTAATGAATGCTTTATTATTGTCATCGTTTAGTCATAACAGAGCAAATAAAAATGAAACGGAATGTTTTTGGAAAATTATTACATAAATCACAGTTATGGATATATGAGACGAATCGCGAGAGAATCACCCATTTGAGAGGCCCCGCGGCGGTAGACAAAACATATGTCCTACCCTCCCACCAAGTTCACGTAAGGTACTATGAACGATGCTCTTTCAAACTGCGCTTTCGGATTTTTGATATCGGGTCCCATTTTCGGGTTACGGTAGGTCAAAGATGATGTATACTGTACTTTTTCGCAAAATTCTTCTTACGAAAATGATCATAACTCGGCTCAAAATAATGATAGAGACTTTTCCAAAAGCGAATTAGAGAGAGGAAAGATCGGGCAACATTTTGAAATATTGAAACTCATTCCTGGCTGATGCGCCGGTGCGGAGCGGTCGGGTGGCCGACATTATGGTGCAACTTTGGTAATACCGATTTCCGCAAAAAGTTATTATGATT
>LS598310.1:73343-84088 GCA_900490775.1 Pristionchus maxplancki
GATCGTTGATTTGGCTGTCACGGCGTGACACTCTGTGACACCCCGTATCACGACGTGACAACACGTATTCCTTGTTGTCACGAACCGTCCCGATCGTTCCTTTCGTGACGATTTCTGTCACGATCCGAACGAATTGGGACGATTCGTGACGAACGCCGTGATGGATCGTGATGAACTGCGTGACAGCAGATTCTAGAGTGATGGGAGAGAGGCGAGATTGAGTTCATCTTCATTGGTAGGCATCGTTGTTGTCTTGTACGGAATATAAATGAATCTATCCTGGATAATCTATTCGAAATTAAGCGTCAATTTCCTTGAACGCGACTGTCACGAACAAACAATCAACAATTATGATTCAATCGGTTTCGTGATATTTTGTTGACTACTGCACCGAATAAAATCACTGATGAAATCGCTTTTATCAACAATAAATTACAATGTGTATGTATGTGCAACAGATAAATATCACTGTACCTGATTTCTGCCCGTAATAGTAATGGATTCGGGGTACACTTCGTTATCTTGTACAGAATTGCGTTTACTTGCCCAGTTTCATTCAGTTTGTCAGTCATATCTTTCCAAGAAGCGTATCCACTGGGAGGGATTTCAAGGTAACGGCAGAATTGTAGCTCGATGATCGCAACCACTGATACAACGTCTAAAAAGAGATCGAGGAAACCTGAATTGTAATATAAAGCAGGGCTGACGCGAATGCTTACTCGTCACGCGTTTGCAGTTGTGCACAGCTTTAACTTTTAACTTTCGAACTTTACAACACCTAACTGCGCTCTGAATAACCCATCTACAAGAATTATTTTACGAATCAGCTCGGAAAAATGGGAACTTACGAATGTAATGACATGTCCAAGGTACCACCGAAGAATAGTTCATCAACAAAAAGATCAGCCATCGAGTTTTTGAAGTATTGAATTGAATTCCATCCTGCACACCCAACCTCCAGCATTTTGATACTGGAGCATCGTTGAAAAAGGCGAAATTCTCGCGAAATATCGTTTGAAAAAACGGTTTTGTCGAGCCAAAAGAGCGCCCTTTTCTGAAAACTCTTTACATTTTTTTTATATCTCGAGACTCGAGCCCAAGGGCATTTTTTAGTTCGGTGGCAAGCCCCGCCGCCTCGGCTCCTCCCCTATCAAACGGGTCGGACCCTAGGGCATGAATGATTAGGATTCTCATCCTTGGGGTGCTTAGGCTTAGGCTTAGTCTTGGCCTCTCAGCCTCTGACTCTCATAGGTCCTCCCCTATTCAAGGGGAGGAGCCGAGGGGGCGGGGATTGGCACGGAACTACAAAAGTTCTAGCACAAGAACCTCACCTCGCGGTCATAATAAATATTCCAGTTTCTCAGACCAAAAAACGTCCTATATTTCTCCTCAGTGCGCAAAGTGACAAGCACACCGATGGTATGATTCACTGTGTGTACACTGCCGACTCTACGAAAGCAAAGGTGATCAATTATGGGAAGATGTTTGCGGTCGTTGAAATACTCAATGACTAACGTGTTCCATCTAGGCGAGATCTAAATTAAAGAAGGAGAAATATCAAAGTTTTAATGCATACAATGGAAACGAAGTATTGTAGGTATCTCCAACCATATCAGAATTCTGAAAACCCCATGTTCATATCTGGTTTCTGAATGAAGTTAGAGCGAGTTGGCCGCGAGCCAAGTCACCCTGATCCCAGGCAACGGTCGAGAGAGCGTGCAAAATGGAGAGAGCGCGGATATACCCTCTGGCATAGATGCCCTTTCGCATCCCTCTTTCTTTAATCATTTTTTTAAACAAATATTTTCGAAACTAACCAATCGTCCGTTCTAATGATATTTCGAATAATATCGGAAGGGAGAGACGCGAGAGTTAGTGCATCTTCACCAGACGACATTGCACAATGAGGTCTCGTGAAGAGAAGAGAAATATTCGAAAATGGGAAAATGACGCGGGTGGCAGAAAAGTAATTTTTGGTGATTACAGAATTCAAATTAATCACTGCATCTTGCAGCATTTTATTTGTTCAGAAATGTGCTTTATTCAAAATTGATCAACAGGGAAAATCGGTGTTACATGTATCGATAAATATATTAGAATAATACCATCCCCGGGCGATTTCAGGGCCCTCTGGGGGCCTAAGTTGCCTTAGATATAATCATCGATATGGGGACTAGGTTAGGGGTTTCCCGCAACGTCGCTTTAACAGTCGAGGTTCGATTCAACTCCTCCGTCATTTCTCGCCAAGAAGATTCATGTTCTGGATTTTTTTTCAAATAACAGATGTGTGGTTCAAAATCGAGTTTGATAGATGCACCGAGCGACGCTGTATCCACAACGAATTCGATAAATTCTGCAAAAAAATGTGAACTGTTAAAGTAAAATCGATAATTGCAACTCACTAATCATATAAAAATTGTAACATTTAATATTGAGCCTGCGAACATGGCTGCTTTTGATTGCGTCGCTTAAAGTTACCCTTCAATTAAAGATTTCATGGGATCACGTTATTTTCAATTTTTTTAAATACTGAACTCACAAATTAATGTAATCCAAATGCCCAGTACAGGATAGTTGATGAACAAAAAAGACTGGCATCGTTCTTCTCAAGATCTTGAGAATGTCCCATCCTTTGCCAAAAGTAAATCCCCATTTGTCAATCTCCAAGAGTTTAATGCGCGTGCAGGGTCGGAGAAATTGGAATTTGTGCATATTCTCATCATCTGTTTTACCGAACACAAAATATACGGTATTCTGAAAAAATAATGTGAATTGATTTCATAGTTAAGTCTTTCTTCAACCCAAAAGTTTCTTACATTTCCCTCATCGTCTTCACCAAAAGCAACAGGCCACTTGTCCAGTCCGAAACACTTGAGAAATTTGTCGGCAACGCTCACAATTATCTTCAGTTGTCCGTCTATAATTCGCGAGCAAAGCTTCTCGATTACGGGAAGTTCTTGAACCAGCGTGCTCCATCTGGGAGAGATCTGAATTTTTTTACAATATATAAATTAATTCAAACTAACTCGCCAATTTCAACTCTGCAACTGAATCTAGTCGCATTCTGGCAATCTTGCGAATGATATCCGAGGGCAGGGAAGCCAGAGTTAAGGCATCGTTTTCGCCTGGCGACATCGTTCTAGAACGTTTAAACGCTCAGTAAATCTTGAGTGCGCATATGAAAATGCGCAAAAAAAGGATGCGGGTGGCACAAGCCAATACATTTGTACTGGACGAGTTTCAAGAATCTTCGTTCTGGGAGTCGATCTTATATTTTTAAAGGGATGCGAATAATTGAACTAATGCAATTGCTCATCATTTATCAAGTTATCAACATTACAATACACCAATGCCCACATCATACTATGGACATTAGAACAACAAATTTGAACAATATTGCGATTTCAGTCCCCTCTAGGAGTGACGAGATAGCCGATTTTAGTTATAGTCATCGTCGCGGATACTAGCTGACTGGATTCCTGTAACGTCGCCTTAATAGTCGAGCTTCGATTTAATTCCTCCTTCATTTCGTGCCAATGCGAAGCACGATATGGATGGAAGATATATGTACGATTGGAGGTTCCCCGTTCAAAATCAAGTTCGATAGAGGATACGAGCAACGCAACCTCCACAAAGAACTTGATGAATTCTGGAAAAAAACAGGTATAAATACTTAAAGTTCCCCTCCACACACTTTTTTACCCTAACTTTTTATTCGATTTTATGGAATGATAGGGCGCCAATTTAATGTAATCGAAGAAAATAACGCATAAAAATGAAAAAGAAGCCAGTTATGAATTGTCAAAGTGCGTTGCCTGAACAACAAGCCTTCGAACATACTGTAATTGGGAGGCTATCGAATGCGCTTCCCATCTCTCTCACTGTCTCGCTCGCAGCCACTCTCTCATTTTGCCGCGCTCTCTCTTCCTTGAGAATCGATTTCATCATTAGACACGCCGATCGAGAGAGACGCCGGTACTGATCTACCTTCCTTTCCCTCTCGCACCTGTCTGCGCGCGAGTTCAAAAAATTGACGTGTGTGGAGGCGAACTTTAATAACTAATTGAAAAGTACCACAACTCACTGTTTATATAAACGTTGTGGCATTTAATATTGAGCCTGCGAACATAACAGTTTTTGATTGCGTCGCTTATAGTTACCCTAAAAAATACACGGGATACAGTTATTTTCACAATTCAGATTTCAATGAAATTGAACATTAAAAAAAACTCTTTAAAAAAACAAAAAAACTCACACATTACTGTCATCCAAATATCCTGCCAGGGATAGTTGATCAATACAAAAGGTCGGAATTGTGCTTCTCAAGATCTTGAGAATTTCCCATTTCCCAATACTAAATGCCCATTCGTCGATCTCCAGGCGTTTTTTGCGCGTGAAGAGTCGGAGAAATTGTAACTCATGCGTGTTATCTCCATCACTGAGCACTACATACACGGATTTCTGAAATTTACTATATAAATAGTGTTTTGTAGCCACGCTGTCCCTTGATTTCAAGGTCAAGTTCCTCTTTCAACCGAAAAAACTCACATTTCCCTCGTTATCTTCACCTAATATCACATGCCGCTTGTCCAGTCCGAAACACTTGAGAAATTTGTCGGCAACTGTTACGATTAATACCAATTTTCCAACTTTCTTGCGCACGCAAAGCTTGTTGATTACGGGAAGGTCAAGTACCAACGCATTCCATCATGGTGAGATCTGAATTTTTTTACAATATAAAAATTAATTAAACTAACTAACCAGTCTCAACTCGTCGACTGTGTCTAGCCTCAATCGGACGATCTTGCGAATGATATCAGAGGGCAGCGATGCCAGGGTTACCAATTCGTTGTCTTTCGACGACATCGTTCTAGAACGTTGGAACTGCACGATAAACTAGAGTGTATTCGAAACGGCTCACAATTGATGCGGGTGGCACAAGCAAGAACGATGAGACGCGTAATGCGAGACTATCGTTGCGAGAGTCAAATCTTTTCATAATTTATTCAAATTCGAACGCAACAACACAATTCAACGAGGCCGAGTCTCGATCCACTTCTTGAGTGCGGGAATTGCATTGAGTCTAAAGAAAACAGGACAACGCAGATAAATAGTAGTGGAAGTTATTTAATTCAACGAGGCCGAGTCTCGATCCACTTCTTGAGTGCTGGAATGGCGTGGACCTTCTTCTGGTGTTCTTCAACCTGAAATTATGTTGGTTACTGCACAAAATATTTCAAAATCATGCCCAGTGGCACAATTTCAAATCCATTGGCAGTAAGGAAACAATGCTACTTCTTCTCTATTTCATCGGTTTGATGACATCCACTGACGTGATTACCAAGAAATCAACTACGTGCCTCGGAATAACCCTCCAGTAGTCCCGGCTCCTTCTCCAGTATCTCATCCACAGTATTAGCGATGAGGACATCGACCCAGGTGACGGCGTCGCCTACGAGGAAGCCGGTGCCTGTATCCTGCAATGAGAATTGGCCAATTTTTGGGCTGACTCTCTCCCTTTCGCACGCTCTCTCGTCTCTCTATAAGAAGAGGCATCATAAGAAGCCGCATTTCCTCATGAGCCTACATGGTTTTGGTTACCTTCAACTGCTTCACAATCAGCGGGAAGAACTTGCAATTTTGGTCCAACTCTCTCCATTTCGCGCACTCTCTCGGTTTTCTGGGACGTGACAGGGTGTGAAGAATGGAGAAACAAGGGCTTTGCTCACTGGTACTTACTGATGAGGTAACAATGAGATCATTGGTTAACGAATATATTAGTTAAGCAGTAAATTACCTTCAACTGCTTCACAATCAGCGGGAAGAACTTGTCCCTGGAGGGAATGCCATACTCGACGCGGGTGCCTTCCTGGGAACCGAAATCAGTAGTGAATGAGGATTTTTTCATGAAGAAATCGAAGAGTGATTATTAAATCACGCCCGTTTCTCGATTAACCAAGCGATGAAACGCAACTCGGTCACTCAGGGATTTCGATCGCGCTCATAAAAGCCAATCTGGAACGTACAATATCCCCGGGTCTCACTCCGATCTTGAGATACCAGTACTTCTTGAAGTTGCCGTGGAAGTCTCTCCACTCGTCGGCGATCGAGTCGGCCCAGGCTGCCTCGAGGGGAGACTTGCCGGCTAGGCCTGAAAAACGAAGAAATTAGAGGTTAAATTCAATATCCACTAGGGTTGACCGTTACGGAACGTCCGATATCGTACGTGCGAAATGAGACTCGTTCCGGAATGAGAGTGGATTTTCGACTCTCGTTCCGGAACGGCCTTTGTTCTACTCTTGCTCGTTCCGGAACGGATTAGCAAGAGTGAAACATATCCGAAAATCAAAAATATCGGATGAAATTGCTCTCATTGTCTCAATAGATTTATATACGTGTCTTTGAAACATAACTCTTTCTAATTTTGTCCTACCATTTGACACCGCTCTCCCACTGGTATTTCGGAAAATGAATCGATCCGGAATGAGTTCGGAACGACCATTGTTCGACTCTCGTTCCGGAACGGCTATTGTTCGAATCTCGCTCGTTCCGGAATGAGAGGAAAATTGGATTAAAAGTTCGGATTTTCGTCATTCCGTTCCGAACGGTCAACCCTAGTATCCACTTTTTTATTTTTTAAAGTATATAATGCAATGGCATTGCTCATTCGCTCACTGTCGTTAGAAGAAGGAAGCATGAAACATAACAGCGCATTGTAGTACAACTCACCATGCTGCGATGAAATGTATCTAGCGTTTGACTATGGATTTCGAAACAAACACAAACATGTTTGATATATACTTTCACGAGCAAAAATATGAAAAGTTCCTCGCTAACCATGCTGTGATCCAATATATCTCGCTATCGTTAGTGACTGCGCGATCAGCTTCCCGTCAACTTCGAGAACGGGAATGCGACCGAAGGGCGTATCTGGAAAGTTTTTTTTTTTTTTCAGGCATCTCAAAGACTCATTCACATCTTCTCCCCGGCAAATAAATATTATGTGTTCATATAATTTTCGATTCACTTTAAAGACGGGGATGCGAGAAGATTAGAGGAATGTTATCGGACAAGCCAGATTGCATTTTCACGGTAGCTAGTAACTCAGACCCGATCGTGGAAAAAACTAGTCAACTAACTCTTCTTGAACTCCGTCCACTCCTCCTTCGACAGTCCCACGTTCTCATATTCGACACCCGCAAGGGCGAAGAGTTGGCGAGAAACCTGTGTGAGTTAGTTGTTACAGGGGTATAAATAAGGACCTGGCCTATTATTTTTTCCTGCAAGCAGACATTAAGATCTCGGTTGAGCAGTCACTTGGCTCACTTGAAGATCACTTGGAAGGTGTTCATGGGACTGTCAATGTATGGTCTCCCATCTCCGCATTCAAAAACAACAATTGATGTACAAACTCAAATCATACCTCGGCGAGTCCGCGGAATGCGAAGTAGTACAACTTGTACTCGGGCATCACTGAAAATTGCATGATAAATGCTGGGGAAATGGTCTGACTCTCTCACTTTCGCCTGCTCTCTCGCCTCTCTAACCGGAGAGAGAGCATTGTGAAATGAGAGAGTCAGACGATTGCTCGGAAAATGGCCTGACTCTCTCACTTTCGCCTGCCGTCTCGCTTCTCAAATCAACAAATTCAAAAAAACTGCTGGAATAATAAAAGAAAGGCGTGAAAAGGACGCGTATAGCGTGCGATCGTGCAGTAACGACGCTTGGAAATGACGAGAGATTAGAAGCGAGAGACAAAAGGGGGCCGAGATAGTGTGAGGAACTGAGAGAGCGATTTGTAAAAGAGCAGACAGTGCGTGATGAAATGTGTCGAAATGGTAGAGTGAAGAGGGTGAGCAGAGATATTTGAAAGAAACACTTTTTGAAAACCTTTGAGAACCAGAATTGAGAATCGATTGAGTTTCACGTTGTCTATGTGCAGGAACTCAACCGAAAACTGGGATTTGACCAGATTAACATTTAGATAAACTACTCACAACCACCAACATCATTCTATGAATGTTCATTGATTCATATTATATTTTATAAGAATATTTTGTATGAATATGGTACAAAATTGCTTTATGTATGTTAGATGAGAGACACTTATTAATCTTTGGTTTCATTGTCTAACCTGTCCATCCAGGTCAGTCCTCTCCACAGCATTCTAACCCTACAGAAAAGGGGGGTATCACTTTACATATCGAACTGCAAACTCGAAACTTGAGAGAGTCCTGAAACATATCGCAATTCTCATTCTGAACAAGGGGATTAATTTTTGAATTTTCCCGCGTTGCCGTATTCGCGATATGTTTCAGAGATATCTCAAATTGCGAAAGCGATTTGCAGTTCGAATACGGTAACGCGGGAAAATTCAAAAATTAATCCCCTTGTTCACCCTTATCTGGAGAGAACAAAGGGGGTCAGAACGCTGTGTCTCCTTCACAGCAATCCCTTCATGGTAAGAATGACTCTCTTCATTCTACACGCTCTCTCGCCTCTCTCACCGGTGAGAGAGCACGCGAAACGTCGAGACGATTTCTTGCGAAGCCATCCCTTCATCACAGTCGGCTGAGATTCTGACTCCTGGAATGGGCTACTTTCAAGTTGTAATAAATTTCTTGGGAAATGTAATTGAACTGTAGAAAGGTTCTACAACACTTGCACACAGACTCACGATAGTACGTGATACTGGCATAGCAGTGTCCTCCCGTGAGCCCAGTCTCGAAGTCGGGATGTACCTTTACCTTTTCAGACTGTCGGGATGTACCTTTACCTTTTCAGACTCACATACAGAATACCCTCTGGCAACGCCTCAGTTGTCCTACAATTGGATTCACCCACTTAATAGCATCCATTTAAGGTTAGTAACCCTAGAGTTAACGCGGCGTGTTGTCAGCATTCTATGTTCAAGTCGTCAGAGCGATGAGGGCTCTAATTTGCTTTTCTCTCCTATCAACCATCCACTGCGCCCCGACTCTCACTGCGCATGCTAGGATGATCCTCAAGCTGTGGGGCAATGGCACAGACATCGGCAGGGCTGCGATGGAGATGGAGATGGCAGCCGGCGAGTATGGAATCACTGGAGAAGAGTACCTGCGTGTGTGCACAGGTTGGCATTTTTTTAAAATAAAACATTTCAGCAACTTTATCAGCAAATTAATGATGTGTTCTCAGGTTTGTTGCCATAAGGTTTGGTTGTGGTAATAAGATCTGAAGAGCCGGCGTCGTGAAACTAAGAGCTTCGCTTCCCGAAAGTGAACTTTAACAATTTCAGAGCAAAGCTTCGTTATGACGGAAGCGGAGGATGACGAATGGTCCTCGGAAGATGGAATTGAAACTCATTTCGAAAACTTTCATGATGTCAATTCGACAATCGACGTAAGTAAATATTTGATTTTATATTAAAATACTTCCATTGCAGGTTATGAAAGTAATGAAAACTCGTTCTCCTCGGAAATACGCGATAATTCTGAATCGAATCGCTCTCTTTGAGAGACATCTTCCTAGCATTGATGCTGCTTCAGAAATTTTTTTACGGGATGTAAGTAAATCTAAATGAAATGATGAATTTTCTGGGGATTTTCGGTGAAGATAAAGTTAGACAATTTCAGATCGGACAAACGTATCTCAACCTCTTGGTGACCACCTCTAAGGACTACTCAGCCATCTCACTGTGGATTGAATTTATCAAGGCCATCAGAGAGGTATTTAAACGCATATTTTGTGTACGAAGGTTTAAAAATATCGCCTCAGACAATCTGCAATCATGCTATTTTCATTTCAGTTAAGATCTAACTACTCGGCTCTACCTCAAGCGTCCAAAGAGGTTCTTGAGAAGACATTCTGTTTCAAGACGATGCTTATCAAGTTGGAGAAATACGAAAAGACGATGACTGCAATGATTAGCCCTTATCCAATCGACGAGGGTGATTATTAAAGATTATTGTTCGTTTCTCCACCCTCGTCAATAACTCCGACTTATTAGCACCTTAGACATCTGAGACAAGTAATGTGAGTATGTTACCCTAACCGATCCCAACTACGTAGTCCAGCACTGTTCCTCTTCTCCCTCATCCATGGCTGTTTGATACTATTTCATTGTAAGAAGTATGAGACGGATCAATCTATGTCCCTGTATAGCAGTCCCTCCAGTACCTACTATGTAGTCCCCCACTGTTCCTCTCCTGTCCTTCCTATCCTCCCTCATCCAATATGTCCAATCCCCATGACTACAGTGGCAATAATAATCCGTGAGGGGCTCATTAACTTGAGAGGGGGACACCTTTCGAGGGTATGGATGGCTCTGTCCCTATACTGGAGTGTCTGATTTCTCGTTGATTAGGACAAGGGAAGAGCACACATTAGGATGTGGTCTTGACTGATCACAAGAAACTGAAAAGAAACGCATATTTCTCACATTTTGCCATGGAGATCGAAGGAACAAGTAAATTGAAAAGGACATGAAGGAGGATGTATGTCAATTTGATGCCAGAAGAGGGGGAGAAGAGGACAGGGGATTAATCCGGTGTTCCCTCTCTCCATCTCTTCTTCTTCCATCTCTTCTTCCTTCCTACTCAAATCCGTGTATCCATGACTCTCTAGTGGTTCTGGTGTCACACTCTTCTCTACACTTTCTCACTGTTGTAATACCAAGTGAGCGTCGTTCCCCACCTACGGCGGTGATTTCGTCACTCTTACGATTTCATCTTTTTTCACAATTCCTACGCGACTTGTTTACTTGA
>LS598310.1:84188-141437 GCA_900490775.1 Pristionchus maxplancki
CCCCCCCCCCCCATCTCGCAATAATGGCGGATCCCTGGTGTGTTGCACTACCCCCAGAGAGGAGACTGATTGGATTGCCAGGTCACTCTTCTCTCTGCCTGAGGAGAGAGCTTGTAATTAGGAGCATCAACCCCAGTCTTCTCCATCCCGATCTAATTTGTATCTCAATGGACACCTCCATTGGCTTTTTGCTTGATTCTTCCGGGAAATTGCGCTTTTTTTGTTGTCTTTCCAAGTGTTGCGAATGGTCGGCTGATTGATTCAATGTGCGGCGGGTTGAATGTCTGAGGTGTCTCTAAGATCAAGTACTTTCTCATTGTCTTGCATAGAGTGATTTCGCTATTCATGGTCGATTCTGTGTGAGCGAGCTATCTCACGTAGCCATACCCCAAAGAGATCCTCGTTCCTCTCCTTCTATCCACGGTTTACCGCACGCCATGTTTCTTTCCCCTTTTGGCAGCGCATTTTTATTAACAGGTCCATTGCAAGAAAAGCGCTTCTCCTTCTTTTCTCTAATAATTTACTTTCTTCAATTTTTTTTTCAAAAAAAGCATAAGAAAAGTAACAAAGATCAGGGATTGGGCCAAAGAAGCGCTAAGACGAAAAGCATCCTGGGCACTTAAAATTCGATCGATGAGTCCTGAAGAGTGGTCAAGAGCAACGACAGTCTGGATCCCGTACAACAAGAAACGTCCCCAAGGGCAGCCACGATCTAGATGGAGGGACGACCTAAGGCGCGAGATCGGAATGCATTGGTGGAGCGCATCCAAAGAAGAATATAGACACATCATTCATCTGAGCGATTAACGCCTGACTTGATAAATTGAATTGAATTGAATTTTTTTTCAAACATTGTTCATAGCATAACATATGCACCGTTCTCTAGGTACAAATCGCTTCCCTGTCACTCACTTTTCTTCCACGGTTTGCTGCCCTTCATGTCTTCCACTCACAAAGTGCTTCTCCTTCCCGGCCCATAAACTCTCACTCGGCTGTCCCCTGTCCCTGTCATCGAGAGTCGCCTCTCCTCATTTCGCACGCTATCTCGACCTCTCTAGCCGATGAGAGAGCAGAAAAGTCATACTTCACCCCCTCATTCATCCATCCACCTTCTCACTCTGCGTGGGGTCCATTACTCCTGTCCATTCTTGACATGTGGCAGAGATTCTGACTCCTATGCACTGGATTACTTAGCCTATTATTGTACAGTGCAATCTTTTCTCATTAAATATCCTATTTGAAGCATATCCGACACTTTGATTGTTTCGTATTGAATCAAATGCCATCCGAGAGCCCGAGAAGGATGTCGAAATCACGTGCAAAAATGTCTGCGATTGTAGTCTTGCTGTCTCATCCTCTCTCGCTTTCCATTGTCTCTCTCCAGTCAGACAGGCCGAGATAGTGCGCGTAACCGAGAGGGTTAGGGACAGTGAAGATGTCTGTCCTGCGAGAGAGCGTGTGGAATGGAGAGAGCGGACAGGGAGACGGGAAAAAAGAGGAAGGAAGGCATAAGATTGATGCCGGAGAGGCCTCCTCCCTACCGAGCAATCGAACGAGACTACCTTCTTTTTATTGTTTCTGGGGCTGGGCAGTCGTTCTTGCTTTCTTATATGTATCTCCTTCAAGAATCCTAGTGATTGGGACCATATTATGTGGTTTTGTTAGACGGGACTACCTTCTTTTTATTGTTTCTGGCTTCTCCATGGAGTTGTGCTTGAAGCCCAGACGTTTGAGAATTGCTCTATCGGCTGAGATAATTCAGGACTTGCTTTAATTTTGTAGTAGTACTTTTTTTGTCCAACCAAAGGTGTCTGTAAGTCTTTCAAAGCACCTAAAATTCCTTGCTCGACTCAGCGCTCATAAATCCATAATCTCTATGTTCCCTCGGACTACTTACACTCGTTGTTTCTCTTTTTCCTCAATTTAGCGTTCATCTCAGAACGTTGAGCAGCGAAAACCAGCTCATCAAAGCGATCTTTTACCGAAACTCCTCCGCTTCCCCTCCGCGCTCCTCTAAAATTCATGATCTCTTCGTTCCGCCGAATTGGCTACTTGGGCAGCAGAAATGCACACTACTTTTTGTCTGCGTCTTTGAAAGTCGGCAGTAGTTTTTTCTTTCGTTTTCTTGTTTTCCGAATTAAAACAGGACTGAATGACTTTTTCGGTTTTCTTTCTACTACAAATCCCGATGCATTTGATGAACCCTATTTCTGAGCTCGATTTTGGAATTGTTTCGAACTGATTAGTTCACGAGTCTTGCCCGTACTTTTCCTGCGCGCAAAAGTGGGAAGTACGGGGCTAAACGGCAAGCGCGCGTCTTCCTTTAGCAAACATTAGCGTGTGAGGGAAGATGACAGGTATCCGCTGAGACGAAAAATGGGAGGATGGATAGGATACGCGGAATTTCTTGCTAGATAGATCATGTCCCTCGCCCATTCATTGGCATTCAACTAATTGTCAATGCGAAAAAGTTATAGAATGTACTGGGTAAAGGAATTTTAGACGAAAAATGGAATGGGATACGCGTAATTCTTCCCATTCTCTTCCATTCGCTTGCGAGGAATCGCCTGACTCTCTTATTTCGTAACGCTCTCTCATCGGTGTGAGCAGCGAGAGAACACGGTCAAGTGAGAGAATCAGATCATTCCTCCTTGCGAGATGTATCATATTTCGCGTTCCGATCTAACATTTACTCAGATCAAACGATCGATCAACTCGAGTGCAATTTCGAGTTGATATTGGGCATAATTGAGACATCCGTTGCGCCGGGTTGGATCTTGCTAGATCTACGTATCATATTTCGCGTCCCGCTCTTACTCATTGGCACTTAGTTCTGGAATGTAGTGCAGAAATAACAGGGATGAGCGGAATTCTCTCATTCACCTGCGAGATTTATCACGTTTCGCGTTCTTTTGGCGTTCCGATCAAGTTCTTATTCACTATTTCTTGCAATTCGCTTCGTTCTCCACAGTAACATTCCTCTTTGTCGTACGTACAATGATTATTACAATGCGCGACCTCTTTATCAAATGTCAGCCTGAACTTTGCTTCCCTTTACAATCACCCCTTTCTCCGTCCGCTTTCTCTATTTTCATACAGTTTACGTGCGGTGAAACAGCGAGATCACAGTTCGATTCGATCCATGATTATTACAGCAGGCAATGCTTTCAGTGCGAGCTTCATCTTAATTTCACCCCGTTCGCTTTTCTCATACAGTTTGTCTTATCTCTGCTCGCATCTTCCGATATCTCTTTTCTCATTTTCTCGCCACTCTCCTCGTTTCGCCTGCTCTCTCGTCAGTCAGACAGCACGAGAGCCTACGCGAAATGAACAGAGCCCGAAGAACCTTGCACCTTTGATCTCTCCCTCTTCATTCCACGTTCTCTCTCGTCGGTTAGAGAAAACGAGAGAACACGCGAAACGAAGAGAGTCTAGACAAAGCCATTACCCTCTGCAATATCCCCCCTCGCTAATGTGTCTCATTTGCCCGACGCCCCAGAACAAATATCCGCCGAAATTCGCGCTGTTGCGCATCCGTCTCTGACTCTCTCAATTTCACGTGCTCTCTCGCTTTCTCTGACGAGTTAGAGAGCCTGTGTGATTGAGAGGGATGGTCATTTGGCTTGGAAACAAATCGCACGTCGAAACATCCTTTGGTCTTGCTTTCTTCTATTACATGTTGGTTCCCTCGGAACATTCCGGATCTTTGTTCGTTTGTCATTCTCCTCTCGAATTCTTCCATTTTCAGCCTCGGCAACCATTGGAATTGCGTTTTTTGCCTTTTTTTAATTTTTACTGCGCTACTATCCGCCCTCTCACTTGTACCTGTTCGCACATACATACTGTTCGCACAATAAGAACAACCTAATTTTAAACGTATGGGGCTAAAACTTTGCACAATGACAAAATTTACGCTGCTTCGCTACTATCCGCCCTCTCACTTGTACCTCTACCTCAGTTGCGCGCTGTCGCACATGCATTAACTTGTTCGCTATTTGCTATCATCTACATGCGCTTCGCGTCGTGCACCTGAAATGCACTAGAAATCCTATTTTGTATCGCTATCTCCCAAAATGTAGCAAAAACATTCTTGCATCCGCGAAAAATATTGGAAGAGTTCCATCGTTTTCAAACGCGAAAATCATCCCTGAAGTGGGACTGCTCACTTTCGGCTGCCCAAATTGGAATAGGTTGAGAGAGACAATGGGAGTAAGTAGTTGGCAGCACCGAAGAGAGAAGAAAGAGAGAGGAGAGACGGAAAAAGAGTCAATGGTCCCGGTGTAATCGCTACCAGTATCCGTATCTATAGGTTTACTGAATTATATTTTTTTTCACAGAAAGTCCATCGAAATTGTCCGGTCATAATTTGTTGTCTTTTTGGAACATTCTGAAACTCATTTGAAATTGGTTGAGAGAGACAATGGGAGTAAGTAGCTGAGTGAGGGAAGAGAGGGGAGAGAGAGAAGAAAAGGAGTCAATGGTCCTGGTGTAATCGCTACCATTTGAGGCATCTAATAACTCTGCTAAAGAGCTTGTTTATTTGTTTTTTTCCACCGCGATGGACAAAGAATTATCGAAAACAACTTTACAGTATTTTATGGTTGTTCTGAAACTCAACTAATTTGGAATAGGTTGAGAGAGACAATGGGAGTAAGTAGTTGGCAGCACCGAAGAGAGAAGAAAGAGAGAAGAGAGAGAAGAAAAGGAGTCAATGGTCCTGGTGTAATCGCTACCAATATTGCGCTACATTCTGAATTATCCTTTGTCGTACCGTGACACCCAAATCAATATCGCCCATTCAGAACTATCAGTACTTTTAGAATGTTCTGAAACTCAACTAATTTAGGTTGAGAGAGACAATGGGAGTAAGTAGTTGAGTGAGAGAGGAAGAGAGGAAAGAGAGAGAAGAAAAAGAGTCAATGGTCCTGGTGTAATCGCTACCATTTGAGGCATCTAATAACTCTGCTAAAGAGCTTGTTTATTTGTTTTTTTCCACCGCGATGGACGACTTTGCAGTATTTTATGGTTGTTCTGAAACTCAACTAATTTGGAATAGGTTGAGAGAGACAATGGGACTAAGTAGTTGAGAGCACATGAGAGGGGAAGAGAGAAAAGAGAAAGGAAAGAAAAAAAGTCAATCTATCGAGGGTCTTGTTGTAATCGCTACCAATGGTTCTAATTATGGGCATGATTGCTAGGCTGTTGATTTATTAGTTTTTTTGGAAAGAAGGGCGCGTCAAGCATTACCAATGTTCGGCCTGCAATCTTTCGAGCAGTTGGTGAAACTCAACGCATTTTGCATTCTGATGCCGCGGGCCAAGGGCCATTTTCTATTATTTTTTAATGTGCCGTCGTTTATTCAGCGTTCAATTGTTCCGATTATTTTATAGTCTAGATAAATTGCAGGACGCGCCTGGCTCTAGTTAGTGCTGCGCGTCGTCTCTCGACTAGCTCTCACATTCTGTATCGATTGATGCTCTTTTCGATTCCGCAAGAACTATTGTATTTAAAAATAAATACACATAAATACAATTTTAATGAATGTTCAGGACGCGCCTGGCTCTAGTTAGTGCTGCGCGTCGTCTCTCGAATCAGCGACACTTTATGGGTCGCAAACACCGCAACCCGAGACGCACCCAGCAGCGAATTGTGAGTTTTTTTTTGGAACCCGAGTCTTTCCACGATTGCTAATTTCGAGTAGGTGTTAATTATGAGGGGTGGGTGAAACTCAATGAAAGAACAAAAAAGTGATATTTTAGTTGGAAATGAAAAACCTCGCAAAATCACACAGAAACTGGTGCTGATTTCATTTAGATTTGTTTGTGAAGCAAAGCGCATTCTTCCCTAAACATTTTGATTGAATTTTAGATTTCCGACGAACCTGAGGTGATTCGCTACGAGAGGAGAAAACCGTGCTTCCTTTGTCGGTTGGTGGCTTTTATTGTTCGAAATCATTAATCTTTTATCTTTAATCTTTAATCTTTATCACCAACCGAGCAACAAACCAACATTGAAATGTGTTAGTTTCAAGCTCATAATCAATTTCTAGTCTAGAAAGACGTGCCAAAACCAGTTATTATTAGATTAAAAAGCATACATGGTTTGGATTTCCGAGGAAGGAAGAAATATATCGAATCTAATATTCCAGCTGGTTCTGCTGCACATGCCTCTGCCTTAGTGTGAGTTATTTTTATTTAATTAACCGTTATTTTTATTTTTGGTTTGTATTTAGCCTGCTCCCATTTTACCTCTCTTATTCTCCTTCGCCTCTTCCATTCCCAATGTGAGCGCTGAATGCCGGAAGATGCCGTCAGCTCAGATTCTGCTCTCTCAATTTTGCATTATCTCTCGCCAGCGCATTTTCGAGAATAACAAGGGCATTTTTCAGCTCTTTTTGAAGAAACGGCGAGATTTTCGTCTAACTCTCTCCATTTCGCGCGCTCTCTCGCTCTGTCTGGCCTGCTTCAGATGCAGATATTGAGACCGTTCCTCCGACTCATCGGATATTCTTCCTCCTCTTTCTTTTTTTATGTGTTCCTTCGGCGAGACCACGAGGTTTTGTATGAATCCTGGTGCTTCTTGCTTTGTTTTGCTCAGATTCCAAGACGATCACGTTTTTCCTGCACCCATAGATACTAATTTTTGACCAGCATATATCATGCAGGCTCAAATGTTGCAGTAAATAAAAAAAAAAATTTAAAAAATTAAAAAAAATTTCCCCTTCAACATTAGTTCCTGGGATCCTCCAAGTGCTTCTCTATCACTTCAATCACTAGTCCTTCTCACTTCCAACTTCGTCTTCCATGTTCTTGATTTCCACTATCTCATCCCACCTCTTCGAGTAGAGAACATGCAAAATGGAGAGATCATTCCATCCTCTTTTCTTCTCTTCCTCCTCCTTTTCTTGCTACGCCGTGCGCGCCGCGTCTCAAAATGAAATTGGTCGGAAACAATTTTGTGAGCGGCAGGCGACCGACTCTCTCACTTTCCCGTGCTCTCTCGCCTGCCAGGCAGCCCCAGAGAGCACGTGGAGAGAAGCCACTCTCCGTCTCTCCCACGCTCCCTCGCCGGTTAGAGAGACGAGATAGTGTGGCAAATGGAGAGACGGAGAGGCTAATCCTTCGGGAGAAAAACGAGATGCGGTGCAAGTTTGGCCGTCTTTCCGCTCGCTTCTAAGACATAACTCTCCTCCCCTCGCTGACCCTTCTGGGAGAAATGAGATTCGAGCCGCCTGGGTTTCGACAAGGCTTGCGCATTTGAATTTGTCCGATATAATTCCGTCGTAATTTTGGTTGGGCATCTCCTTTATATTAATCATTCGCTTGCTGTGATTTCTTTCCTTTACATAAAAGCTGAAAATCATCAAATTACGAATGATTTATGATTTGGAGACATAACTGTTCTGACCCTTCTGGGAGAACTGACATTCGAGCCGCCTGGGTTTCGGTTGGGCCGGCGCATTTGGTCTTTTTACGTGCTTCGGTCTTTCCTTTTTTTCATCGTGACTTGCGTCGAACCTATTGACCATTCCAATTGACACCTGTGCTTGAAGAAGTGCTGAAACTCAGCTAATTGCGAGTGCTTGGTCACTTATGAGATTCTGTTCCGCTGACACTGATTGAGACAGAATTGAGTAAGCAACTACGGATTCAACCTCTCTATCAATTTCGATCATTTCGTTTGATTTTTCTATAGTCGACATGCGTCATCTACTCTAATAACTGCGACTTCTTTGTAATCGTAAAAAAATTGTACACGAGCATCCAACGTCGACCTATTGACTCCTGGCCCCAATGGACTTGCCTTGAAGAAACTTTGACACTCACTCGAATATCTAATTTCTCGAAACCCTCAATGAACTGATCTTATCAGCGGCTTATTGACAATCAGCGATCGGTATCTCTGTCATTGGTTCCACCACTTTTTAGCAAAGCTCTCTTTTCTCTTTGCCTGATTATTTTGATAATTTATTTGGCCAATGTTCTTCCTTCATTAACTATCCGTGTGCTGGGTTTTCTTTAGGAAACGTTAAAGCACAACTGATTGTACCTCCATCTTTCATTATCTCAGCCTAGTCATGTATCTGTGAGTGATCACGTAGGAACTCCTCGATCCGAATGACCTCTCAGGTCTGAATTTGATCTGAGTGATTACTCTAGTCATAGCCGAGTAGGCTCAAGGTACAATTTCATTAGAGATAGCAAAGGTTAATGCACAGACCGGGAGTCGAACCCGGGGCTTCCGCTTACCGGGCAGGAGTTCTACCACTGAACTACCTGTGCACCTGTGCTATCAATATGACTCCAATTGAGAGTATCATTCACACAGGAAGCAGATAGCACAGGTGCACAGGTAGTTCAGTGGTAGAACTCCTGCCCGGTAAGCGGAAGTCCCGGGTTCGACTCCCGGTCTGTGCATTAACCTTTGCTATCTCTAATGAAATTGTACCTCTCAGGTCTCTAACCTAAGAGGCAATACGGCGAACCTAGAGTCCTCCCTCTTAGCACCCTCACTCCGTCGACCTGTCACGTCCCATCGCTTCTCGCTAATTTCACGCACCAAATCGGGCCAATTAGCCCGCTTTCGCCCTCTTCCAGTGTGTTGACGCATCTTAGTCGCCTGTCCATCCAGAATCCATCCCGTTGACCTCCAGAAGTCGACTTCCAAGAAATTCCAATCTCTCGACGTCCGTGTCCGTTAGTCCCGGACCCAGTTCCTGATTTTAGCAGTCATCTTCTGCCCCAATCTCGAAATTGTAAACCATTTTTGGATCCGTTTTTTCGAAATACCTAAACTATGCCCCGCCCACCCATGATCCGCCGGCAAAAATCGGCTTCTGAATCTGCTGCACTATCGTTATTTCATCAGACACTGGACAGCCTGAGACAGGTATGCGACTCAACCCTCTCGTGGTGTGCCCCGGCGCCGTTTACCACTTTGTCAGTTATACGCTCAAATTGCACAGCGTGTGCTTATTGGTAACAGTCGACAATTCTTTTTTTTTATGATTTTCATGCTCAAGTTCTCTTATTATTGACATTGGTGAGCGTTGCGAGTTATTGAAGGAACGATGAAACTCATTCGATTTCTGCCATCTGTCCATCGTTAGCGCTCATATTTCGGAGAGATTTTGAGCAATCACGAAGGTCCGATGCACGAATTGTCACTCCATGCCTCCGATGTACTGTGTAGAAAGGCTGAAACACAACCGATTGTCCATCTGTCCATCGTTAGCGCGCTCATAAGCTTTTTGCAGAGCTTTCTTGCGCTGAGTCTCGTGCAAAAAGAGCCGAATACCACCTGTTGTCTAATTACTTGCAAGCATTCGTCCAAGCGCAGATTTGAGCCGAAATTCACTCAGTTTTTCGAAAATAGTGCCTGTTGACTCGCTATGATTCTTGAAAAAGTCTAATGTTTCTGCAAGCACTTGAGCCGAAGTACACTCGATACTTGGTGGAAATGGTTATGCTTTTCGAAACGCTGCTCAGCTATGGCTTCGTTATGACTTGCACGGGGAGAATATCTGTTGCTATTCAGATCATCAGCCTGAATTTAGACCGTTCATTCCCTGCCCCCCAAAATAGCCCTTCCGGCTCCTTGCCTACACGCGTCTTCTCATAATCGTTCTTGTCATTTCGCCCATTGCACTCCCTATTCCTCGTCTCTCCATTTCCCAAGCTCTCTCGCCGGTCAGAGACCGACTAGACACCAGGGATACAGGAGAGACGCCCGATACTCATATATGCAAATGAGGCTGGGGCCTGGAGTCTCTCATTTCACCATGCCTCACGCCGGCAGGCAGAGTGAGAGAGCGTGCGTAAGGGGGAGAGTGCTGTCCCAAGAGGGTGTAGTGCTTAGTGACCACACACACGCATGGGCACTAGCCATTTTACAACCAGGCAGGCTAATTTCCGGTTTTGCCTTCTTTCCGGACCCAGTCTTTCACTATTGTCATGCCTTTCTTCTATGATTCTGGTAAAAAAATAATCAGAGGTTATCATTTAGGTTTCATAAAGATAGATTCCTGCTGTTTGGCCCAGCGTTGGTTCGGTTTCGGTTTCAAAGATGAGATTTGAAGTTTGGTAGCAGTTTCGGTCTCAAAGATGACGTCATTCGCATTCGGCTACTCTAAGCGTGGTATAGTACATCCTCCCTCTTGTCTAGCCATGTCTCCCTCTCTTTCATTGAATGAAGACCGCGGTCTCTCCATTCTACATGCTCTATCGTCTCTCTGCATGTCTAATCAGGATTTCTCTCGAGTAGAGACGTCGAATGAAGGCCAATATCTCTTCATTTCTTACACTCCCTCGTCTCTCTTGCCTGCTATGGAGAAGGAGTGGGGAAATTTCTGTATTCTGCACTAGTGATGACAATTCGGCGCGCGCCTCTCTCGTTTACAATGATCTCTCGCCTGTCAGAGAGACGAGAGAGCATGCGAATTGAGGAGAGCCGAGTGCCGATTTGTCAACACTATTCTGCACGTCTATCGTTGCTCTTACTTGCTATAGAGCATGCGGAATCTTGAGAGTCTACGCATTCCCTCCCGTCTCTAACCCCCAGTCTCGTGGAGGACAGAGAAAGAAGAGGAATGACGAGGATTCTGCACTTTCTAATGCCAGAAGGCCTCAGATTCGCACGTCTCTCACTTTCGCACGCTCTCTCGTCGGTCAGAGGGCTTAAAACCCTTCACTCCGACAGAAAGCTTAGCGATTATGATTGATTAGGAATGCTTTGCCCGCTTCGAGTTGAGAGACAAGTCGAAACGGGGAGTCCCTCTCTCCATCTCTGTCTTTCCCCCCTTAGGGTCCAGAGGGGAGCGCTTGTGTGGAATCGATAGAGAAGGAGTGAGAGAAGCGGAGAGGGGAGAGTCTCTGGGGGGAGAGGAGGAGGGAGGAAGAGGGGGAGCGGAAAGCATGAAGGATAGGGGGAATGCACCCTTGTATGCTTCTGGCGCGTGTGCGTTCGAGGTTATTAGCTGCTCCTTGTATTTTACTGCCATTTTATGCGTGAAATTGGTTAAAATTGATGTTTAGGACGTGGTTAATTGCGTTTATTGTAATCTAGAAGCCCCCTATGGTCAGCATTCATGCATTTTTGGAAGTATATTTCGATTTGGAAATCCAATTTCGTCCGAATGTTGGAGAATTAAATTCTGTTCGTGATTCTAGCTTTTATGCACTAGCCTGTATTTCATTTCGTAGCTTGACAATCGGGAATACTAGCGGATGAGATATTATTTGACCTAGGATTAATGCTAGCCGGCTCCTATTACCGCAATACTGTTCTTTTCTAGATCAAGTTCAGTAATTTATATCTTGTATTCTCATTTATTCAGTGCAGTTTTCATTCTAAGGGAATTTTGATGAATAATGTCAGTCGTACTTATCCCAGCCTTGTGAAATAACTATCACTCAACGCTTCACTTCGTTCTCTATCCGTGGCACTTCACGTTCATGTGCAAAAATGCCCAATTTTTCATTTTTATTTTCGAAAATATAAAATAAAAAATAAATAAAAATATCAGGCCCGCGAATACGAGGACGCGCACGCGATGAACGAGCAGCGACGCGCCGGCCCCGGCCCTGGCGGGGGTATGTTGTTGTTGTTATTGTTTTTGTTTTTATTTATCTAAAAAACAATAATACGATCAAGCAAACGAGTCCGTAGGAAACGGCGGGGTTATTTTTTTTTGTTACTGTAATTATTGTTGTTGTTGTTGTTTATAATATTCATACCGAAAACAAGGCAACACTGATTCATTCCTTCTCCACCTAGTAATGAGCATGAGCTGAAACATAGGCGAACGTCATAAGAGAAATCAGTTTTTTTTTCACTTTTGAGAATGCGGTCTTTTAAAATCGCCCCAGGACCCTAACAAACTGCCCTTTCTTTCAGCCCAAATGAGCTTAGCATCGTCCTATTGCTATTGCGCCCTGTCCTTTAAGGCCCTCTGGCCTAAAATGTATTTAAATCCGCACTTTCCGGCCTCATTTAGGCCCATGATAGTCAATGCCACGAACGTTTCCATTCCATTTTTCGGCGGAAAGCCCTCGGGCTTTCGGCCTGGGGTTGGGACGAAAACGGGAAAAGATAGAGGGAGAGGCAGGCCGCAACATATCGAATTGCACTGCGCGCGGAGGGAAATAGCAAGGGGGGATGTAGTCCATGGAAGGACATGAGAAAGAGAAAGGCGAAGGCATTGATGGACAGGGGCAGAAACTGAAAAATCCAAGAAACACTGGTTATTTTGCTTCAATATTGATGTCCAAGGGGCGAAAATTATTCTTTAACTGATAGTAGTATTTTGAGCACAAGCTGAAGCAAATGTGAATATCGAAATATTAATATTTTTAATAAATAATAATTAAAGGTAAC
The DNA here is from genome assembly GCA_900490775.1 of Pristionchus maxplancki. Lineage (NCBI taxonomy): Eukaryota > Metazoa > Nematoda > Chromadorea > Rhabditida > Neodiplogasteridae > Pristionchus > Pristionchus maxplancki. The sequence continues at coordinate 96,564 of LS598310.1, forward strand.
CGACAACTACCGGACGACGTGATTCGACAGATCAAAGCGGTGGATAATCAGACAAGCACACTAACGAGTTCGGGAGTGGCTGGATTTTCGGCTAGAGTGTTGGACAAGTAAGATTTTCTTTTTTCGCTGAAACAGTGACGGAAGCAAAGAAGGAAACGTATAACGCAATAGGAATAAGCACACTTTCTGATGATGTTGCCGCTAGAAACCAGTAGATACCGTCTAGTCCCCAATTCCCTCGAAATGAGTGTCTTTGAACGAGATCAATTGTTATTCTGGTCAGCTTCTCAAAGTATTAGAAACCCCTGAACAGTGCGGGATCATCCTCCTCAGAGCGATAAGTCCGTGTTTTCTATGTAAAATAATCCAGGGTGAAATCTCACGACCGCATATGTTTCATGGTCAATTTATCCGACATTATCGTTGTTTCAAAATAGTTTTCGATGGCTGTGCAAGATAAAAAAAATATTTTAAAAAAAACAAAAGTAACAATCCGATTCCAGATCCGAGAAACCCCATCCTCAGACGGGCGAGATCTACGTTGTGCAGCTGGTGGAGATGATCAAGAAGCCGGGACAGGTGAGACTTTGTCGCGTTTTTCACTTTTGAAGGCGTTAGGATTCAAGTAGACAGATAGTTTTGCTAAAGATACGCTAAAAAGGCAATTTATAGGTGGCAATTAGCAAAAGGAGGAGCTTCCTTGTACTCGAATAAGTGTTAGGATAACGAAGGAAAGTAGGGCCATAATAGATAAGAGGGGCTATCTACGTGGTTCAGTTGGTGGAGATGATCAAGAAGCCGGGACAGGTGAGAATATTTAAACTATTATTTCAACTCTGGGTAGATCGCGATTCGCGCAATTACAGTATAAATGAGCGAAAAAAATTGACAGGCAAGCAAAAACTCTAATGATATGACTCATAATTCATAGTAGTCTCCATGTGGATATTCGACCTGGGTTCTGGTACTTAGTTTTCGGGGCTTTGTTGGTAGGTTAAAAAGGTGAGATCTACGTGGTGCAGCTGGTGGAGATGATCAAGAAGCCGGGACAGGTCGTTATTTTATTCGTCCCTGTATTGACGGGCTACTGACTCAATGTAAACAGACAGCAATACATGTGAAAGAGCATAAAATGCTGAGTGAGCGTGGAGGAATTTATTGCTGGGTTTGTGTTATGTTTCATGGGCAGCTTATCTCCTCGATGCGCAATTTGAAATCGATAGTTGGAGGCAACGAGATGGAAAATTAAACTAAATGAGTTAAAAGTCTTTAGTTACATCAGTTAAACGTCGTGATACTGGCCTAGTAGTGTCCTCGCACGAGCCAAGTCTCGTCGGGATGTACCTCTTCACCTTTACTAGGTTTTGTAGAGAGCGCGAAAATACTCCACGAGCTTGTGTTATGTTTCATAGGCAACTTATCCGCTCGATGCGCAGTATAAAAACGATGAACGACGAGAGAGGCGTATTAAAATAATAATTTTAAATGCTTCCAGTCGCTCGGTCTCTACCTCCGAGAAGGCAACGGCTACGACCGACCGACGGGCGTCTTTGCGAGCAGATTCGGACCGAATTCGGAGCTGGAACGGTGAGATTCTGGTTCATCTGTTTGTATCATACATTATCGATCTAGACCCCAGGTTGCAGCACAAATAGAAATTGAGGGCTAGCTACAACTTATGAGAAGGTTTTGTCATTCGTTGGTATGCTAAAGCTCGTCCCATTTCAGCTACGGCGACGTCATCCGACCTGGCGACGAGCTGCTGTCGATCAACAACGTGGACGTCGCCAGTATGAGTATAGACGACGTCGTGCTGACGTTGAGCATACCCAGGAGGCTGATTCTGAAGATTCGGTGAGTGATTGTGATCTTAGCAATAGGATGGGGCGCAGGAGGCAAGCTTGGGAAGGAAGCAACGTTGACGTGGCTTCCATGATTTTTTATTATATTTTGAGGAGGCTATCAAGATTCGATCGTTATTTTCCATTCTGCAGTCCATTTGCCCTATTCCTGAAACATATCCGAACTAATCTTGGTCCCGCCGCTTCTCGAATGCTCTAAGAAAGGGAACGGCCTCTGACTGGCGAGAGATCACACGAAATCGAGAGAGCAATCTCCCCCACTCTCGCGCTCCCTAAGTAGTGTGAATGCGCGCATAATTGGCGATTGAGTGCAGACTGGGGACCCTCTCACTTCCCCTTCTGTCTCGCCGGTCAGACTATGTGAGAGAGCAGGTGGAAGTGAGAGAGCCAGACAATTGAGGGTGCGAAGTGGGAATGAGAGAGATGGAGGAACGGAGATCGGGATTCGAAGATTCTTGAGGGTATGAAGGGGTAGGGAACTTGGATATTGCTTGAGCGGCCTAGAAAATGTGAAAAAATGATTGGAGCACCAACAAATTTTAATTGTAAAGAGAAATCAAGCAATATCGATTGTGCTGGCTCAGAGAAACATTTAATATTTACTTGAAACGTATCTCGCATGGAATTCCTCTATTTCAGCTTCAAAAATTTAAGCTTATATTTATATATTTCCTTTCAGCTTCAACAAGAACCGTCGCGATCGGTCCTCTCGAAGTCAGCAGCCGGAGGATAGGCCGGTCGTCGTCTTTCACAAGGTTTGTTACTGTCTTTAGCATTTTAGAGCTGCAATTTTGTCATGCTGCAAAATCTAGCAAGTATTGGCTTCGTCTTTGCATAAAGTTGATGCAGATGGACATTATGAAAGCGCGTTCAGGCCGCTTTCCGTGTACGAAAGCGCGTGTCATGTTTCATGACTGTAGATCAAATTTTGAATTGTTTTGCGTAGATCAATCTACATTCGATCGATCTGTTTGTCCGAAAAAACTAGAATCATGCTCATTTTTCGCTTGTTCCTCATCATCATTCTCCCTCCAATCCCTCTCCCAATCCCCCGGAAAGCACTTCGTTTTTGTCTCCCAATCTTTTTCCCCGCGTCAATTCCCCCATTTCCTGATCACTCAAGCATTCGAGAAGAAGACAAATAGCCGGACTCTCTCGAATTCACGTGATCTCTCGCCTGCTCTGATCGGTTAGAGATCAGGAGAAGTGGAGAGATAAAGAGAAAAAGGCAAATAAGGGCTGAGTGCACTACTAAAATGGGCAGGAATTCCGTGATTTGGGGAATAAAATAAGAAAACTGATGTCGGGGATCTAAAATTTGTGCCTTATTTTCTTTTAAGATCACCTCAGGCGCTATACTTTTCCCATTCATTGTCTGATTCTCTCCGATTCGCACGCTATCTCGCCCTGTCTGACCGCGAGAGATCATGTGAAATGAAGAGAGGCAGATCAATTCTGTCCGACTGAATCGACGGATTAGCTCCATTCAGTAGTGCGAGCAGGAAAAGAACCAATAGAATAGCTCTCTTCATTTCGCGTGATCTCTCATCAGTCAGAGATAAGAGAGATCATGCGAAAACGAGAGAGTCAATCTAAGGAAAAAGAACCAAATGGGAGAGCGGATAGTGAGACAGTTTGCGCCTTGATTTGTATCCTGTGCCTCCTGTCTAAGGACTAGTAGTTGATCTACCTCCTCCCTATAGTCTTTTTGCTCATTTTACTCGACGTAGTAATGATGAAGACAGTATTCGGCAGTATCAGACTGAAGTTTGCAGAATTTGTGAGTTTTATGGTTGATTTTATCCAGAGGCATTTCTTCTAGAGGCAGTAAAATCAAATTGAACGTGACCTCTATTTTTTTGAAGAATTTTTTAAACATATTTGATCGGCTCTACGTGCGTACTGTTGGTAAATTTCTTTTAAAAAATGCATTCCAACATCATCTGCAGGTGCAATAGACCAGCAAGCGCAATCTCGAAACATTTTCTAATTAAATACTAATTAATTAGCAATCCAAGGTGGAAGAACGCCACGTTTGGCATCATTTCAGGATGTAGCCTGAGTATTAATCATTTAATTATTTTCCTCTTTAATAATTAAAATAAATCATAATTTAGGTGGAAGAACGTCGCTCCGACGGGGACTCCTCGGCTCCTTTATTAGCCAATCCGACAGCCACTGCGAATACGTGGCTGGGGAGGAGGGCGAGGCAGGAGACACAGGTATTTAAACTGTTGACCTACTCCTGTAAGTGCCCTACCGAACCAGTGGATTTGTTGTGATGGATCTCAGATGAACAACAACAATCCGCGTTTTAATTGCAGTGGCCTTTCTTTTCTCTTGTTACTGCGAGCACCTGGCAAGTAGACAACGATTTAGAGATTTTTGTTAGCCGAAATGGAGGCGCGAGCTGCATTTCCTGAGCGTATTTATCATCATTTTGACCAGATTTGAGTGCGAATGGACATCTACAAGCCTTTTTGTACGTTTTTTATTCAGCCTTTTCCCGCCCCTTTCTCCTCAGTCCTCATTTAGTACATTGTAAATCTTTTTTCTTTTTTACATGGTCTCTCTCGATTGGCTTAGACATGCTCTGCATGTTGTTCTGTTCTTTGTGAAACATACATCACTGCGCGATTTTCATTCTCTTTGCTCTGGATGAGGTTGAACTCGATCCCTTCCCCTCGAATACTTGCTCACTTCCTTCAAAATGCGTCACATAATTTCATAATTCATGTTTAATTAATCATTTTTGCCCTTAACCAAGAAACCAAATCGTTTTGATGTATTCCGGGTGATTTTAGCTACCCATTGAAACCTATCTGGTCCAGAGTATGAACTCGATCCCCCCCCTCCACCCAGTAGAATCCCTTCCCCCTCCCTCCCTCGAATACTCGCTTACTTCTTTTGGTAAAATGGTTACAAATCCTAGTATATTTTTTAGCCGTATCAACATCATCCACATCATTTGGATGTATCCCGTGTGATTTTGGCTACTTAATGAAACCTATCTGCCCTGGTGTATGAGCTCGATCCCTCCCTTCCCAGTAGAATCCCTCTCTTCCTCCTTCCCTTCCCTCGAATACTCGCTCACTCCGCTCACTTCCTTCATAAAATTATTTTAAAAACATCGTCATCGTTTATGATTATTTTTAATAATGAGCCCAAGCACTGCAGCGAATAGACCTTTTCTGCTATATTATTCTACCATTGAAACCTATTCGGTATTAGTATAAACTCTACCCCCTCCTAGTAGAATCCCTCCCTCCCTATTTCGCCTCGAATAAACATGCTATAAAAACCGAAATTGAACATTGCGTTTGCATTTCTCAAACATGTCTGCGCATTTTGTCCCTTACTCTGAGATAGAGTACGAACTCCATCCCCTAGCAGAATCCCTCCCTTCCTCCTTCCCCCTCCCTCGAATACTCGCTCACTTCGCTCACTTCCTTCAAAATGCATCACGATTTCGGGCCGCCTCCCTCTCTTTTCCCCCCTCCTCCCTTTTCTTCTCCTCCTCCTCTCCCTTTGCTGCTTCTAAAATGGGATTCGTTCTTCTTTTTCTCTTTATTTCTCACAATCCCTTGCTTCTGCTGTCCAAAAGATCTCGACGAATCAGTAAGCATTGTGCCTTGCGAGACGGCAAGAATGGTCCGAGTCTCTCACTATCCCATGCTCTCTCGCTTCTCTGACCGACGAGAGACTGTGAAAAGAGGCTAAGAAAGGGTTAGCAGGCTGTATCGGAACGCAGCCTCTGAGGCGCTGAGGAGGATAAGGGAAGGAGGAGAGAAGGGGAGGAGAAGAAGAATCCTTAGATGTCCCCTGATGCAGCCCCCCTCGATCCTATAGAATTTCAACAGCGCATTTTCCTACTCGATTCTTTGACCTTGGCTTTTAGTATTTTTAGCTGCCAGAAAAGACTTCGAAAAGCACGAATTTCCGCCCACTAATTGAGGGCAAACAATGCCTTTTCTGCAATGTTGTCTCGAATTTGGACGATTTTAGTCCTTCGTTTTTGGATTTTGTCCTAGTGAATTGTTATCTTGCTTTCCATAGACCCATATCTGCAAATTAAAATACGAATTGTGATGTTTTGGTCCCTAGAACGCCTTCATTGGGCCGATTTGGGCCCTGAAATCTCCAATCCGTCTCAAATCTTGCTTTCTGCTCCTTCTTTGCTCCATTTTACTGCTGCCATTACTCATTTTTAAGCCCCGACTGTTCCTTCTGACTCTCTTCATTTCCCACGCTCTCTCGCTTCTCTAACCAACCAGAGTGCCTACTCTCAACTTGCATTTATAGCCTGCTGACTCCCTCTTCATTCCGAATTCTACTTTATCGAGTATAGAATGCGAGATAGTGTGGGAAACGGAGAGAGCGAGAGAGATTGCCGCTCATTTATCATGCAGCAATCGCGCGATTCTTCCTTCCTAATCCCCGGCTCTCCTCCTCCATGCCCCGGTTTCCGGCTCTCACCCTCTCCCCTCCCAATGCATCTGCGGAATTCTCTCTGCAGATGAGTCAGGCCTGATTGTTGTCTGTTCTGATTGTTTTTCAGTTATTGTCTTTCCTAATCTCCGGTTCCCTTCTCCCGACCGTTGTTGTGCTCCCGCCTCTAGCTTTACCATGCATTGTAAGCCGAGCGGCCCTCAGAACCTCGGTTTTCCACCCGAATCTTGCTGAAATGCTGCAAAAGCATATGAATCCATGCAGAAATGGGCCAATTTTGGTCTAGCACTCATACTTCCTCTCTCCAACATAGTAAAACGAAACCCCAGGCAGTAAACTCGAAACATGGGCCGCTTCTGCCCCAATTCCTTGTCTTTTCTTTCCGCTTCACGTCCCCCACTCTTCCCCTTCTTCTTTCTACTTGAAGAGCTCTTCGCTTTTCTCTAACTCTCTCACTTTTCCATGCTCTTTTGTGTTCTCTAACCGAAAAACGTGTCTAACTCTCTCACTTTCGCCTGCTCTCTCGCCTGCTCTGGCCTTCGCCGAGACACATCCCACCTCTGAATCTCATTACGTCCGTTGTCGTCGCCCGACGCGTCGCGAAATCGACTAAATTTGCGTCGTCGTCCCTAGTTTTTCGGCCTGTTTTGCGGCTTTTTGAGCTTTTTTTATGTCATTTCAGGCTAAATTAGTTCACATTTCGACCTGAAAAGGCAATGTTTGACCAATTTTGGGTCATTTTAGGTTGATTTCATGAAAAAATGGCTTAGAAATGTACCTTTTTGGGCCCTTTTTGACGTATTTTAGCTCGATTTTTTGTCTAAATTCAGGCTAAATTCAAGCTAATTTCAGGAGATGAATCAGACGCTTTCGAGGATGTCGCACCCGCCGGCGGCTGCAGGTGCTGCAGGAGGGAGTGGAGCAGGGCCGCAGATTAGCGCGGGCATGGGGACGGGTGATTGGTTTTTTTTTAAAGAAGCATGACGAGAACATTGAATTCTGAAGCATTCTCAAAGTGATAAGCTGACTGTGAAGCATCTGAGAACGCTTTAAGTTGATGTATGAATACTAATATTATCTCAGTGCCCCGTCCGCTCGGCTCGTCCCCTCGTGACCACCACATGGGGACATTAGGAAGGCAGCACTCGGCGCAGTCTTCACTGCAGGTAAGAATTTCCATTCAAGACACTCCCATCAAACAGAAGTTTGGGCAGGTGTAGATTTCCAGAGTAGAGTTTCCTGAAGGATATCAGTGTTAACCCCTAAGTGACAGTGTGAAACCGTATTCACTCCAGGCACAGCAACAGCACCTGCAGCATTATTGGATTCCTTTGAATCATGGCATAATGGTGTAGACCGAGCCAGGGCCAGCATGTTACGTGATGCAGAAACAATTCATTCTTAGGTCCACCAGCAGCACCTGAAGCCATTATTAGATTCCTATGTATCAGGGCTCAATGGTGTAGACAGAATATAGAGTCATGAAATACAGGACAAATATAGAAAGATACGATAAATTGCAGGCCCACCAACAGCACCTCCAACAACAACACTCACAGCTCACTCAGCAGCTGCAGCACATGCAGCAGCAGCAGAGGCACGCGGAGGTATTGTTGTTTGTTTTGGTTTATTGTTGTTGTTTTCTTACTTGCGAAGGGAAAAAATGCGGAGAATTAACTCAGTAGAATACCAAGTTTGTTATAGTACAGGTGAAGCATAACTGTAATTGATTTTAAAATAAAAGAAATAATAATAATAATTTCAGAGCCCGATCCTCAGCTCGCCTCGGGGCAGGGTTTCGCCCGCCCATCGACCGACCATGGTCAATGGAGGGATCGGAGTGAGCGAGCTGACGAGGTTCGTGTTTTTTTCTCTCTCTCTCTTTCTTTTTTAACCATAAAAATGGCTAAATTGCTGTAGGAAAAGCCCAGCTGTACAAAACAATCCAAGAAACCCGTCTGAAGACCGTTTTTGCACAAATTCGTACTGATTCGTACAGTCGGCATGTGTCAGCCCTTTTTCTCTCTAGTTTGCTTTATAAGATGAGCGATTCCACTCAGCTCTGACCATCTTCCAATGAAAAATATTCACAGATTCCCCGACATCGACTCCTCTTCCGACACGGTAGCAAGGACGGCCCGAGTACCGCCTCCGAAGGTTGGTCGTTTGGCCATCTCTATCTCTCCTAGAGGAAATCCCAGTAGTTTATGCAAAAATATCAAGGACGTTTCAACAATAACTGAACGAATCTTCTTTCAGATCTACCCATCCTCAGTCAGACGAGCGGAGAGCTTCTCGAGTCAGCCGGGAATGAGCAATGCTGTGCAGGTTCGTGAATTTAATTTTACTTCACTAATAATTTCGCACCTTATGTTTCATCAACTGCGCTTCTGAGAAAGGCGCCAATAAAAACTGATAGTCCGAGCTTTGCCATCGAAAAATTATATTCAATCATAAAATCACCCCTTCCAGAGTTCGATCGATGCATAAGAGTCTTTTTTGATTTAAAAAAATCAGTTGTTAATTCCTTCCAGAGCCCGGGCTACTCCATTCCCCGGTCGTCCACCGTCTACCCTCCACCTGACCCATTGCTGAGTCGATCACTGTGCTCTCCCGTCCTGCCGAGGCCATTGAGACAGACATTGAGTGAACAACACTCTAACTCGCTGCCGAGGAGGTATAAATTGTGATTATTCTCCATCTATTACCTATTTGCGCGACTAAAGTTAGGGTTAGATCTCTGAGTGAACAACACTCCAACTCGCTGCCGAGGAGGTGAATATTGAATATTTGTACAACAAGAGCGGGCCCCAGAAAGGCGTCTTGCATAATTCATCGTATTAATGCCCATAGAATTTAGTTAGATTAGTGTGTAGGCCCCTGAGACAGCGAGCAGCAATCGAACTCGCTGGAAATAAAAAATCTGGGAACTTTTTTGCCCTGATTATTCCCTCTTGTCAGCTGAAACCCGATGAGTATCTAGAGAGACTACACGTTCAAATGAAGTTGCAAAAACCGCTCAAATAGCGATATTTTCTATCCGTACTTAGTTTTGCACTCAAAGGTAGATTTCGATCACCTCATGCCCCTGAAAGTGGAGATGGGTGTTTGTTTGCCCACGTTTGGGACTGGTGTATGGTGAATGAGAATGGGATATGTTTCACAGGGAGGTGTTGGAGACTTAGTTTATCGATTTCTCGCGACTTACATTTTTATCAAAAAAATCAATGATAGCGCATTAAAGGGGTATAGGCACGAATATCTGGCTAACTGAGCTCTCGACGTGAGATGATGGGTCGTCGTTACCCGTCTACACTTTCGAAACTCCCAGACTATAACTTTGAGTTCAAACCGAGATATGATCAATTGGCTGTATGCCAAATGACCCTGCGGTGCAGGCAACGAGCGAGAGAGCGTGCGAAAGGGAGAGAGCGCTCCCAATATACCCTCTGGCTAAGATGACTCTCTCTCGCTTCGTGCCTGTCCCCCTTTAACTTACAACATCATGTTAGCGTTAGATAAGTGAGCGACGAATGGAATCTGAATCTGAACGAAAACGGAAATAAAATGAGATTCTCCTGTTCTAGGATGAGAGATGACCTGATATCGCATACATCCAGGCGAGCCGTGTCCGGACCGAGGAATGTCAAGTGGAGGAACGACGTGGTGGGCAAGGAGGCATTCGATCTGTTGGCTGGTACGTTTTTCAGAGTAATTTAACCAGATCTTGGATACAGGTTACCAAAATTCGATATTTAATTATTAAAATATGTTAATATTTCCCCTTCCAGGTGAAGAATCGGACAGCGCCATTTCCAATCCGGAATATGGAAGGATGCAGCGTAAGATTTTCCCGATTGGTGATAAGCCTTCCTTATTATGCAAGTGCCTAGATTTACGGGGTCACCTCTGCCTCTTCTCTCATCCATAACCTTGAATATTGAGTTGACATCTTGGCCTCGGCTACTACACTCTAGTATAGTACCACGCACTGGAAGTGGGCATCTCATCAAATTACTATTACTACTCACCTCTAGTAGTCCTTTCTCTAACTCTCTCCATATCCTCTGCTCCCTCTCCTTATCTAACCCTGACACCTCTCCTGGTGGCCAAATTAGCGTAGCGAGGCGAGTGGTCGATGCATTATGCATGATGGTCAGGGAGGAATGGTCTGACACTCTCATTTCGCAATGCTCTCTCGTCGGTTAGAGAAGCAAGAGAGCATGCAAAAATGAGAGAGCGAGATCATTCCTCTGCTCAGGATGCTTCTCTCTCGAATACCTTTCCGCCGTTAGAAATGAGGACTTCTAGGGTGTAAACACGTGAACCAGCGAACTATACGCACAGTAGTGATCATAGTAGTCAAGTGAGTTGGGTGAAGACCGGTGGTCGGGGAGCCGAGATATTGCTGAAAATCGAAAATGCGGGAATTCAAATCTTGAGGTTTTTCCGGAGATTTTTCCAAAAACTAACACCACATCAGACGGTTATGTTGGCAGAACGGCACTCCGAAACCCTCACTGTGATCAGCGTCCCCGAAAGAAAAGCTGATCGCGTACGATCATTAATGTTGAATATTATACGAATATCGGGCAAAATTTGAAATGAATGCGTGCAGATTCGTCATCATTTCTCATTCGTGCAATGAGTTTATTGGCAGGGAGAGTGCGAAGGCTTCATTAAGCACTCGGAAGGTCCTTGAGTGATGAATGATCTCGCTCTCTCATTTTTGCAGGCTCTCTCGCTTCTCTAACCGACGAGAGAGCATTGCGAAATGAGAGAGTGAGACCATTCCTCCATTGGTCTAGACTGAGTTGCGGGACCGGGAAATAGAAAAATGCAAATGCCGGCTCCATATTGATCTTTGATCTCTGCAGCCCTTCGCCTGTCCAACGGTGGCCCGGGAAGGACGATCAACGACATCTTCTCAGCGGCGGAGTACAGGCACTGGGCGGGCGATCCGAGGGTGGACCCGAGAGTGCCGCCACTGGGAGCTGGTTATACTGGGTTGACGACGTGAGTTTGTCACACTGTTACAAATATGGCGTAAAACCTTAGGGTTATTGGGCAACCCAATAGAGTACAGGCACTGAGCGGTTGACAATAGAGTTCCGCCACTGGGAGCTGGTTATACCGGTTTGACGGCGTGAGAACCTTCTCCTTGCAAATTTTTATTTTTTACTTGCCAACCCTGGAACAATTGCTGCTCCATTGGACTACTTTGCTTTACTGGACTGTGAAACTTATCTAAATCGTATTCTGGATTTTCTCGCCTCCAAATCCATCCAATATGTTTCACTGTTGTATCAAATCTAAGTGTTTTGGAACGCGATGATACAGCCGTGAACAACAGTTCATTATACTATTTAGCACCTGTGCATGGCAAAGTCGAGGTAAAAATCATTAATAATTAACTAATTAACTCCAGCGCCGGCTACGCCTCGCCCATGTCTGCCGTTCCGCCATTGGGACAGCAGTACAGGTGATATATTTTCGAATATAAAATTGATCTGTATCTCTTACTTTGAATTACAACCAAATACGCTTCACAAGCACACGGTAACCAGTAATCTGGGTGTTTTCCGTTAGATAAAGTGTATCAATTTCTATATCTACAACAAATAAATTCCAGCGCCTCCACACTCGGTCGCCAATCGCGATGGAGTCACACCTACGGGGACACGCCCGGATCGAGAGGGCCGCGATCGAGTAGTCTGACGGGGAGGAGTATTATGGCACAGGTGAGGACCATAAATCAAGAGGAGAAAGTAACAAAGAGATATTTTTGTGGGAACTATAGGCCTATAGGCAAAAGAAAGGTATCATGGGACACTGGTTAGAGAGGCCCGCGGTCGAGTAGTCTTACCGGAAGCAGGTAACATGGAAACTGCAGAACCCAGAAGCTTTGCGGTTGGGTTGGAGCCAGTACCAGCTCGGTACCAGGTTCCTTGGTACCAACCATAGCCCATTCCAGTCCCTCGTCGGCTCGCCCCTGGTCGACCGACGCGTCATGCCGCACCAGCAGACGGCCCATGTTGACAGGCCTTCAGCGGTCCTGGATCGGTGAGAACCGGGTATTAGCTCAGCATTTCGTACCATGACCCCACTCCAGGTACCACGTCTCGCCCCTGATGAACCGACGGGCGCCCTTGCGGACTGCCGGGCCGGGCATCAATGTGGACAGGTTGAATGTGAACGCGCTCAGCGGGATGCTGTTTGTTCAGGTAAATTTTCTATAAGAAAAGAAGTCTCTCGAATTGATGAAAGAATCGCCCACGAATTTTTGTATGTCAGTGAAACCTACCGCATTTGAGCAAATCCTTTTTGCATCTGTCTTATCTTCTGCCTAATATAGAATATGCTTCACAGTTCCCTTAAGAGAATAAGAATTGATCATTATTTAATGAGATATCGCTGAATGTTCAGAATACAAAAATAATAATCTACAACATGTCATCAATTTCAGATCTACGAGGGTCGCGGCCTGCGCATCCCCGAGAAGCACCGCGTGGTCACCGAAGAGATGTACTGCGTGTTGGAAGTGGACGAGGCACACAGGGCAAGGACTGGAGTGAGCACGCCAGAGCAGAAGTACAGGTACGGAGGGGAAAGATCAAAGATCACCACTAACAAATGCATTTATTGCGGGGACGGCAGAGAAAAGGAAGGAACTGATGTGGTTCAAGTATGTTTCAGCGTAGTCATGAGAACAGTTGGATCGCGTTTTGCACGATTCCTCTGGCAACGATTAGCAAAACATTCAATTATGTGAATCGAATGTGTGAATCATGTTAAAAAATTAATTTAATAATTAATTATGTTAATACAATTTGCAGATGGCGCGAGACGTTCCACATCGACATTTTCAACGCGACGCAGCTGCAGTTCTTCGTGTACAGTTGGCACCCGCAGCATCGGTGAGAAACCTATATGAGATAAGAGGGAGGAAGGGAAGTTTATTGGAATGCGTAAACGGACCTCGAGAATGAGTAAAATAGGGGATGATAGTCAAGTAGCAATGAATTTCTTCGTCTATAGTTGACACCCGCAGCATCGGTGAGGTCTTTGAGTCTTTAGACAAAAGACTTTAGTTCTTCTCATCGACATTTTATCGAAACTGGTCAAATACGGTAACAGAGTACTCGACGCATCTTATTTTCTACGCAACTTCTGACTTTGAAACAATAATTATCTTGTTCCAGTCACTCGCTCTGCCACAAGGGCCAGCTGAAGCTGCTGGAGGCCTTTGTCGTCGATCAGTTGAATGGAGAGAAAATGCTGGCGCTGAATCTGGAACCGAGGTGGGAAATTGTTTGGATCGCATTCGTTCTGCTCTCGCATTATCACTTCCCTTGATTCAGTATGAATTTAGTTCACGTGCGAAACACATTCCAATTGTATTTCCCAGCTTCCTCAAAAAAAGTAAATCGCACGTTTCCTGTTTCTCCACGTGATCCAAAAATAATAAAATAATGTTTATTCCAGGGGCCAACTGTGCGTGCGCGTCGGCTACCACGACATGCACCAGGTGTTCCGGCGGACGGTCAACCCGAGGATCGATGGGTACGGTAGCTTTGGGCTGGTTTTTGATACTTCGGCTCTTGGTTTGGACTTAAAATAGGAATTGTCCTGTAGAACAACTTAGCTAGGGCACCGGCGGACGGTGAACCGTGGCTCTTGGTTCCATTCCAGTTCTGGCCAAACGGCTGCCAGTCTTGAATATTAGTTTTGGTTTATATTCTGCTTTACATGTTGATCGAACTGCCGATTTTTCTAGAATTAAATACAGTTAATGAAACTTAACTGGTCATCAAAGTTAAGAAAAATGAAAATCTCAAAAAAATCCAATATCACTAATTCCAGCTGCTTCGGTGTGCCGCTCGCTCGTCTTCTCCAGAGAGAGCACAGAGAGACTCCCCTGGTCCTGTCGAGGTCAGCACTTCTTCATTCTTTTCTCTCATTCTCTCGTGTTCTATTGAGCATTTCGAAAGGAGAAAGAGTCAGATCAGTTGTTATGTTCTATGTAGGCCCAAGAACGAGATGCTTGTTTCAGGTTGATATCAGAAATCGAGAAGCGTGGCGTGGACTACGGTGGTCTGTACATCCGTGAGTTGTTGTTGTTATTCACAATAACAAAAACAATAACAATAACAACAATAACAATAACAATTTCAGTCTGCGGCGCGGTCGAAAAGAAGCGGCTGGTCAGGGACGAGTTGGAATCGAATGCCGTCGAGGCGGATATCACTGTAGATGGAGTGCCGGATACGAATGTGCTGGCGTGCCTAATAAAAGTAAGTGATGGCGTGAATTTTTAGACAGTTCAGCGTGGTTGTGCAGCGTACGCAAAGGATTCTGAGAGTATGTAGAGACATTAGGGGATATAGTCGTGGATGGAGTGCCGGATACAAACGTTCTGGCTTGTTTGATCAAGGATGGATTATTAATGGATTACATCGGAAGAGAATCGTCAATCGTTCTGTTCCATCTCTTTACGATTTTGACGGTTAGATGAAACATATCAATTAGAGGATGGGACAAAGATAGCAGCTCAGCGCGGGCATGTTGTGGCGCATGACCTATGCGGCCTAGGTATAGTCAAGCAGGATATCACCGTAGATGAGGTGCCGAACTCGATCTTATTGGCTTGCCTGATTAAGGTCGGTCATTGTTTTTATCGCGGCAACCCTCATCCAATCGTTGTCATTTATCCATAAGGAAATATATATGACGAGTGAAACATAGCGCATTCAAAATAAGCAGTGACGAGTATCCATTGAACAATGTTCTATATCGATTGAAATTACAGTAAACCTTTCCACTCAGGACTTCCTCCGCGAACTGCCCGACCCCCTCATCCCTCCCCACATCCACAACATGCTTCTGGACGCGGCTTCTATGGCGAATCCGAATGATGTCGAGGGGAATCGACAGATGGTGTTCAGGATAATTGATTGCCTGTCGCTGGCGAATAAGGTGAGAATCAGTGTTGACAAATTGGCACTCGTCTCTCCTCATTTCGCGTGCTCTCTCGTCTCTCTGACCAACGAGAGATCATTTGAAACAGGAGGGGCGCGTGCCGAATTGTCAACACTCGTGAGAATATCGGCATTTCTGCAGAATTCGCGCCAAAAATCGCCAAAGTTAGAGGACTTTTCGGTATCAATCGGATTTTCAGTTCAATAATATTCTTCAGAACACGCTCCTCCTCGTGATGGACCACCTCACGCTCGCGCTGTCATCCTTCATACCGCCCGCGGGAGTTCCGAGGTGAGCTCAGCTTTGATCTTTGATCTCTCGAAATATCCCAAAGTGAACATGTGATCGATACATGGCATGTAGCTTGTTTCCTAAATTGATTTCTAAACTGCGCAAATACTCGCTATTGCACGAATTCGGGTCTAATTGATCTTGATGCTGGTGTCGAAATCCTCCGGTCAGAGAAGCGGGCGAACATGTGAAAGCGAGAATAAGATCATAATTCTAAGATCAAATCGATAAAAACAGAAATAATCGATATTTCCAGATCAATGATCGTGCAGACGTTCGCGCCCCTCGTGCTGTGCACGGCGGACAATGCTGTCGGAGGTATTGTTATTGTTTTTGTTATTGTTGTTGTTGTTGGTTGTTTTTCAAACAAAATAGGATGCGATGACGACTAAATTAGATAGTACGGATCATAATGCTGTTGGAGGTGATTATTGTATTTTTTCTACACGGGAACTGTCCGGAATCGATCGAAATCAGATCAGACGAAATCACTTTAGTTGAGCGAAATGGGTCTCATTGATTCATTATTTAGGCGTCAAAGAACCCCTCGTCCGCCCGCTCGACGTCACTCAAGCCGCGCAAACACTCCAACTCCTCCTGGACGTGTGGCCCTCGCGAGTCAGTAAGTCGCTTGCCCGCTTACTGTGTGTGTCCTGCTCATTGACGCACTCAAAGTGTCAAGTGCTGATTCCCCTTCGCTTTGATGCTTCGTTGTAAAAAATCAGTTTACGATCAATCGATCCTACCGTACCCATTGCAGCCGGAAGCGATTCAAGCGATGGAACGCCGCCAGGCCACGCGCGCCAACTTGGCGGGCAACTTGCCGGCTCGCTTCAACCCGGCGCCGGTCATGGTGCAGTCGGCGGGGCCCGCCCTCCCCCTCTCACCGCAAATGGCGGGCCACCAACGACCGCGCGCCCCTCCACTAAGGTATCGGAATCTCAGTGTTGACTGATACCGTAACCCAATTAAACCGTAACCTAGGTCATCTCATACCGTAATCCATAATATGCTACCGTAACCTAGGTCTTACCGTAATCTACCGTATTATTATTATCCCCGTCGTTCTAGGACAGAGTGTGTGTGTGTGCATCAGAGTATTATTCTCGCTTGTGACTACGGTACTTTATCGATCGGGTCTAGATTGTATTGATTTATTGATTATTCCTCTGACCACAGAACCCAATCAAAATCGGCTCACTTTTCGACATGCACGGGATTTTGCAGATTTAATTTATTTAGATTTTTGAGAGAGCCGGGTCCGCCAGAGTATTAGAGCCCCTAGAGTATTATTGTCAGGCTCCTTCAGATTACGGGATAGGCTTCGTAATTATATTGTATTAGAGTTCGAAATCGCTGCTCTGTGAGAGAGTACGTGAAATGAAGAGACTCGAACTCTAGTATTTAGGACTATTTCGTATGCGTCGATTATAGTACAAAGATTGTCTTTCTTCTCCGATTGTGAGTGCTTTCAACAGAATTCCCCTCGAAAGCTCCACCCATTCAGCACGCCTCTTTCAGATTATTGTTGTTATGATAAATTATTTAAAGTATTTTTTTTTGTGTCGTATCACGCAAAAAAGGGGGAAAAGAGCAAACAACGAATTTTTCATTGTTGAAGAGCGCACCGTCCAGTGACTTCTAAAGAGAAAATATGACCCTGAAACGGGCGCAATTCACTTGAGCATAGTGACTCCCTCAGGTGGGGAGAACTAATAGCCTAAGCAACCTTGCTGAGTATCCACCTTGAATCCTCTCCGAAATTGCGCAGGAAGAAGACTCAGGGTGTGCTAGTCACGACGGGTAAGGTTCCTGCTTAAAAGGAAATTTGAAGGGAACGCGCGTTCTAGTCGCGAC
Organism: Pristionchus maxplancki; assembly: GCA_900490775.1. Classification (NCBI taxonomy): domain Eukaryota; kingdom Metazoa; phylum Nematoda; class Chromadorea; order Rhabditida; family Neodiplogasteridae; genus Pristionchus; species Pristionchus maxplancki. Next base: position 114,002 of record LS598310.1, read on the forward strand.
GGGTTAGAAAAAGAAAAAAAATAATTGAATAGTACTTTGTCAACAAGATGAGCCTGCGGAGTTGCAGAGCCCGACCCTTACGGGCATCCAAAAATTGTATACAGCACTCCTGTAAACAGGGGGCGTAGCTACCCGCAAGGGGTATCCAAAAATTGCATACAGCACCCGTATTTCAGGGGCCGTAGCCAGACCCGTTAAGGGTAAACAAAAATTGCAATACGATACACATTGCTCGTCAACAAGTGATCGTGGAACAGAACGCACTAGGCATTGCTGTTGGTGGTGCCTTGGAAGTTCGAGACCTTATGCCCAGTGTGCGTTCTAGCCAAGCCGTGTTAGAAAAGGGGGGGGCTGAATGATTAGAAAAGTGTGACTTCTCGAGAAAAGCCACCGACCCACATTCCTTCTTGACCTACAGCCATAGCTCCGTTGACAACACGAGATCCCGTCCGATCTGTCAAGTTAAGCAACGTTGGGCCCAGTCAGTACTTGGATCGGTGCCGGGGTGTTGCAACCATTTTGCCCTATCTTTTTGTGGTTTCACTACTGAGGATGATCATTTGTTGCACGATTTTAGCAACTTCTGATGTGCATTTTTCCTCGATCTTTCGTTTAGATGAAACTGCACAAACTTTCCTCTATTCGAATAACAGAATTTCGTAATGAAAAATGTCTGTTTCCAGCTGAATGGAGCGCCGTCCAATGGCTTATTCAAAAAATTACAGAAAAGAGATTGCCCTAGAAAGGGCGCAACTCATTTGAGCATAGTGAGCCCCTCATTGTCAGTTGGAGAGATTAGATAGCTCAAGCAACCTTGTTGAGAATCCACCTTGAATCCTCTGCGAAATTGCGAGGAAGGAGGAAGGCTCTGCGCGTGCTAGTCACGCCAGGTAAGGCTCCTTTTTCCGGTGCCTTACCCGTCGCGACTAGAACGCGCCATCCGGTACAAATGCATGTAAAAAATACAATCCCTGGCGTTGTATTTTCGGATACGCAGGACTATATGCTACAGTTTTGGACCATGTGCTGCAATTGCGCAGCCTTATCTTTGACTAAGTAACCTTCTAAATTGCAAGAACATTTCCATGCCCATTGCTCAATAACAATTTGTTATTCTCCTCCCCCCCCCCCCTCATTCCCTGTCCTTTCCCTCCTCCCGATCAGTCGTCGCCTTCATTCCTCCCTTCACCTCCTCTCCGCTCCTCGACGCTGCCGTCGTCTGACCTCGGCGACAACGCCATCTGACGTCCTTCGCCCTTCTCCACGTCGACCTCGTCTGCCCCTCGTAGCGATGGGCTTGTTTGAGTGGCTGAATGTGAGTCTGACATAGTGTTGACAAATCGGCATTCGTCTCTCTTCATTTCGCGTGCTCTCTCGTCTCTCTGACCGATGAGAGACCATTCGAAACGAGTGAGGTGCGTGCCGAATTGCCATCACTAGTCTGTAGTGTTGTTTATTCGAATAAATTCCTCGAATAATATTCGAAGAATTCATTTTCCAATATCATTCTATCGGCCGATCTATTCTCGAATGAAAGTGAAGAATTATTCGAGAATGAGGTCTATTCGGGAATTCATTTGCATTTTATTCTCGAATAATTACGTGACTTTGTCAATGTATGAGAAGAGTGGCGCCAACCTCACTCGGGATTGTGCAAAGTGGGAAATGAACTGGCTATTCTCGAATTCGATTCGGAATAATTTTCGAGAATAAATGCAAATTAATTCTCGAATACGATTCGTACGTGCCCGCTCATTCGAGAATAAAATGAAGAATGTATTCGAGAATAAAACTCATTCTCGAACAAAATATGAAAATTATTCTCGAATAGGAATAATTCGATCTAACAACACTACTAGTCTGATATTCTAGAATCTGATATCGAACAGCCAAATTCGAGCCATTGTAATCTGTTCCATTTGCTCCAGCAGCCTTTCGAGTTCGAAATTCGAGTAACCGTCTCTTCACACGCTCTCACCGCTCACAGGAGCAGCGAGAGAGTGTGGGAAATGGAAATGGGTTATTGTATACAGGGTACTGTACCCTCTCTTTTACCTGTGCTCTCTCGCTGCTCTGACCGGTGAGATAGCGTGTAAAATGAAGAGACACTCACCACTGAGAGACGATTTTTGCAGTAAACTAATTGCAGCAGCTGCCTCCCGGCGTGGGACCCGCGCTCTTCTGCTTCGTACTCACTTCGGGCCTCTTCGCGCTCGCCTGCATCATCATGAGTTTGTTGTTGTTGTTGTTGTTGTTGTTGTTGTTGTTGTTGTTGTTGTTGTTGTTGTTGTTGTTGTTGTTGTTGTTGTTGTTGTTGCTGTTGTTGTTGTTGTTGTTGTTGTTGTTTCATAGACTGAGTATTCAGGCTTCATCCCTTGCACGCAGTGCTACGCGATCAGGAAGGAGTGCATGGACAGCTACAGGAGACGGAAGAGGGAGAGAAAGTGGAAGAAAGAGGAGAAGAGACAGAGGAAGGAGATGGGCCAGACGGTGGTGAGCGTCTCTTCGTTTCGCACACTATCTCGCCGGTCAGAGCAGCGAGAGAGCATGGGGAAATGAGAGAGTTAGTGGGGCTTCACTTACCGTACTCAGGATACAGTAATCACTTTGCAGCAATCGCCCACCAACCTGGAGGCCGGTTCCAACAGCAAGTCGAGATCGAACTCGACGAATTCGAGGTACTGTAGTTGATTGAGAACTGACTTTTTTTCCATTTTGGAGCATGGATTCAGATCAAAACTTGAGAACATTACGAAAATATTTGCAGGCAGACCCCTGCACCCAAGTCTACTGCCCTCATCTTCGATCCCACTCCGAACGTGGCAATTCCTACGCCACAGCCAGGTACGGTAGGTTACCGTATCCAGACTGCAATAGACTACAGTAATCTACCGTATCACGGCTACAGTATCCTACCGTATCCTACAGTACCCATTGCAGATCCCAAGCCGGCGCTGGACAACAGCCCCGACCTGAAGACCGCCATCGCCCTACCGCCGCTCGAATCGACACAGGAAGAGGAGGACACGAAACAGGAAGACACTCAGAAGGTACGGTAGCTCGTTACCGTAATCTACCGTAATCGGATACGGTATCCAGCTACTGCCTACAGAGCCCAGCTACGGTACCCAGTTACTGTAGCCTACAGTAGCCTTCCTTTGTCACTCCATTTGCTTCGCATTTGGTGCACCTGCAGCACCCAGTTTAGCGTAACCTGCTCCAATAATTGATTTATCAACTTATCGACTCAGGTGGGTTCCGGAGCGACCACGTCCAAGGTCGAGGATGCGACCAAGGATCAAGGAAAGACCAAGAAGAGACACAGAAGCAGATCGAAGAGGGAGAGAAAGGACGACGACTCGCTCGAAGTGAGTACCCAGGCTAGAGTAATCCACTCTACCGTAACCCATTCTACGGTACCCTACCGTACTTAGGCTAGAGTAATGTATGCTACAGTAGTCACACAGTATCCGTTCAGGACGTCCGGTCGAATTGGGGTGCGATCCAGCAAGTGAGAAGACTGGAGGACATGCCTCGCACGAGTGGAACCAAAACGAGCGGAACCAAGCCATCGAAGTCATCGAGACGGAGAGACTCGAAGAAGAGGTTCGAAATCGTACTGCGTTTTAAAACAGTCCGACCATAACGTAATTCCACTTATTAAAAACTTTAATTTTTGCGCTATGAAAGAAAACGTAGTTTCTAGAGTTCGAAATACGGGTCTCTTCATTTTGCACAGTCTCTCGCCTGTCTGACCGGTGAGAGAGCACGCGGAATGCAGAGACGATTACCCTACGTTATTAAAATAGTCCGACGATAACGTAATTCCGTTTACTAAAAACGTTTGGATTCGATATCGCGTTGCAATTTATGCTACACCCGCACTGCGCGATAAAAATGTTGTTATTAAGGGACTCGACGAAGAGAAGAGACTCGAAGTCGATCAAGGAGAAGAAGTGAAGGAGTGATGGAGGGGAGAAATCTAGGCAATGCAATCAGTTATCGATAAATTTCAATGTTCGTTTAATCTTGTTGGCACTGTAGAAAGACACAGTTTTCTGTTTGGTCCCTCATTTGGAATGTTGTGTTTCGAAATTCCCCTTGGTGTCACAGGAAGTGAGAAAACATGTGGGCAAAAAGATCAGGGAGAGAGCGAATTATTCTGCAATTCGGAGTTGACCAAATTCGTGGTCTTTGCACTAGAGGGTGGATTGAGAAGGCGAGATAGCATGGCAAAGTGAGAGACGAGTTGCTTTCTGTAAAGTTTGCACAGACACCGTCACTGTTCGGTCTATTCTGGTACTGACACCGTATCAAGTCACCAAAACAGCCGTAACAGGAAGTCGATTTGCAAGGAACGAAAACAAGTGACACTTGTCGGATCGGAATAAATGACTAAAGATTACTGTGCAAGTGTAATTCAGCCAATTTGTGATCGCCTTTGATACCTTGTGATATGGATACGGTAATTGGAACATCGGAACAACGTGTCTTATTGTGACAAATAGGGCATCTTTTCAGATCAGAGAAGCGAGAGAGCATGCGGAATGAGGAGAGTGCCCTCACAGGGCAGCCAACTCGGCGGCCCGCGTGTCCTTTCCACTGGTACGTGAAAATAGTAGGATAGTAGAACTCTCTCACTTTCGCGAGCTCTCTCGCTTCTATGGTTGACGAGAGAGCATTGCCATCGAGAGATTCAGACGCATTTTCGAAATAGTGCGAATTATTGGGCGTATCAGCAATCGAAGAGGTGAGATAGGATGTAGATAATGGAGAATACGTGTTCCTCCCTAAATTTTCGCCCTTGTCCTTCACTGAAAGGATCCAATGTGGGCTCTTCATTTCGCGCGCTCTCTCACCGGTCAGAGTGGCGAGAGAGCGTGCAGAATGAAGAGATTACCCGTATTTCGAACTCTATATCACATGGATGGAAGACACATGGAAGAATTCTCTAATCTTCGCCCAATCAGGCGATAATTGATCTGATATCGTGGAGTGGTAGAGGAGTCGCCCGCAACTTATCTGCTACAGGCTGTATCTCAGCTGATAGTGGTATCACTGATGATGGGATCAATAACGGTTTGGGAAGACAGATGACCCAAAAGTAACCCAATTTTTCAGCAACCTGTACCGAAAAAGTGTGACTCCAGAAGTTCCCTCATAGACATGCAAGAGTCATCATTCGCCAAACCCCTGCATGGGAGTAGCGAACAGCTGACTGTCTGTTGTGCCACTCTCAATCTGCAGAATTCCGCATCCTAATTTGGTGTACGTTTTGCTGTCTGTCTGGGCAGCTAGAGAGTAGACGACAAGAGGAGAAACGAGAAGAAAACGAAACATTCGCCAAATCCCTTCAATGTATACTAGCAGCTGACTGTCTGTTGTGCCACTTGGGGTAATTCAAGAACCCCTCCTCCCTTGTCGCTACTCTAATGTGCGAGAGATCACTGAAAACGAGGAGACGCGTCATTCCCCGACCCTATTTACGTATAGAAACAGCTGATGTTGCTAAGGATGATGAAAACTCCTCCAACTTGTTTTCCCTTATTCGCTCCCTTGTGAGAGATCATGCAAATTGAGGAGGGCGTACGGTTCGCCAAATCTTTTTATGGGTATTGAAACAGCTGACTGTCTGTTGTGCCACACATTCGAGAATCGGCATCCCACTTGATGATCCCTAGTTGACCGGTGAGAGACAATTGAAATTGATGAGGGGCGCAACGCTATTTGTGGGTATAGAAACAGCTGACTGCAAGGTGGTTCGCGAACCGAAAACAACCATGATTCACCGACCGGAAACTGAGCCGATTTTCAACAATAGCGCCTTTGTCTTCTCTCACTCAATAGTTGCGATTTGAGTTATCGAGTTCTCCCTTGCACTTCTAATATTGAGGAGAGAAGAGAGGTTTCCTCAACGAGATACTATCGAGTTCGCAGTAGTACGAGCTAGTAGAACTCGAAATACGAGTCACCGTCTCTTCATTCTCCATACTCTCGCGTCTGTTGACCGGGCTAGATAGTGTGCAAAATGAAGAGACGGCGACTCGAATTTTGAGCACTTCAAGCTAGAGGGAAGCCCATTGACACTGGTGTGGTGAGAGGAGCAAAGGTGTTTCTATGTTTTTGCCATTATCAAACATCACTTGATAAAGGAGAATCACAGCTCGGCATCAGTTCAGCGGCCGCCCATTTACATGATCTCTGTTAATGAACGAATAAAAATATTTACGTCTTCACCATGTTCTAAAGAACGATCACAGATCGAACAAGAGTCCCTCGATATATTTCAAAGTTTCGGCTGAAATCGCCAAAGCAATAATAAATTTCCCGTTTCGGATCGCATTTGCGCCTTTATTGTACCGGACAGCTTGGAGAAATATCATAAAAACGATCGAAAATGGGCCGAAAACGAGCGAATAATGGGCTTGTACAGCTACAGTATCCAGAGCCAGCTTGGATAGTAGATATCTCGGATTCTCCCTCGATTCAATGAAAGTTATTGTGCACGCGGCATCGGATCTATTAGTAAACGGCGAGGAGTTTCGCGCAAAATCCTAGCATTTCTGGCCTTTTAATCCATCGTATCGTATTTCCATCGAGCAAGGCGGCCTCGCCGATGTGCACCACCTAGTCGATTTTCGACTGAAAAATCGCTTGGCCGCTTTTACCTTTTTCTATTCCATGCGGACGAATCACTGTTATGTTTCTCATCATATTCGGCAATCCCGACCGATCGCCTAACGTCGCACCCCTCCTGTTCGATTGTTATCGCTGGTTGATTTTTTTTGCAGGAGAGCAATTTGAGAGGTCGGGGTGGGGGAGTATCAATCCGAGTTAGGAACGGGGCACCCTCCTGACTTTCCCTTGTCCCTCGCGAGCGACGAAATTTGTAGGCATTTTTTAGACGCCAGCGAGCGTCCATTTCCGATTTGGAACTTGATTTCGATGGTTTTTGACTGTACTTTTTCCGGATTTTGATAAGATAAGGCACGCTGCAGGAAGATGTTATGAAACGCTACGTTTACCACGAGTCGTTCCAATGGTCGTTGAAAAACGGGGCGAGCCACTACAATTCGGGGCACTTTTCAGCACTTTTCGTCACGAGGGTCAACTCTGTTTTTCGATCTGACCGTCGGCTCTCTGGGTGATTAGAAAGTGATTAGTAGAGGTCGAATACGAGTCGTCGTCTCTTCATTTTGCATGCTCTCTCGTCGGTCAGAGAGGCGAGAGAGTGTGCAAATTGGAGAGACGGCGACTCGTATTTCGATGTGATTTGAAGGTGAGAGGGCGCGGTTAATCATGAGCAAGAATGACGCTGCGTTCCAGTTATCTCGTCAGTCAGTAAAGAAGTTGTGAAATGAGGATTAGTATGTTTTCGCAGCTCTCATTAATCAGAGAAATGAAGCAGTATCGAGATCAGGAGACGGAAAACGTTTGGAGGAGATAACCTGAATCACTCGTAGATTCGAAATAGTAGCGTTTGAGGAGCATATTCATTACTAAGGATCTCTCGAGATCTCAAATATGAATGATGTGGTAGAGTGAAATGAGGAGATTACTAAGTTATGGGGTGCGGTCACTAAACATAGTAGTGATCAACAGTAAGGATGTCACTCCATCTTTTCCGTGGTCTCTCTTCGATCTGAAATTCGGCTAAGGGTTGTAAATACGCGCCGATTGAGGTCACAGCGGAACCGAAGATGATCATCGCACTTTCGCTGGTGAAAAGCCGGGAATTAGAGAGCCGGAAATTAGGCTCTCTCCATTTCCCATACTTTCTCGACTGCTCTGACCTGATGTAGGGTGTTCAATGCATTTACCTTCACCTGACCTAATAGTGGAACAACCCTGCACTTTGAGTGATTCTTCCCGAATTGTCGTTGGAATTTTCGCGGAATGACGTTTATGACGTCAAAACGCGTAGCGAATCGCCTTTATTATTGCCCATTATCTTCTTATCAGTGCCGAACTCTGACCTGAAAGGTGCGAAACGATAATCTTATTTCCATCCAAATTCCCAGCCAGACAGCGCGAGAGAGCGCGTAAAACGGAGAGACTCACACCTTAGCGAAAACGATTAGCGCCGCTCTGCTCTAGATAGTGATAGTGTGTGCTTATCCGAAACGGGTTGGATTTTCTGCGTGACCTAGCGGTTGACCCACCGTTCTGGCACCGTGGCCGCCGCGTTGGTTTCATTGTTACTACGATAATCGAAATTCACTTCCGCGGAACGGCATAATCTTGTTATCATCGCTTTTGTTTCTTCGCTTGACGTGAAAATTTTCGCTGTCTATCGCGTTGTCAGCTCTTGGGAAGTTGAAGTATGCTTGACAGGACGCTATGTGAACCTTGATCCCTAGACTCTGAAGCTATGATTGAAACGGCGCGCCATAGACGTGTAACCACTAGACTGCGTAGCGGTCAACTGTCTTTCCAAATTCTAGATCCAGTTGAACCAGTCCTTAGTCGCCGATCACTGTTGATTATCGCCTCTCTCTTCTATCACCGGATCTTTGTCGATGAAATGAGGATACGCTCGAGAGTGTCTATCGTTCTATTCTCACCACATTTTTTCGCGCGTGTCCTTGGCTGACCAAGTAGCGGGCGAAACACACAATCCGCTACGTGCCATCTCGCTTTGCTTGCCTGATTGGAAAAAATTTTTGAAGCTGAGTTCTCGGCATATAGTTGTGGCACATAATCCCGGTATGAACCACTAAACCAAACCACTGAATCACTAAACCACTGATCTTCGAAAATCTTCGGTGATTATCTATTCCATGCGCTAAATTTAGGATACCTCGAGACCCTCGTGTGGTCTGAATGGGAAAATGAGATCATCATCCCCTAGACTGCGTAGTATCCTCCTGATTACCAACGCCATGCGGTAAGATGATCAATCTCCCTTCGCGTGTCCTTGATTCGCAATCCACCCAATACGTGCTACCCCTCTCACGCGTGTTTTTTTCTTCTAATCACCCCCATGTTCCCTTGCTCCCCTATCTGCAAAACACCCGACTCTCTCGATTTCGCCCGCTCTCTCGCCCGCTCCGACCCACCGAGTGGTCAATCCTGCAACGCGCAGTCTGTTGACTGACCACGCAAGGATCAGTTGGACAGAGGGGGAGACCGGCCCCCGCCCCCACCCTGTGTGCAAAATATACGGCACTGCAACAATCAGTGGTGATGTGGCGAAATCCGCTGATCTCTGGTGAAATAACAGTGGGTCTCTCGATTTCCTGTGATCTCTCGCGCTGTCTGAGCGGAGATAGCACGAAAAATTCGGAGACTGGACAATTTCGGTGGGCCCTGCGTGACCTCTGTGCGCTATTTTTAACGGCTCGGGACGACATCGGAAACAGATTACGTCATCCCCGATCTTTGGCACCGTTGCACAACAACAAATATGCTACTCATGATGCTATCCTGTTGATCCCACGATGTGCCCTGTGACCGGGGCGCTAAACCTGGTCTCTCGTTCTCCCTTGTCTTTTGTCTGTCTGCCGAGCGAAAGAATATTGCGAGTGATCTCTGTCAAACAAACAACCAGCGAAACGCGCCGTGCGTGTGGCGGTCTCTTCGATTTCAGTGCTATTTCCTATTATGTGGGAAGGTTCTATGGGGTCAGGGATTACCCCCGGTGTCTATATTTGGCTCCGCCCCATGTTTTTCGAAAGTTTGCCCGCTGTTTTGCATGTCACAAGCCCTGGTGAGAGACAAGGGGGGAGGGCCGCCCCGTCATTTGTGGGTCAGTTGCAGGAGTCGGCCGCTCTCTCATTTTCCTGTGCTCTCTCGTTGCTCTGACCGGCGAGAGAGCGCTGGGGATGCAGAGGGGCGGCTCAGCTGATTATTGGCCGAAGAAGAACCGACTGACTGTTTACTGTTTCGACTGTGTCGCCCCGGCCGCCGAAGCCATATAAGCGCGCCCTGATAGGGTGGGAGTTCCCGAAGAGACGGTCGTGGGGTACGGTAGAATGGAGTTATCGATCCTGGGGTACTGTAATTCGCGTCGTCACGTTATACTTTGTTTTCTTGCTTGATCCTATTCTTCGAATCCGAGTTTGCGTCCTCGTGCCTCTCACCTTGTTTCCTCGTATCCTCGTAGGTCATCGGGGCTTCATTCGCGAAACAACTAGCTGAAAACATGCCTAAGGTCACTCATCTCGGGGCGTCCTCATGCGTGGAAGCCGCGTTGTCAACAGCCGGAAAATAGCGCGCGAAAATGAGAGATTAACTTTTTTCGCCGGCTTCCAGACGTCAATCCACGCACTTTCCCCCGTGTGTTCGAATGACTTTGAGGATATCCGATTACATAAACAGTGGTGGCATTTAGCGCGCGCGTTGTGGATGTGGCTTCCGTAGTTGGTTATAATGAGGTCTTCCTGCGCATTTCAGTGATTCCTGCTTGGAGATTGCGAACATCTGCGTTCCTTATCCAATATACTGTCACCCAACGGAACTAATGATGGGCCTTTTGCTCAAACTCCTTGATGAGTTTCAAATGCAGCTGGTGAACATCCACTGAACACTATTCATTGAGCGCTCAACACATCGTCAGTGTAGAAGAAATGAGCCGACCGTCGTTTTTCACTTCCTTCATGGTCCATTTTGAATAGCCATCCGATTCTCGTTCAAACTGACCATTGTTCTGATCTATTCAACACTCTTTCCCCTGTCAACTCGTCTTGCCGCGACTAATGAGGTGACTGTCTTTTTTCACTCCCTCCCAGAGTTTCAACTGCCATTTTTGTCTCGGACAGGCTCTTCTTTCGCTTGAACACTTGTGTCGCAACGCGTTACTCGGCAGTTACTTTCATTCCGCTCTCTCCATTTCGCCTGCTCTCTCGCTCCCCCTAGCCTCGAACGTAACGGAAAGTGCCTACCATCCCCTCATTCTACAACTACTTTTATGGGGATCACGAGAATTGTCGAGTTAGTTCGGCGAGAGAAGGCGAGAGAGCAGGCGCAATGGAGAGAGTCAGACGAGAAAAGCGCAGTGCCTACACAGTTTCATCGTGTTTTTACTCGCGGTCAGCTGTCGAGGCGGGCGACTAAGCGCCTTTCGATGATCGAATGATGATATTACTGACGGATTTTGCGCCTGTTTTCGCACTTTCCATTTCGATCCACGTTGTTGTAGACAATGTCAGGTGCTTGACTTGTTCGCGAAACACACCTAATTGTAAGCGGTTTACTGAGTCATTTCGAACTCTACCCTGTTTCGTAAGAGGTTTTGGCGGCATTTTGACCGAGATCTGGCTAGCTGTAGCCTCCTAGTATGCTGATGTGCTTTAGCGCGAGCGCCAAACTCCTCCCGCAAGGCCTGTAATCATCGCGGCGTGGTAATTAGTGCATCCTCATAGGTCAGAAAAGCGAAATAGCGTGTGAAATGAAGAGAGTTAGTGCAGTCCCAGCACCCGGGCAGTATCTTGATCAGTATCTTCATCTCTAAGGGCACGGAAATTGGCAGGTTGAGCGTGCAAGAGTGGTTCCACTCCCGGTCTCATTTCGAACGCTATTTCGCGGCTCTGACCATCAAGAGAATCTTGGCTAAACCGGCTCTCTTCATTTCGAACGCTATCTCGCTTTTCTGACCATCTAGAGATACTCTGACCAGCAAAGGATAGGAAGGGTGCGTTCCACCAGATTCGGATGGAAAGGGGAAAGTAGGGTTTTAGTGCCATTGTGGATCCGCGTTTCGCTTTCGCTTTCGGTGATAGTGGCAGACAGTGGTAACTATAGGATGTTCCAGCTCACTTTTCAAAAAGGATGGCTGGCCATAGCTTACCGTCGGTCGCTAATTTCTGTTCACTTGTTTCAAGCTCATTTTTGTTGATACTTTGCTGATAGTGACGGTGGATACTTTCGTTCCACAAGTAATGCCAGAGCGTTTTTAATAGAGATGATGTCGGGAAGCCTGCAACTCTCTATATCGACGTTTCACGGGATTCGGAGTCATTACGCGCAATACATGTTCTGGACTGGGCCTTTTTCGTCCACAAGCCTGTCACAATCTGCACTAGAAGGCCCGTGATGCTCGAAGAAATGCATGTTTCTTCTGTTTTTCCTATTGTATCGTGAAGTTTTCGGCAATAATTGCGCATTTTGTCTTCGTTGGGTGTTAGTCTCCGTGCTTCTCGCCTGTCACAAATGCGCGCTTTGCTGCACTGACGACTGAAGAAATGCATGTTTCTCCTCCTCCCATTGCCGCCTTTTCCGGACTTCCTTCTCATCAGATCCTCTCTCCTTTCCCGCAGATCTTGTTGCATTAATGAGCAATGGTGACGGACCCGGGACATCTCCTCTTTTTGCACCCCTCGGAGGAGGCTTCCGGGATTCCTACCGTAATCTCTTCTAACCTACCGTAATTCCACCGTATTCCTACCGTATCCCCTTTGACCTACCGTAGCCCTCTTCCTATTCCTACCGTAACCCCTTCCGAAATCCAGCCTTGTCTCGACATCAGTATCATTTTTCTCGAGCTCAACTCACCAGACCTACCGTATCCTGCACTTTGAAACTCCAGACTGCCCATTCAAATCCCAAGTCTGAATTCACCCCCTTTCAGTATGTTTCACTGATCATCATGTCTCATTTTTCTGTTGAAGATCATCTTTTCATTGTCCGAGTCTAGACTTCTCACTTGAATGGTCGGATGAATCTCAGGCTAGGGATGGGCAAGAAAAGGTCTCTTCATTTCGCGTACTCTCTCACCGGTCAGAGAGGCGAGAGAGCCTGTGAAAGTGAGAGACACAGACCATTCTTCCTCAGGCTCTTATCTCCTCGTTTCGCCTTATCCCTTTTCGGTTAGATCTCGAACAAAGCCGGCGCGCATTGACAGAGTACAATCATCGTAAAGTCTGAACACGAGTTGGCACAAAATCGGTGAGAATGGGCGAGAGACAAGGCAAAATTGAGAGAGCGCACGCTACTCGAATGGTCGAGAGACAATTTCGATTCTAAGTTCCTCATTCCCAGTGTGTGTAACGCGCGCACTAAGAGATCGAAAAACTCGATACGGTGTGTTCCGATCTCGCGACCTACTAGCCGGCGCTGAGGTTCCGGTAGTAGGGTAGGTCACGGGAACAAGCTGGGGCGTCAGAAGGCATGCAGGGCGTTCCGCTCAACAGTTATCTCACTTATCCAGGATAAATTAGCTGCAATTTGCCGGTTCCAGGTTACGGCCCCAGGGTCATCAAATTACTCGAGCTTTCTCGGTGGTTAGACAAGCCTAGAGTTTGGGTAAAAGAGGAGACAGCGCAACAAAGCCGTAAATTAAGCCGGCAAATCCCAGAGCCGCCGTTTTTCCGCGTATTAGAAGCACCTCGTGGTGTTTGGCGATGGATTCGCTTTAATTTCAACATTTCGGCATGGATTGCATCTGATTCTTAGCTACCAAACATCAATGGATGCCTCGAGATTCGTAGTATTTCTGAGTACAAGGGTCTGACTCACAAAGGTAGTCAGGCTTACTCAGCTTCGTACTTGGTCATTCGTATTTGATCTTTGGCTGGGTTGAAGAAACAAGGCATGTTTATCATTAGATCATCACCAGAGCTGTGGGTTGTTTTCGCGTATCGCATGGCTAGCGAATGATCGCGAACGATAGTTTCGAAAATCATTTCGAAACGCTTTTTCAGAGGCTAAGGAGGTGTTTGAAACGCAAAGTCGCCGGGAATTGTCTCAACCCGACGACTTGACCTGGAAAGGCGCAGACTGTGGAGGAATGTGCGCTCGTTCCATCCTTTTCTTTGGTCAGGGAGGGCGAGAGAACGTGTAAAATGAAGAGAGCAAACCGCACAGACGCGTTTTGATCACTGGCTGTGCTCTATCTCTATCTCGAATACCTCTCCGAGAGCGGTTCCACTCCGACGAGGAGCAGTCCGCAACAGAGAATTGCTCTGATTTCACGATATCTCGGCCTTTCTGGCCCCGAGAGATCAGGGAAAATGAGAGAGTTGAGTATCACTATTCCCCGCTACTTCCGCCGAATGGTTTGAAGAAAGAAGGGTGAACGATAGCAGATAGCCTCGAAAGGTCAAGCTCCGATCTCGAATTTCTGCGCCAATTTCGATGCAAACAAGTAGATTTCCAGCCCATTTACCCTCGCGTCCCGAGATATGAGCTTTTCGAGATTTCAACTGGTCATAGCCAAGTCGTATTTGCTCTAGGATGCTAGTCGAACTCCCCGAAGTTCGGCTTATCTACTTCCTTTCCGGCCCATTTAGCCCGAGATCCGGAGAGTTCCCAGCTCGAAGATAACATCGGCGAACCCTCATCTTCCTATTAGCATTCTCGAGATGCAGAATGTTGCATAGCTGCTCTGACTCTATTAGATGCAACACTAATGCGAGCTGATTCGGTTAGATGCCCCCTTGCAAAACTCGCGAGTTATGGCTGTTATTTATGCAGGAGGAGAGCTCGATGCTCTTTGCTTGCCATATAAATCTGTGAGATAGTCTGGGAATATCATGTTCCAAAGGTCGATTTGTGTGATGATGATAGTGCGTGTTCCCTAGTTTGACCTACCTTCTCTCAATCCGGAACTAGGATGGGGTGTCAAATATGGCGGCAGTGTTCCGACACATTACGGTTGCACTACCTGGCCACCTTTTATTGGGCGAGACAGTAAGAGATATCGAGAGAGACTAGACAATTAGTAGATCACGCCTATCTGTTCACTTTTTCGTCACTTTCACCTCTAAATTCCGTCCATTCTGGCCCCGCCCCTTTCTCGCCCGTATGTGACTAACTATATCATGCGACACTACTACCCTCAGCCGCTACGCTCACCTAGGGATCGCTGGTTCCACTGAAGGGAATGGTCGGTGCCAGGCACTTAGTGGATGGGGACAAAAACATTCGCTGCTCGTGACTAGTAGGTTGAGTATGGTTGAGATTGTGGTTCAGCTGGGTTTCTGGTACCGGGTTTCGGGTACGAGATCTCAGCTACGACCAGTTGGCTCCGGGTACTGCGTGGTTCCAAGCGCAACCGATTTGGCTTGTTCAAGTTGCTGGCGCTTTGTGTTGATAGCTTGTTCGATCAGATCGCTGGTTCCACTAAGGGAATGGTCGGTGCCAGGCACTTACTACGTGAGCTGTTGTGATCGCAACAAACACATCCGCTCTCGTGACTACTACTTGTTGAGCATAGCAGCATTCTCGATATGCTCAATCTTTGCTTGAACGGTACCTGACGCTTAACGATGGGCTCTGATAAGGTTTACTGTGGATTCTATCATGTTCATTGCTTCCTTCTGCCCCTATCTGCATCTGTAGATCGTCTGAATCCTATCTGGGCCTTGATATTCCGCCTGAATTCTATGCATGTAACCTAATGTAGAGGAGGGGAACGAGAGAGTTTCTCCCTCCCTTCCTTCCGTTCATTCATACATTCTCCATGATTCACGGGCCGCTTCCGATATAGGGGACGACTCTCCGCATTTTGCGTGCTCTCTGACCGGTCAGAGCGGCGAGATAGCACGCAAAATGAGGAGAGCGTCGCCAATATGGTTCATCTTCGAACGGTTGCTGTGTCTCAATACACTCAATATTCCATTTCTTCCTTCCGTTGTGCTTCTCATCATTTTCCGCCTCCTCGCCTATCTATCTGTATTTTCGTTCCTTTCGCCTTCCCCCCTTTTCAACTCCCCAAGCCCCGCCCCCTCCCCCCTCAGAATCGCGCTCTACCGTAGTAGCTAGAGCCGGCTATCCGGAGCCGGGTGTGCTCTCAGCCTCTCCTTGGTCACTCTCGAGGTCGAGCAAAACCGGCGAACTCTCGAAAGGGAGAAGAAGAGCCAATTCCGCGCTCTAATAGGCTAACGTTCCGGTGCGCTTTAGTGCTTGGCTGCTGTGGCTGGTGCGAGGTTTGCTCTCGATTTCGCTCGATTTCTCCCAGTCTCGCCCCCTCTCCCTTTTCCCTGTCTCTCTATCGTATCAGTCTGCACTGTTGCAGTGTATCTCGAGCTTGAGCTGAGTTGTTCCATATCTCTGATCGAAACTTTGCTTCTTCTGTCGATTCTGCAACTAACTAACGGGGCTGAGGCGCTATCTGGCGCAGTTCCTCGGCTCCTCGTTCTGTCACTCTAATACGTTATTAGACACACCCTCGCCTATTAGACATTGATGTAGTATTCTTGTTTCCTGTGATTATGAGTCCTCCCGCATTTCTGGAGCCACTTTCCCTTCTGTTGCAAGCGTTTGAGCAGAGCTTCCGGGGTGCTGCAAGTTAGCATACAAATAAGGTCTAACTTGATGAATCTAGTTTGCCTCTCGAATGAGTCTCGTGACATGTTTACGATTAGCAGATTTACCTGAGGACAAGCACGTATACTTTATTTCGTCTCTTCATTTAGCGTGCTCTCTCACCGGCCAGAGATGCTAGAGAGCACGTGAAATGAAGAGACGATCTCTTAATCTTTCCTGGTATCTAGTCTTATCGTCACAATGCATTCCCAGTACTAGTGATGGCCTCGCAGGTCAGAGAGGCGAGAGAGCGTGCCGAATGAGGAGAGTCACTGCCAAGCCATCCCTGCTTTCACCTGATGACCAATGTTTACACCCCTGCCTGCCCTATTGTTGCTTCCTCCCCTTTTTCCACAACATCCCAAGACCTTTCGATTGTAGTAAACATGGAGTCAGCAGTTGTTGTGGGATTCAGTAGTCGAATGACGTGTGACTACAGTACCTTGTTCACCGGGTCACATCTTATTCGCTGTGTCACAACTGTATCCGCCCCCGCAACTGTGGTGGATGTGTTCTGCTCTCTCAGATAATGCGCGGCCATTTTTCGCCGCGGCGCTCTAATAAAAATAGCAGAGGCACTGACGAAATTGTAGGTGGAACCAAACGGACACTTCGAGAAGAAGGGAGATTGCGATCTCAAAGGGGTGTGACTTTATCTACTTGAAATAACCTTTTACCCTGCTTTCCCGCGCCCCGTTATCGAAACTGTTGTGTGGCCTTCGCTAGTGCATGGTCTGCATAGGACTGGCTCGCATTTCCGTCTAATGGGAAATGGAGAGAACTGCGAACTAAGCGGAACGATTGCCCCACATTCCGAGATCTAATCGAGACTATCGCGCAGCCGCGCGGCAAAAAGCGCGCGCGCTCTCGTGACTGTCTTGAGGGGTATTGGGGCTATTTGGCCTAGCGATGGGGTTGACCTACTGTCTCTCCATTAAGCGTGCTCTCTCGTCAACCAGAGAACCATAGAGTATGGGGAATGAAGAGAGTCGGACAGTGACTCGAGTTCGCCAACGACTGAGCTGAGATTCGCTCAGTCAGACAATAGATTGGAGCTGAACCGCTTAGTCCCCTATCAGCCCCTACGGTCAGCGCGACTAAACATTTTTCGAACTGCCGCATGACGCTACAAGCGAAAAGGTAATAGGAAAGTGAGAGTGGTTGAAACAAAAGATGACGAGAGGGGACACGCTTTCACTGGTAGGTTAGAGAAAGCAGAAAGCATGGGGAAAGAAGAGGCAGCGCGCTAGACTGTTTCGGGAACGGGTTAGCGAAGTAGTAATTCAAATCGAGTTTCGCCTTCACGTCAGAGAATTGTTTCAAAGTTGACTTGCTAATACCCTATCGTCTATCACCCGGGGTTTTCCGCTAATCAGTGTTTTATCACTCGGTGTAATTGTTCCGCGACTTTGGATAACCGGACTATGAGGATGTCTATTGTCCGTTGCGCGGGGTCATCTATTGTATGGAGAGGTGACATGGCGTTTCGCAACTTATGATTAGGCTAGCCTGGATATGATTGGGATTTAGGGGATTTTCGCGCAATCGTTAGGGGATTGGGGAGGGTGGATATCTGATCTAAGCTCGTGAATGATGTGGAGAAGGAACGGGCGGCAAGATTCATCATGCAATTGGTTGACATCAGGGAAGGGGCTTCCAGGGGGATTGCGCAAATGGGAGGCGGGCTCTCGGCGGAAGGGAGAAATAGCTAGGGCCGGGAGCCAGAACCGTGTCCTGAAAGCCGGCTCCGAGATCAGCCGATACATTACTCCCTCGCTAGAACCGTTCGGCGAGCGCTGGTCACAATTTTTCTACGCAGTCAACCGTCCTATCACCTCCACTGCTCCCAAATCGTGCCGACTGTTCCCGGTGCGGATATGCTTCTACCTTTACAGTTCCCTCTCCGTTGTAGTATCATTTCCTGATTGCGCGTGTTCGTTCCACCGCGTGTTCTTTCTTCGGTGCTTTTCCGCGATTATCAAAGAGGTTACTGCGAACGAATTGTAAGAATCAAAGCATTGCAGCAAGTCAACATTCGCTTTCGTCGACAATTGCAGCCGCCAAGAACTCCACAATGGTTCAGGAGACGTTCCTCAGCGCATTTCAAGTGAGAAATTCCTTAATTATCCTTATTAATTACATTAATTATCATTGTTTCTTCCATCATGGAGCAGAGAAGATCCCCACAATCATTTGTTTTTTTCCACCCTAGACCTCGAATTCACTAGATCGAGAGGAATATATCGCCCTTGCATTGATCCTGAAACGCAACCATTCCATTTTCCCTATCCGAAAAAAGAGTTGACATTCAATTTTCGCTGCCAAGAAAGCCGCACCGAGTAATAGATTTTTTAGATTTTTTTTCGCCTTTAGGTTACTCTCCAACTAGACTGAGAAGAATAGACAGTCTTACTATCCCATCTGAAACGCAACTTGAACCATTTCCTCATTCGCATCCGTCTCGGCTATTTGTAAGGTGAAACGGCCTTTTTTCTCCTATCGGAAGTGCAGATTAATTAGCCGTTGCGCAATGGAACCGCTGGTCTTTGGTGCAAAACGACGAAATATTTCGTTTTGCCGCACTTTCGGGCTTTCTGAGCTTTGCTCAGCAGCAAATATCCTAGCCGAAATTGGCGCCTACGCACCAGCATATTAGCCAAGTCAGATCTTTGCTGAATGCCAAAATGCGGCGATAAACAGCGAAACGGCTAGTGATTCACTTCTGAGTCAGGTATACGGTAGGGGTTCTCGAAACGGCGCTTGCGAAATTGCGCCGCCTAAAAGAACAACATCTAAAACGTCACCGTGTTGTGACTTACTCGGAGCGGAGAAAATATATTTTCGAAAATACATTTTCGAAAATGCAGATCCCGCACTGAATTGGCCTGTAACATAACCGCTGGTGGCCTAGCAGTGGCTCCCCGCAGGACGCAAGTGCCTAGATTAACGGGGCAACCTTTACCGTTCACCTTTAGATCCCGCAAGCGTGGATGCCCGCAGCCACAGCAGCTGCAGCGCCGCCGCCGCTGAACTTCCAGCAGCAGCTGCAGCAGCAGCAGACCGCGGCGACCCTGCTGCAGCTGCAGCCCTACATCGCCATGCTGCTGGCTGCAGCGAATAAGGATCGGGAGCAGATGCAGACCAGACTAGAGGTATGGCAATCATTGTTGGTAGATCAAAGTCATGTACCTACAGTAGATTCTTTGATTATTTGCTAACAGGATACGGTAGATCCATCAGCAATGTAATTTGAAGTATGCATGAAATGTCGCTCTGTGAACCTTGATCGCTGTGTAGTCACCAAATATTGGATACGGTAGATCCAATCACATCGAAGTGGAATATTTTTTCTGCTAGTCACACCCAGATCGAATTTCAACAGAGCAAAACAGATTTATTGAGTAATCGCGTGGATTTCGTTCGGCAATTCAATCAGTCTGAGATCCCTAATGCACTGATCCCACACTAGCTTCTGTACTTTGTAAGAATGCAAGATGGGATTCCTAGTTCCTAGGAACTAGAGATCAGAAAGGGTCGAAAAATGAAGAGAAATATGGTTTGAGTTTCAGCCACAGGTGAAGGAGAAGGAAGATCGGTAGGGGTTAGTGGACGAGGTGCGCGAACAAAAAAATCAATAATGTACCGTAACCTACCGTACTCCAGATGTCATCACCTCCTGAGGGAGACATCATCAAGCCCATCCCCGTCATGCCGTCGTTCGGCTTCGCCGCCGCACATCAAGGTACGGTAGCTCGAGATTACGGTAGTCTACCGTACCCTGAATCCTCTTAATTATTGATTTTTGTAGTCGCCGCAGCGCCCCTGGTGACGTCACCGACTGCTGCGGCTGCAGCCTTCCCTGCTACAACCATGATGGACACTCTTTCTTCGCCTGGTTCGCCCCCGAAAGGCAACTCGACAGCTTGTGAGTCTTGAGGGGAATTTCTGGGGTACGGTAGTCGGGGCATTCAGAGATCTCCCATTGCGCTGTACTTCTTATGGTCGATAATCCGCTAGATTGATGAGATTCAGAAGGAGGGAATCCGAAGAATCTAGGGGCTTAGCGCACAGGAAGCGGAGGTGGAACGCTAACATCCCTGAGCTCGCCTAACAATTATGCAATCACTACCGGGTACTGCGGGCGGTGTGTGACCAATTTTGTGCGGATTCCGGGAGCCGCTAAGTAGGGCTGCTGTTGAAATGCAACCGCCGGATTGTAGGCGCCGCCGGAAAGAGCGGGCGAAAAAGGAAGCAGGGGTGTAACTAAGTTGGGCAGGAGGAATCCCTATTTCCCGGATGAGCGCCAGGCTTATGGGGACATTGGATTGCGCCCCGAGCCTAACAACTTAGTCACACGGTTCCGCTTGAAAATAGAAGCCCTGACTACGGTAGCTGATGAGATTTGCGGGCACGGTGGATTATTGATTGACTTCAGCTCGCAACAAGCTCGGCCGATCGTACAACCCGGGCCGCCCGCTCGCCATGGAGGACCGTAGACGGATCCTGGACCTCTATGAGCAGGTACGGTAGCCACACCACCAACCTCAATCGTCAACTGATTGTTTTCAGGGCCATAAGATCTCGCACATTGCGCGCCAGATCGGCGTGACCCACTCGTGCGTCAGCAAGATCATGAGCCGCTTCCGTCGCACCGGCAGCATGCAGCCACGCAGCTTCGCCGCGGCGCAGCAGCCGCATGGCGCGCCTGCGGTGTCGCAGGCGGCTGGCGCGCTTGTGGTGCCGCCGGCGGCCGGCCAAGTGCCCAGCATTGCGACGCTCCTCGCGCTTCAGTCGGCCGTCTATCCGATGGAGCTGGCGCGCCAGATGCGCGGCGACGATGACAGCAACAGCGACAGCGAGCACATCTCCGTGGATGATGGTACGGTAGCTTTGGGCTTTGGTAGGGTTACGGTAGCTCGTAGATTACGGTAGTCCGCCGGGTCATCATCCTGATCCCTTCCAGAGACCTCCAAGTGCGACTCGCCCATGTCCCGTCTCTCCATCTCGCCCTCGTCGGCCTTCTCACCGCCCGTGAGGAAGAACTCGCCGACGTATTCGATTGAGAGGTGAGAGATCAAAGATCAAAGATCAGCGATCAAAGAGCAGAGTCGACAATAGAGAGTCATTTATTGTTTGAAACAGATCCTTGCCATCTCTCAACTCTGCGTGCGCTCAGGCTTTTCGTAGAAAGATTGAAACTCAACTCATTTATTACAGCATTCTCAACCAGTAAATCCATCGCCCCTCGTCATGCTCTCTCCACTGCAATCTACCGTCGATTGTCCCTTCTCTAGCCTGGCGTCCCGCGAGGAACTACCGTATCCCCCACGGCGCCCCTACTGTAGCCCCACTACCGTATCCTTAATCGATCGACCAAATATACCCCACTACCACTTTGCTATCGCTTCGTCTTACCACATGCTGCAGGGATAACTTATGTGACTTCTTCTTCTTTCCTATCTGACCCACCGTATGACCCACCGTACCCCCACTTGTCGTGTATATACCGTACCCCGCACCCCACACCACACACCACCTCATCGGCCTATCTGTGATCATGATGCCCCGTAAGCATACTACTCCCGTACTCCTACCGTACTCCCGTTGACTGGCCTTCTCAGGCGCCCTATACTAGCCATACTGTAACAGCCCTCTCTCAGTATCGTGACCTATCCCTTCCCTACCCCATCAATATTGCCCACCCCAACCTGATCTCTAATCGTGTCTAGAACGTAGTTTTCGGTGAGCTCTCTCAATTTCCCGTGATCTCTCGCTGTTAGACAGCGCGAGATAGTGTGCGAAACGGAGAGAGTCTTATGAGCTTCGGTTGCCTACTGTGTAGTCCCCTTCTCCTCTTTCCTAGTGTTTCTGCCATAAAGCTGCTGACTGATCTTTGAACTCTGCTTCCTTCGGTGAAATCTAGACACTTGGTTCGACTCTCCTTTCGTCTCTCTCTCTCTGATGTTACACTGTATGGCGTGAATAAATACTTTTCGGTGAAGAATTGGAAGCGTTCGGAAACAGATCAATAGAGAATCGAACAAGCCACATCAATTTTGAGATACTCATAGGGAATCATCAGGGAAAAGTGATGAATTGCAAACTGAGCTACAGTAATCTACAGAAAAATAGATCAGTCTGACTTCATGTTCAAACTAAGTCAATCTAGAAAAATTCTCGTCTCTGATAATGACGAGGAATAGCAATAGGTTTCATATAAATTTGACCCTAAAAATTACGACTGGATCAGATTAGATCCTTGCATCGAACAGGTCTTCGAAAAGAAGGAAAATTTATCTACGGAATTGAGCTGACAGATCAGATGAAGAATCCGAATAGGAATAAGAAGCCAATTCCATTTCATCCCATTTTTTCGAGGTTTTGTTCCTGATCCGAATGTGGTCGTTTGGGTAAATGGGATGAATTGCAATATTCACGGGGGATATTGTATGGCCTACCACATTTCGATGATCTAGATACTTCTTATGATACAACGCAACAAAGCCACTGTGTGAAGCTCAACATAACTGAGCATGATGTGAATTGTTCCGAACTCAGTACCGTAATCTAGACCTGTGGTGTGAGATTACGGATTACGGTAGGATTACGGTGTGCTGAGTACCGTAATCCTTGCTGATAATTGTGAAAGGTGGATATCGATTCGACATTGATGCGTGTAGTATCTTCAATCAATCGAAAGTCATTCATCAATCTAGTTTTTGCAAACTAGGAACAATCGATGGACTACTCGGGAATATGAGGTGGATTCTTCTTGAGAACAACCCTAGAGTAGATGCGAGCTTCCAGAATTGGCCCAATATTACTCCTCATTTCCTTTCTTTTCCTTGCCGAGAGTGTAGTCTCATTACTGCACACAATTCTCTACTCATTTCTCTTCACAAACATTGCTGGATCCTCTCTTTATTTGAGTTCTCATAGTTCCTCATCGTCGAATGATGTAGAGTTCAAGGTTCAAGAAAAGGGAAGAATCAGGAAGGCCTCGATCCTATCGATTTTAGTAGTGGAATGTCATACCGTGGATGTGAATTACTGTAATCCAAAACATGTCGATGTGTGATAACTACAGTACTCACAAGTAATCAGATTTTGCTTCTCAGGAGTAGATAGAAAAAACTCCTCTTTTTACGCAATCTCTGGATTCTCTGCAAATTCGCAGAATGAGGAGTCAGGAAAACCATTAGTCATAGTTTCCGCTCTTCGAGGTATCTACACTGTGATTTCCGCTTTGATAACAGTGATTGCAAAGGTGATAATAGAAAAAAAACTGAAAAATAATAGTACTCGCTCGAACTTGGTCGTAGAACAGAACGACCCTAGGGGAATAGTAACAATGAGGTTACTCGTTGTCTCATGATCCCTTTTTTCTCTGTCCGCTTAGAGAGTGCGCAGAATGGAGAGAGGCAGGCCGCAACAGTGCTGCGTCTTCATTAGAGTAGCACGAGTTCGAGTTTCTCTGACAGATGAAAGAGTACGCGGACTGAGGAGAGCGCTGGTCGAACTACTCTTCATTAGTGAGTCCTTTGTGGTGTCTCTTTCCGCCCTTTTTTACTGGGTGCACTTCACTGAGACTAATGCGTTTTTTTTCTTTTCTCGATGGTCTCTCCATTTCGCACGCTATCTCGCGTTAGAAACCACTGCTCTTTCTTGGCAAGCTCAATGCGGTCTGACGTTGCTGAGACCCTCTATCGTTTTTTTTCCTTCCTCACTCAAAGCGTTTCTCTAATCTAGAAGTAATCCCGGTCTAGTCAATGATTAGTGAGAGATGACGCGCATTTGAGAGACCCTGGTCGGCGGGGATATTAAAATAAAATATATGATGCGCTCGAACTAAGCCATTCCGTGTAGGCAATCGGTAGCGCAATCGTTTTCTTGCTCAGCGACTCTTAGAAATGAAGATAAAAATCTAATCAGTTGCAGCAGCGCCGATTAATCATTGTGAAAGCACTGACGGGGATTAATTGACGCTATAATACTGACGCAATTCAGTAAAAATAAAAATACTATCAATTAAAACAGTAATTTAATTAATAAAAATTGAGTCAATAAAATATTATGTTCCGCGGATGCAACTCGTTTACGAATGCCAAAATTTGAAACCCGTGGAATGTTCCCGAAGGCGTGGCATGGTAAAGTTTGTTAACACGCTATCGACTTTTTCTCCTTGCGCGCTTCCGTATCGATCGATTTTCTTGTTTTTCTTTTCTAAATTTATGTTCAATCGATGGCCATTTTCATAACCAACCGTATGCGCGGTGTTTTGCTGCCGTTTTCGTTACCGATCGACCTTATTTTTCAGTTAGAAGTGCTTCCGCGCATCGCGATATTTGCCCAGCTGCCAGTCGTTTGCCTCTCCTCTCATCTGACTCTGAATCATACCCCGCAGTGTGATGTGCAGTCGTTTTAGGGGAGCGAGCGGGAGCGAGTGTGCTTCTCCTCTCCCATCCAATTCTTGCATCAGTTTTCGCCCCATCTCCTCTCTCCACCCACTTCTTCTGCTGCTCGCCTGTTCAATCGTTCGTTTCCGCGCTCACTTGTAGCTCCTATTCAGCAGCTTTGATGAATGAGTTCGGGGCAGAGCAGTTAGAGGTGAGAAATCGAGAACGAGAGACGAGCGCTAGCCGCATTTGATAGCGCTTGAACGTGGCTCGTTTGGTGAGCGGACGAGATATTCCTTCCTTATTGCAGTTTAATTAATTAATAATATATTTAAAGCGCGTCCTAATCCTAGCGGAATTCATCAAAGTCAGTGTTTATCATCCGCCCAATCTAATCTCCGCGGGTCTATTTTCTGCCACTACTCTGTTGTCCCTGTTCCTCAATGTTCTCCTCTCGATTAGAATCCGGATTAGCCGCCCTTCTCTTTCTGATTGTACTCCTGATCAAAAAGAGTGCAGTCAAAGGGGCTAATTGTGTGCTTGAGCAAGGTTCTATCAATTACAGGTGCTCCCTAACAGTGCCCGACCAGAGTGAGAGTGCGGAATAAGGAGAGAGATTTTTACTCGCGGAATTTTTCCTGTGTACGTGTTAGTTGAAGGGATAAGTTCGTGTTCATTTCTTCTCTCTCCATTTTTCTTTCTTTTTCGGCGCTCGTATCAGTGGCAAGTATACGGTGCACTAACCGACCAAACTCTCAGAGAGGCCGATCCCTCTTTCTATCGTTTCTCCCTTTAGCGCGCGTTCTTGCTCAGTCTGACTGACGAGAAAAGGACGGGGAACGGAGACCGTCCCCTCCTTCTTCTCTCTCCTTTTCTTTCCCCTTTTCGCCACGTGGTGTGGAAAAAGCGCAGTTTTGGGAGGAGAGAGATGAATGGGGAGAGCACCAGAGAGGAATGAGACCACAGTAATCTCGGTTTAGAATAGAACAACGATGGAGTTATCGCCTCTTCGTTTTTTGTGATGTCTCGACAATCAGACGCGACGAGACAGCACGTAATTTTAGGAGTCTCTTAGAATAACCGCGCACCCAGCAAGGGGAGAACTGCTAAGATGAGAAGTGATGATAAAGCGCGCGAGAAGCGAAAGTTTCGTTCGCAGTTAGTGTTAGAGGTCACTCCTCCGACACCTCTTCTCCAAACGATGAGCCAATTGGGCCAACTCCGCCCGTTCTCTGAGTGGAGGTAGATCAAGGAACACGGAGGAAATGACAACAACAGATCGAAGTGCGTATCACTGAAAACGAGCTGATGACTACGGTAGTTAGCGAATGGAATCGATTGGCGGGTTCCGGGTCCCCTCCCCCGCCCTATCCGCTATTCAATCGTTCCGCTATCCATCCCGCTCCGTCCCCATTCTACACATCTCCCCCCATTTTCCTCCCCTCTCGATTCCGTATATTGTGACGGCGAGAGGAACGAGATATCTAGGCAATTCTACACATTTATGTTGCCCTTTTCATCGCTTTTGCGACGAAGCGTGGCGGAAGTGAATAGATTCCGACATTTTCGAAGATTGCTGGGTTAGTCACCGCTTCCCCTATGCCGTTTGCTGCTTCTTTTCTATCTTATCATGGCGGTTTATCAATAAGAGAAAAGAGACGATTGAGAAATAGGGAGGATGGGCAGAAGTCCAGGGATTAGTCTACGGATACTTTAAAAGTATGACTTCTGCGGGTGCGTCTGTACACTGAGGACACCGTGTATCTCTAGCAAAGTGCAGCGCCGCTCGCGGTACCCCGTGATTTATAGGGTAGATGGAGGGAGATAGCGATGGCGCTGCTCCGATAGGGACGAGAGGTGCGTGGGACGACACAAAGACGTAGTGAAGCCGAAATTGGCGTGGTGTCATCCCAATTGTTCATTATCTCTATTTGGTTAGAGGGCGCGATATAGCGTGATAAAAGGAGAGAATCAGACGAGATTGCGGCCCGAGGCGCCTAATTTGGCTCGATTGAGCAGCTGATATCACTGATAAGGGAGGGAATCAGCTGAATAAGACGTGCCTGACCGGCTCTCGTTTTCTATTTCCGGCCATTTTCTGGCGCCTTGGGTGCGGTTTCTTTTTTCTATGCGAAAATTGAGCAATTCGCTATAGTTTCTACAATACCCAGGTGCAATTTCGCGTTATTTCGGGAGGATTAGTCGCTATTTCCGTCACACCCCGTTTAAATCTTTAGCGCATCTTGCAGTACTTATCACGCCTCTCACCTAAGGTTCGACCTAGAATGGCAGGTTCTTGTCAGCGGGTCAAATTTCGAAGTCGAGTTTTCAATGGTTTTGGGTCCCACTGGACCCCCCTAGACTACCTCTAAACGGATTAGTGCTGGGGATCATTCCCCGAAGAGCTGCAGCATCCGGTTAGGTGCAGCCTGCCTACTTTAAGGCCATTTTTCTAACCTTCAACATGGTCTGGGAAGAAACTTTTCTTCGTGAGCTAAGGCTATTTTTCGATGCTCTATCGGCCTGAGCCGGTGGTTTATTGATATCTTATCTTTTAACGCCGATATTAATCTTTTAACTTTACTGAAGAATCCATAGCAAAACCCATGAATGTTTTTGCTCACGTTTGTAGAGCTCGTCACGGGGATTCGAATGATAGGTCTGCGCTCGCATATCGAGGGGACTGAGTGGTGTTCCATGACCGATTACTGTCTCCCGAATTGTTAAAACGGTTATTTCAAGTCATTCACCGCTTCATTTCTCGACTCGCGAGGAATGACCCGGTCTCCCTTCGC
>LS598310.1:142001-155586 GCA_900490775.1 Pristionchus maxplancki
AGCAAAACCCATGAATGTTTTTGCTCACGTTTGTAGAGCTCGTCACGGGGATTCGAATGATAGGTCTGCGCTCGCATATCGAGGGGACTGAGTGGTGTTCCATGACCGATTACTGTCTCCCGAATTGTTAAAACGGTTATTTCAAGTCATTCACCGCTTCATTTCTCGACTCGCGAGGAATGACCCGGTCTCCCTTCGCATCTCACCACAGTGTTTAATATGTTTCAATGCTATTACATGAGCGAAGTCAATTTGAACTACAAAGAAGACAAGTGAAACGTAACGAAAGTGATCAATTAGACCGAGTCATTCCTCGCGAGTCGAGAAATGAAGCGGTGAATGACTTGAAATAAACGTTTTAACAATTCGGGAGACAGTAATCGGTCATGGAACACCACTCAGTCCCCTCGATATGCGAGCGCAGACCTATCATTCGAATCCTCGTGACGAGCTCTACAAACGTGAGCAAAAACATTCATGGGTTTTGCTATGGATTCTTCAATAAAGTTGAAAGATTAATATCGGCGTTAAAAGATAAGATATCAATAAACCACCGGCTCAGGCCGATAGAGCATCGAAAAATAGCCTTAGCTCACGAAGAAAAGTTTCTTCCCAGACCACGTTGAAGGGGAGAAAATGGCCTAAAAGTAGGCAGGCTGCACCTAACCGGATGCTGCAGCTCTTCGGGGAATGATCCCCAGCAGTAATCCGTTTAGAGGTAGTCTAGTGGGGTCCAGTGGGACCCAAAACCATTGAAAACTCGACATCGAAATTGGACCGCTGACAGATTTAGGTCGAACCTTAGGTGAGAGGCGTGTTATAAAGCGACTTGTGGTGATTAGCGGCTTCAAACTCTTGATTTGCATCTTCATACTCTCGATATTCAGAGATGATGTGTTATTTATGAACAACATTTGCGAAACATTCGAGATTGCTGGTTTTCCGAGCTCCGCTTTTTACGCAACATGCATAATTGACGCCTTGGCGCTCACGTGTAGCTCAAATTACTCGCCAATTTGTTTCTCGCGTCCCTCAACGTCGTCAGAATCTGAAACCTTGCAAGGGCTCGAAGGCATCGAAGACCGGGGTAGATCAAGTTTCACGATGCGCCTTTAACCTTCCCAGGATATTCAGGAAGTGTCGGGGCTACTTTGACCTACCATTCTCCGTTGTTTTTGGTGATCCATTGGCACTTGCCCTTTCGCTCTGTTCTGTTGGGCTTCCAGATCATTCTTTGGAATGGATTCCTCTCCTTTCCTCTCTCTTCTCCCCTCCCCGTCTTCCACTTCTCTATTTCGTCCCTTCCCTCTCTCACTCGGATTCACCCTCTTCTCCGCCCCACCCTCTCGCGCCTCCGTGCTCTCTAACGCGCGGCGGAGCGGCCCCGAAGCCCCGCCCCCTGCCGCGGTCTCCAGATCACGGCGGACACTTAGTCTTGCAAGCGGCGGCCGCCCGCTCCTCCCGCGCTCCTCCCGCGCTCCTCCTGCCCTCTCCCCGCCCGCCGTCGCGCAGATTCAGATTTTGTGTAGAAATTTTTGCGCTGAGCAGCTGGATAGGCAGTTTAGATCAGTTTCGGTGTTTAGTTTTATGGTTGTTCAGCGCGCGATTAATTACTGCATCACCACTAGAGAATTGGCGTGACTAACGACTAGATCAGTGATGTGGTGCAGCAAGAGCCGTTAAGGGGTAAAGTCATCATCTTCTTTGAAGAGAACGCCAGTGGTTGGGTGAACTTTGCGTTTGCCAATCAGTCGACTCCGGGGTGGTGAATCAAAGTTTGTTTTCCGGGGCCAGATCCACGGCTCTCGACGCTTTTTCGAGACGTCTCGCGCGAAAAGAGAATCAAAATCAAACATAGGAAGATTCGAGAAGAGGAGATGAAGCGATGCGATAGCAGAAGTGGGGGATGGAAGTAGCAGAGAAAAAGAGAGATGGATCTGAATGTGTCTCTCTCTCGCTCTGGCCCCATGGTTTCCATTCACTCCTCTCCTGCCGGCTCATTCTGTTCTTCTTCCCCTTCTCCCTTCCTTCTCTTTTACCCCTTGCCATGGTTCTTTTCCCGCCCGACAGACTGAGACTGGCAGCGCACTTTGCATATGCACTAGTCACTGGGGAGTTGCATCAGGCTAGAAAGTAGAATTTGAATTAGCATTTGATCACGTAGTCTGGAGATTACCATGCGCCCCGGTGGCGGAGGGGGAATCATTTACGTGGCGTGTTTGCGCACCGAGCGGTCGGATTAGAAACTGATTAGAGCGGTGGTTGTGGGTTCGAGTAGGAGAGAGTTGATACTGGTTTGATCCATGTCTCGCGACTAGGATCCACACACTTTTACCGTCTGCGCCTCTTATTCTCCCCCCCATTCCTTCGTTCCGAGCATTCCAATCACATGGTTAACGATGTGCTCGCGTGATTTATTGCTTGTGTTTACGCGATTAATAATAATATTAATAATTAAAGATTGTATTGTTGCAGAGACACCCCGTCGCTCAACCACCCACAACGGAGCACTCTTAGCGAATCGCTAACTTCATCCTCTTTTCTTCCCCCCACCCCACAAGGAGACATGGTACGGTGGCTAGCTTGGTGGATCAATCGATAATACCGTAACCTCTCCTGCAGGTGTCGCTGCAGGACCAGACGATGACGTCATCGGCGCGGCCGCTCATGTCGGAGGGCTCGCGGAGCGCCCTGACGCTGGGCTCGGCCTCGCACGGCAAGGGAGACGCCGACGTCGAGCGCACCTCGGAAAGCACGGGTACGGTAGGCGCGTCGCGGCTACAGTATGCCCGGTTGATCGCTTACTGACTTTAATAATTAACATTTGCAGTGCAGGAAGGCCACAAGCTGGGCTGGATCGTGACAGCGCTGTTCATCGTGGCGGACATGGTGGGCGGCGGCGTGGTGGCGATGCCGGTCGCCTTCACCAACTCGGGTACGGTAGGCGCACCGCGCCGGGTGATCGACAACTGATTTTATTGATCCGGTTACTGTAATAATGGGAGGCGATTACCGTCAGTAGCAGCGCGGTGCGCTCCTGAGGCGTGAGTCATTGGCGCGCCCCGCCAGTGAATGTGGCGATGGTTAGTCAGAGGAACGAGATGGTGATTGAGAGAGGGGGCAAGGTTACTGTAGGGTTGCAGTGAGGCGCGTCGGAATGGGAATTGGGAATGGAACGAGCTAGGGGGTGTTCGATTACGTTTGGCGGCCGCCCGAAATTTGAGCAACTTGTGCATACTTTCGTCCCAATTTCTGGCACGCGGTGCATTGTTTTGGCTTTCGGCGGATCGTGGGAGCAATGATCTATGGAAAAGTTGCGGAATATGAGAGGCCTGGGAATTGGAAGCG
Source organism: Pristionchus maxplancki (assembly GCA_900490775.1). NCBI lineage: Eukaryota > Metazoa > Nematoda > Chromadorea > Rhabditida > Neodiplogasteridae > Pristionchus > Pristionchus maxplancki. Next base: position 145,350 of record LS598310.1, read on the forward strand.
CGTGTTCGGGGTAGTGGGGGCTATTCTGGTCACTTGCTGGTTCAATGCTTTGATTGGTCTGCTGCCTTGCGCCATTTCGGCGTTTGCAAAGGTGTGAAAACATGCAAGCGCGTCATTTTCGGAACGACAAATTGCATCAGTATAGTGCAAAAAGCGTTGCGAAACGCACGTGTGCGCCTCTTTTGCCGTCTAATTTCTCTCTCTCCTGTTTCCTACTTCTTCTCCCTTCTCCCCTCTGCTTTTTGCTCGCATCGGAGATCCAGAGAAACATAAGAGAGACAACAACAGTTGCATAGCAAGGAGGAAGAGAGTTATTCTTGGGGGAGCTGACAACCGATATGACAAGATGACAAGAAGTGGCAGCAGTGCTGTGCCCAACATTGGGGAGGTCACACATCGCCGAGTGGAAGTTGCGGACGTTTCGTATCACAAACTAACTCCCGCGATCCATCATTTCTTGATCGCTGTTCTTGCGACATCGCGAGGGCAAGAACTAGAGTTCGCGTAATAGTTATCGTTCATATCACGGGAATGTGTGTGCGGAGAGATGATTATAGTGTACCCAGGAGATGGTGTACCCGTGTTTGTTTCTGATTCGAGAGAAGTAGAAGCCAGGTGACTCCAAGATTCTCGCAGATCTATCACGGGACCTTTGGCCCCTCTCTTCCCGTCCGTGTCTTTTTCCACCTCTTGCTATCCCCTACTTCTTCTTCTTCCATCCCCTCTCATGATGGATCGAATGGGGGAAGCAAGAGGAGAAGAAAGAGGGGGGAACGTGATCACATCTCATCTCTTTTTGCCCCCTCCTTTTCTCACCCCTGACCATTCCCCCTGCTCTTTGCCCCTCCACCCTGGGAGTGAAGGGCACCATAGTTTTTCGCATTCAGCCATCTCTCTTCCTCCCCCCTTTGCCTCCTCCTCCTCGCCTCTTAGAGATCTTCCCTCTTGTCTCTGGCTACCTCTGACTCCTAGGCATCGGAGGAGAAGGGAGGAGAGGAGAGGAGTCGCGCAGCTGTACTAGAGAAGTGACGCCCTTTGGAAAGGGGGAAAGGCGAGGGAGCAGGGGGATTGAGGAGAGCAGTCAGAGAAAGGGGAAGGAGCGAACGGGCGAGGGTGGAAATGGGGAGAAAGAAGGGAAAAGAGGGAAGAGGAGATCCACAGATGGCAGTTTGTAGAGGAAGTAATGGCTTTTTGCGCGCCGGAGAGTGGTATTTCTTTTGATGATTGATTGATCGTAGGGCCATGGTCATGGGTCAGACTGAATGCCCAGTTTGAATAGGCAAATGGTCATTGCGAAATGGGCTTCTCCTGTCCTCGTGTTCTCCGCTCTTTTCAAAGACAGGCGGGTGTTTCGCAAGAGGAGAGACTGTCTGGGTGAAAGAAAGACCCGCTGATGAATGATGGTTCTGATCTTTTGGGTGTTTCACAATGGTTGGGGACTGGAGAAACGGATTGATGTGCTATTTCTGTGATCCGGATCTCTGTATCAGTGACGCCGGAGATTGGCTATCAATTATCAGGGTAGATGCTCTCTTCTCTCTTCCCCTCTCGACTCATTGAGAGAGGGGGCAGAAAGATACCTCGCGGACACGGAAACACTAACAATGAGAATGAAAAGCAGGGGGAGTTGTGTCACCGTGGCAGAAGGAAGAGAGAGAGAGAGAGGAGTATACAGAAGGTGAATTTCGAGGGAATTGAGAAAAGCAATGGGGGATGTTTTGGCGCTTTGTCGCTGACAGACGGAGTGCGCGAGAGAAGGGATCGGATGGCATCGATCAACTCGCGGACGTGTTACATCGCGATCCTTGCGCGGGGAGGTGCGGTCATTTGTTGTCCTCCACCCTCTCGTTCCCGTCTCGATTGTGTTTCACATCTGGCGGAACAGGGAGCACGTGAATCAGAGATCCTTGAATGGATGAGTGGGAGTAGTCGTTTGCTCGGGATTGGATGGAGGGTGGATAATGGATGGTTGTGCAGAGAATGGGCTCTATGCATTTGACGCCCTCTGTTGAGGATCTGATGTACTAGATAGAGTGTGTGTGAAATGTGGAGATGGTTGGATGAAGCTGATCTCGCTATGGGATGCATTGTGTTTGCACTCAGCACACGGAAAAGGCGACATCATTTCTCATCATATTTCCCCCTCCTTCCATCCGCTTCCCTCCATTTCACGTCTTTGAGCACCCTAAGCGCTTCATATATGTGCAGAAACTCGAGAAATATAAGTGCCGGAATGAAGTTTTGGGAGGAAGAAGAAGAAGACGCCTCACGAGGTCTTGAGGCCAAAGATTCAGATGCACCCACAATCCCTGAGGAAGAGCACATGACAGGGTTGAAAAATAGTGTGTTTGATGAATGCATTGGTAATTTTACATGATCTTTGGTGGTATTCGTCTTCTGAGGGACCGCGGGATTATGCAGGCATCTTGTTCCGCTGACCGCTAATGGAAAGCTGCAGGAAAGCACGTGAAGTGTGATTAGCCAGTGCCCATTTGTAGGGCATGTGGGAGGGATTACGTGAGAAAAAGCAAGGCCGAAAGGCCTTCTCTCGATTCCAGTAGATCTCCGAGAGTAATTCAGCTGAGTGAATAAGTTGATATCGAAGGGGGCGCCGGAATTGGACAGATGCGGGAACCCAAAAGGACCGAGTATAATTGAATAAATGATTTGATAAAAAGGAATCCGCGGAATTGGCGTGATTCGGGCACCAAAGATTTGGGAACCTGAAGGATTAGGGTGGGGGCAGTCTGCGTACAGGCCGATGTAGGAATGGTCAGGAGAACAATCTCTCTTTTCGCACTGTGCAATCGTCGATTGGAGAAGCGAGAGAGCATGGAAAAGTTAGAGAGACACGGACCATTCCTCGAGTTAAGTGGCGGAACTAACGAGGAAAAACATGTGGATTAGTCGGCTGATTTGGGTGGTGGTCAAAAGGCACTCTAGACACTAGAGATAATGTTTTGATTAGGAGAGAACAGAAATCACAGAAAGGGTAAGATGACAGGGGTAAAAGGAAGACAGTGGTGTTGGCTCTGATGGAAGCTGTCTTACACTTTAATGAGGAGAATAAATTTTTGTAGGGCATGTGGGAGGGATTACGTGAGAAAAAGCAAGGCAGAAAGGCATGAAGGACATGAAGGTGGCATAACATGAAGGATGAGATGGCATGGGTCAAAGGATAGACTAGACTGGAGTGAAGCAACAGCGTCTGATGGATTGTTCTCCTGAGATGAGTATAAACGACATGAGAGATGAAATGTGAAGGGTCAGAGACTAGAACGTAGTGGAGGAGCAGCAGTGAAACACGAATTGGTGTTGGTTTTGATCCCCGGCATCTAATGGAAGGGATGAGGAGAAGTGTTTTGTTACACTCGCGTGGCGTTGGAAGTGGCAAGTGGAAAAATGTGTCTGCACTAACGGAGGGAAATAAAATCAGTTGTCGATTCCAATGGATTACTGTATAGTCTTGCATTACCGTACTCCTCTGCAGGTCTGCACATGGGCGTCATCTTCATGGTCACGATCGCGCTCGTCTTCCTCTACACGGGCTGGCAGCTGGGCGTCGTCTGGAACATCATGCAGGTATACGGTAGTTGCAGGGATTATCGATTGATTGAGAGGAGTACGGTAGCTAATTATCGATCGATTGCAGGAGCGCTGGCCCGAGTACCACGACCACTGCCGCAAGCCGTTTCCGGAGATTGCGAAGCGGTCGATGGGCCCGAAGGCCAAGTGCGTAACAGAAAACTGGTGGATTGGGGTTACATAAAAAGAAATTGATGGAAAGTGCTTGCCGATGATAGAAAAAAATCACTGATATGAATATAGTAAGGGCCTTTTTGTTGCAACATGTGCGGAGTGATTTGGGGTTGCACGAAGAACATGAAGGCGATGAGATAGAGGCAGCGTTTGATTGAAGGGACTTGGCGCCGATATTTTAAAAAAATGCTGAAATATTTTGGTAGGTAGATAACGTGGTGATTGGGGTTACAGGTATGTTACCTAGAGAGAAGAAAGGAGGGGGCTATGATCGAGGAAGCTTTCGCCGATGACTATAATAATTGATTGGAAAGATCTATCCCTCGCAATAATAGTGCTGCTCTTTCACGTATTTAGTTGTAGAACTTGTTTGTTTGTAGTTGCACGGGTGATAAGAAGAGACTGAGAGGGAGCGGGTCTTGATTGACGATTCTTTCGTGTGTGAAAATATTGTTCTAATTTCATCGATAACTTGACTAGCCTGATATCAATAAATTATTAATTACTGTTACTTAGTTAATTAATATTTAATTAATTGCGTTGCAGGAAGTTCACCTCCCTGCTGGTCAACGTGACGCTCTTCGGCATCTGCGTCGTCTACCTGCTGCTGTCGGCCAACATTGCGCACTACTTTGTGGACAACTTCCTGCCCGAGCCCCTGAGGATCTCGTACTGCTGGGTACGGTAGTTTTGGGCCAGCTGAGAAGGGTGCTGCAGTGGTACCGACTAGTATTGTGGTAAGAGAATGGTACTGTGGTGGTACCAATTGAGAGGTTGTTGATATTTATTTTTATTTGATTATTAATTAATTAATTAATTGCAGACGATTGTGGTGCTCGCGGTGCTGCTGCTGCCGTTCACCTACCTCAAGAGCCCCGCCGACTTCTGGTGCGTTTGTGGATGAATAACAATAACAATAACAACAATCATATAAAAAAATTACAAGTTGCAATGAATAACTTGGCGTAGTGGCGCTTCGCAATGTGCTCTAGACACTGATTTTACGGCGTGGCGATTTGATTAGGTTCAAGTTGTAAAAAATATTATATGGCTTGGCGAATTGTTGCAGTGAATTTGATTCTTGCCATCTTGATGAGTCTCTTTTGCGATGCTTGTTTTTTTGCAAAATTAACGAGCGACTAGGTGTTGCGTTTTGGCAATTTATTGGTATTTTCCACGATTAAAAAAACTAAACCAACTGGGTGCGGATGCGCTTCACGCTTAGCACGTATGCCATTGATGTTGCATTATGATAATTTGATGTCGTCAGCAACTTCAATAAACTTAATTCGCTCGTTGCAGGCCCGTCATCGTGCTCGCCATGGTCACGACGACCCTCGCCGTGATCGCCATCGTGACGGGAGTGCTGCGCGACTCGCCCGTCTGCCAGCCGGCCGCCCACTTCCCGCCCGTCGAGACCAACAAGGTCATCATCAGCATTGGTGAGTACGGGGGACGGATACGGTAGGAGTTCGGTGGATCAGACTCGTGACTGGCGTTGGGGCTAGAGGATGCGATGATGACCCATAGAGATGAGCAAGGTCATCATCAGCATTGGTGAGTACGGTGGGGTGCGACGGGTCAGGCTGATGAATCCTGGGGGCTAGAAAGCTGCTGGGGTACGGTAAATGTTCGGTGGGGACTTTTCTTTCGTGACTTGCAGCGCGCGAGGGGCTCGGGTGCGATAATAGGTCATAGCGACCAACAAGGTCATCATCAGCATTGATGAGTAAACCTGGTTAGATTGGTTTTCAGGGACTACTGATTGTTATTGTGATTATACACCATGTGCGTTTACTCGGGATCAAGTGTTTGTTAGTCAGCGCAGTTTATTCAGCGAAGCGGTGAAACACAATAGCTGCTGGTAGTGAGATTTCGCATGAGTCAGCTGATCCAAACCAGAGATAAGCGGTAGTCACGCGTTGATCTGGCTGGTGGTGCATGGTGTTCGCATTCCGTACCATGAACCAGCTCTTTTCGCGAGGAATGGTCACCCTCTCTCGTTTTCCCCTGCTCTCTTGCCCTGTATGATCGCCTAGATAGCAGCTCTCCTCGCATACTTTGCATAGCTCTACAGTCTGCATTTTTCTTTTCCTTTCACGCATTCTTCTCGTCTCAGTCTCTTCATTGTGCGCACTGTTTGAATCTGTATGATTAGCGAGGAAGTGGGCGAAAAGATGAGACCAGACAGCTCGAACGAACGGAAGGGAGAGAGGAAAGCGAGAGTGGGAGACGTTTGATGGTAATGCGCGCTGACAGGTTGGGATAAGGAGAGGTGTTGATGATTTGATCTTTCTCCCTCTTCCGTTTCACGCCTATCTCGGCCTTTGAGAGGAGAGAATAAGTGCAGAGAGGTCGCAACCGACTTACGGTTCGGCATACGTGCAATACGGAACAGTGTTTTGACGGGAGATGGGTGTTGTGGTGAATGACGCTAGGCACAATAGAGTGGATAGAGGAGAGAACGAGCGACACTCGCGGAACGGTTTATGAGGCAAAGCAAGCGGGGGTGAATAGATAGTGTGATCAAGGTTGAGGGGGTCAATGGGATGGAGGAAGTGACCACGTGACAATGACCAGTCGAGACTACACTGTAGTCACGAGGATTTTGGAGACAGCAAATCGATAATCCAGTCAATAAATCGATATTGCAGGCACGTTCCTCTTCGCCTTCTCCGGCCACTACGTCTTCCCCACGATCCAGCACGACATGCGCGAGCCGAAGAAGTTCACCTGGAGCGTCTCGCTCGGATTCCTGCGTGAGTGGATTACGGTAGTCTAGGAGTATCGATTGATTACGGTACCCCACTAATCGATAATCCTCTGCAGTCGTGGTGCTGCTGTACATGCCGCTTTCGACCATCTCCTTCTGGACGTACGGCGCGTCGATGGAGTCGTCCGTGATCTACTCGGTGCAGGTACGGTAACTGTAGATTACGGTAGCCAATTATCGGTTGATTAGTAATAAATCGATACTCTTTGCAGACGTACTGGCTGCAGTGCTTCGCCAACTTCATGATCGCCGTCCACTGCATCCTCACGCTGGTGAGTGGAGAGCGGGAAATAAACATGAAATATAAAGAAAGTGAAACCCGGAGCGGCCGGGTTTACAGTCCGCACTAACATTTGGTCGTTTCTAATAGGCACAGTGATCGCGCTGATTTTTTTCACAAAATAAATCTATTTTTGAAAAAGAGGCTGATGCATCGCGGTTGCACATGTTTCGTAAATCTAGCTTTGCTCACCAAGTTTGATTGAGATGGAGGCGATGTTGCAATACAATAATTTTACTATTTACAGGTCATCGTCGTCAACCCGGTCAACCAGGAGCTCGAGCACTTCTTCAAGGTTGCGCACCGTGAGTTTATTCGATTATTGATTTATTTCTGACCTACCGTAACCTTCCTGACCTACCGTTCCTTACCGTACCCCATTCCAGACTTTGGCAAGGGCCGCATCGCGCTGCGCACGTCCGTCCTGATCGCCGTCGTCTTCGTCGGCCTCACCGTCCCTGATTTCCTGCCGGTACGGTATCAGGGGGATTATCGATTGATGACGTCATCGTCGAGGTGTTTTCAATCTGCCTGGCCCTTGTTTTTGACGTGACTTGTGGACCAGGTGGATTACTGCTCGTGCAATTCATAAAATGGTTGAGAGGCTGGATTGGATAGTTGTTTGTACAATCTTCGTAATAAATAAAATTCTAATCATGCTTCTGCAGGTAATGGGCGTGGTCGGCGCCTCGACGATCCCTCTGGGCTGCGTCGTGCTGCCCTCGCTGTTCTACCTCTGGATCAACGCCGCCGAGGAGTGGGAGTGGCAGAAGAACAAGTTCCCGTCCGTGATGGAGTGAGTTTCACGAATTGCTGGAGGGAGGAGGGGTGTAGAATAGGTGTTGGACAGAGTTAAAAAGGGTAGCCAAGATTTCATGGCCGAGTGGTCTAAGGCGCACACAAGGTATGATCGCGAGGTCATTGGTTCGAATCCTACCACCAGCTAACTTTTTTGCCAACATTTGCCGAATTTTTTCCAAGCACTTTCTGAACTCCTAAAATCTTGGCAAAGATCGGCAAAAGTGTTTGCAGGGGGCGGGATTCGAACTACCCACCTCATGATCATACCTTGTGTGCGCCTTAGACCATTAGACCACGGCTCCATACCTTATGTCGAGGGTACCTTTTTAACTCTGGTGTTGGACGGTTGGGCTCCTGTTGAGCGAAATTTTCGTAAGTGATGGAGTGAATTTGAGGAGGGGATTCAAAGGGGTGGATTGGGACTTGCGAGATTGGTGCTTGGGAAGGGTTACAAGTTGTCTGGGATTTTTTGGAAAGACAATGGGATCGAAGGTGAAGGTGGACAGCAAAATAAATATTATTACAATTGCAGCGTGATCCGCCGCACGAAGAAGACCACGCTGGCGCTCAACCTCTTCCTGCTCGTCGTTGCCGTCGGAGGAGGAGCCATCGCGACGGCCATCAGCATCACCGACCTCAAGGTAGGTCACGGCAGGATTACGGTAGTGTCGATTGATCGATGATGCACACTGGGTACTGTAGAAGTAATACTAATCAATATTCCCCTCAGGACACGAACTTCAAGCCGCCCTGCTACCTGTCGGTGTTCACCGGCGAGACGAACGTGACCTTCGGAGGTGGAGACGCTGGAGGTACGGTAGTGATTGATTACGGTAGTCGATGGACAATCTGTCCAGGATACGGTATTGATTGATGTACGGTATCTAATCGATAATCGTTGCAGGCCACGGGTTCTCGCAGCACTGCTGCGGCGAGTTCAAGAACGTGAGCTCGTTCCTCGACTCGTGCGGCCCCGAGCACCCGCTCGCCCTCTAGACGGAAGTCATCGACGACGATTACGGAGGGATGACGCAATCTCGACCCGGAGATGACCCCTCGACCTCCCTCTGACCCCCCTGTCCTGCCCCCTTGTCCCCCTCCCCCCAGGCTCCATCCGTAGTGTTTCTTCTTCTCATTTTTCAATAGCTCCACTTCTTCTTCATACATCGTTTGCTTTCACTTTACTTTCACTCTCATTCATTTATTTTCTTATACATATGCGTTGCACACCTTTTTATCTCACCGTATATAGACGCCGCGTCGTTTAGCGTTGCAGTTTTACTACTCTGTGTTACTGTAGCCTTAGCACCACCACCGCCGCCCCGCACGCGCGTGCTCCTTCTTTTCCCGCAGGGAGAGTACTGTAGCCACAGTATGGGAAGGCGCCGCGCGCGCGCGAGAGACGAGTGTCCTTATATACACTTATACATACCGCACCCATTTTTACCGTATCCCCCCTTACCGTACTCCATGACCCCTCATCGCGCCAGTCACTACGCACACGCGCGGGCTGTGCTGCTTACCGTATCCACCTTGTGACCTACCGTACCCTTTACAGAGTACACCAAACCACCTTCAGGATACGGTAGCACACTTCCCGCGAGCGCGCGCATGTGTGACAGACGTGCCGCCTAGAGATGGTCTTGACCACCGGTTTATGTCGCCCCGCCCCCTTTCCTGACCTACCACCCCTTCCCTTTTTTTTGTCTAACAGAGCATGTGTATTCTGAGTATTATCTATCTAACCAGTTGTTATTCTCTTCTGCTATCAATCGATTGTAAGCGATCGATTTCCATCCCAAGTGGGCTCCTAGGCTGATTGATTATATCGATTGTGCCCAGCTGAGTTTCACGAGTAGTTTTTTCTGTAGTTGAATTTGTTGTTGTTTAGTTTTTCCTAATCGTTGCGAGTAGTAGTGTGCGCGTTTGTTGCTAGGTACTGTGTACCGTCTGACTTACCGTATTCCTCTTCCCGCTCCCGATTCCCCTCAAGACCCCCTATACATACTGCTCACCCCCGTGCCTTTTCCTTCTCATCTTGTTTAGTTCAACAACCCCGTCCCACCTTCTGAACCCGGCGTAATTAAATACCCACTGATGATCCTGTGTTTATTGATTTCTTTCCCCGTAGTTGCTGTTCCATAACACATTCCGGTACGTATTTTCCAATCCAATCCAATCCTGTGACCGATGATCGATAATTGCCCCGTTTTTTTGCTGTTCCATGTGTCTCTTAGCCCCAGTTTTCCCCTGATTTCTCATACTTCCGGCCCCAGTACCATGATCCAGAGCGTATCGTTGATCAGTGTGTTCTAGGCGGGCGTCTGACGCCATTTATCTACCACACCTCTGACTTAATCAATCGATGCCCCTCGCCCTGCCCCCTCCTTCCCCCTTGTTCTCAGATTGTGCATATCACCCCGATTGCATTTTTCTATTCAGTTCGTAATACCATTTGCTAAGCTAAGTCCCCCCGCCCTCCCGGCCCTCTTACCGTAATACTTTAATACCTGCAATATATAGATAGTATCGCGCCGCATTTTCGTAGTCGGTTATTATTCTAGATTGTGTCCCATCCCCTTTTTGTATGCCCCCGCCCCCCTCCCCCCCCTCAATCGATCTAT
>LS598310.1:174584-213883 GCA_900490775.1 Pristionchus maxplancki
CGACACGATCCACGTGATGGCAGCTCGATTGAGGGCGAGTCGATGGATGACGTCAGAAGTGGAGTCGATTCAGCCACAGGTGATCAACCTTTTTACATTTCACGTTATGTTGATCTTGAAGCCTGAAATCGCATGCTAATTGTATCCTGGCCTGAAAACACCGTTATGTAATTCACACCGTCCTGTTCAGATACATGTCCCATCTCCCGCGGCGTCATCTCTCGCAATCCAGCCATCGGAATCGCCTGAAAATGACCAGGTAATCGACCTTCAGTGATGCCTTTCGAGTAATTACTGATTAGCAAGTGGTCAACCAGTGCTAATACAGACCGAAAATCGTGGAGTGAGGTGATCACAGTTCAATTTACTGCAGATTCGATCTCGTGCCGCTTCACCCGCCTACGCTCCTTTCCTCTCGACTAAGGACGGTAGTCAGGTGTGTTTTTATTATTATTTTATAAATACTTGTTACCTAATCCCGAATCACATCAACAATTGTGATAATGACAATTCAGATATCCGGCATCGATTCCGCTCCTTGCCTCTCGGCGCAGTTGGCGGGCACCGCAGAAATCGCGGAGTCGGACTACGGCGTGGTGAGGAAGCAACTCATAACTAGAATCTTGTTTGACGAAAATTAATTATTTATTAATGTAAATTATAAAGATTAATTAATTATCCCAGGTCCCTTCTCGCACCCTCGAGGAAGCGATCGAGAACCTTAAGAAGTTCGATGTGGAGCGGATGAAGGTACAAAGTTGCGCTAATCACTAGATTTCGCATCACCGTCACTGGTGAGCTAGGTTGTCCTTTTGACCTCGCACTGCCGCAATCCGGTCAACAAAAAAAATTGACGTTTTTGCCATTCGCACTGACGCACCAGGGGGACGGAGATGCACCCGCGCTGACGCAACTTGAAAATCAAGCACAACGTTAGCTCAGCAGTGATCACCGTCTCTCCATGTCACACACTCTTTCGCCCGATCGACTGGTGAGGAAGTGTGTGAAAAAGAGACGATGATCCGTATTTCAAGCTCACTCACTCATCTCTTTTGCCCTCTCGTTCATAATCACAAAATAATCACAGGGAACGATTTGCCACGGGGAACACGCGGGGTTGTGAACTATTTTATGTAGCAATTATTTATTTGTTATTATTCATATTAAGGAGATCAAGGAAGAGGAGGTGGAGATAAAGGAAGAGCCGATCGAAGTGAGCTGCAGCGAGGCTGCGCCCACTCTCGAGCCTGAGGTTAACTAATTAGCAATAATTAATTAATTAACAGTCGCATTCCTCTTCCTGTTATCTTGTCTCGTTCTAGCAGTTGCTCTACAGTTTCATTCATAACACGGGTTTCCTGTAAGAATGCAGGAATGCCTGCTACAAAAAAACATTTTTGTCCCCGATTGCTATGATATTTGGATCGTGGGTACCCTTGGGGGTAATGAGAAGGCCCATCCGGGTCTTTTGGCCAAATTTGCATATTATCGATTTTTTTGACCTACCACTTCAAATGGCCATAACTCGGTCAGTTTTTGAGCTACAGCGCCCAATTTTCACACAGATCTTCATTTTCATATTGTCTACGAAAAGTTCAACTAGACCCATTGTCTAGCTCAATTATTATTTCTGTTATTTCAAAGAATGTGATTTTTTAGTGATAAAAGTGTATTTTTCTCGAAAATGTTTGGTAATACCCGTTATCGATTTCATGAAAAATGGATTCTACACCCTCGAATACGTATGACCACGTTTTTCATTGCCCATGAGACTTGGATGTAATGGCTGCACTGTCGTATGGTTTCTGGACTTTGAATTTTCTTCGGCGATTTTCGAAAAATCGTCATATCTCGCTTCAAAATGGTCGTATAGACTATTTAAAAAAAGCAAGGAGTAGCATTTTGGAAGGCGCATCTTTTATTCTTAGTCGACGAATACTGTAGGATCAGCCGTTTTTGAGAAAAATAAGAAAAACTGAAAAAAATGACGAAATTGTGAATCGGCAACCTTTTCTCCCTGAATGTATCGTGATTCTACCCCATTAACCAGTTCGTTTCGAAGTCTTGTGTAAAATAACGTGCAAACGGAAGTAAGGTGGACGCACTACTTGCTCTTTCACTGATCTTTCCGTTCACTTCGCTCCCAAGGTCGAGCGCCCTTCGCTGTTCACTTTCATCTCGTTTCAGTTCTTTTGCTTGAGCGATCGCAAGTGTTTCTCTATTTCGGCTTTGCATTCCACTTTGAGTTCTCGTGAAACGTTCGAATATTTTGTCAAAACACAGGCATGCGTTTCGTGCCTCTGATTCTTCTTCTATTCTTCGCTACTCTACAATTCAGTCTCGGTGCTGATGACAATGAGGTACGCTCAAACGCAAAATTATATTTTAATTTAATACGATTCTTCACTTTTGTCTTACTTTGCACTTTGCAGGAAGATTCGTGCTCAAACGAGCCTCCTTTAAAAAAACTCAAGACTGCGTGCTATTTCTCAACTACCCGTATTTCTCCACTCGAGTTCAATGGTCGAGATCCAAAGTTTCAATATTCGGAGAGTTGCGAAGGAGATGTCATTGAGTTAGTTGTATTAGGCTATTCTCTTTAGTGAATTTGATAATTCAGCCTGGTCGAGCTGGCCGATGACCATGATGGCCAGTTATATGGCGCTCCTAGCAAGTTGGCTCTGTTGGTGGCTAGAACTGAAGGCATTTTTCTTGATGCTTCTTCTGATCTTAGTAAATGGGCTGGCCAAGGGATCTGTCAGAAGCATGTGACTGAGATATCCCGTGACTATTTCGCTGATCCGCTCTCGAGGAAAAGTGTTCCCTCTGGAAAGCGTTGTTCCTCCTGTGCATATCCTGAAGATCATACTTCCCGTGGAGCTATGGGATCGCGAGCCATGTCTTTTCATATGTCCCATAACGTTCTTCATTCGAAACACTTTCTTGTTCCCGTCGGAGCGCGTAAGCAAAAACTGTTTATGCATTTGGATCCCTTGTTTTTCAGCTCTCTGCGACCGTCATCACAAATCCATTCCGAAGAAGCCCTTGGAGATTCTCATTCCTTCGAACCCTCCAGCGATTACTCCATCACCCATCATCCTCCCTGCTGTCATTGCTCCTCCTCCAATCACTCTTCCTCCAATGATCGATCCTCCTCCAATCACTCTGCCTCCAATGGACGAGCCAGAACCCATCACTCTCCCCCCTATGGATGATCAGACTCAGATCCAACTCCCTCCTTACACTCCCGGCTCGGAAGTGATCATTCCTCCACTCGGAGAGAGCAGCAATTCTCACACTTCTCATTTCTCCAATGACCACCATGACGATCTCCCCTCATCCCAGAACTCTCAAGCATCGAGCGAAGATTCGGAGGATGGCGACTACTGCATTTCCATTCGTAGAAAAGAGTACACGCCAGTGGAAACTGCAGTGCACAATCTCTACAAGGCAGCTGAGATTGATAGAGGTCGTTGTATCAAGCCGTTTTCGGAATACGTTGAGAGGACTCAGAAGGAGAAGTCTCGCGTAGTTCTCGATATCTTGCGGATTATCATCGGAGTGATGACCACCACCCCAGAGGAGAATGAATTGCTCATGTCCATGGTCACTGCGATGCTCGCTGGGAAGACACCTAAGGACGAGAATGCGATTCTTCATTCCCTGCTGACTACGACTGCTGAGAACTTCAGTCGGCTGAGGAAGTACAATGAAAAGGTCGAATTGCTATCATTCTTCGCTCATTCGATCATGTATCGCACAATGAGCAACTACATTCCGAATCTTTCGGAACGTATGTGGACGGAAGCCAAGAAGAGGGCGCTGAGTCCTGTCAAGCAGCAGCCGGATTTGAATCTGAGGGAGAGATACGACCCCATCAAGCTCGACTTCTTAATTAGTTTTTTGACGAGGTACCACTAATGTTTTAGAGACGCACCAAGATTTTGTTTAGCTCTCATATAATGGTCAGCATGCCGTACGGAGAGCAGAGGACCAAGGACTCAAAGGGCAACACTGTGATTCTTCCCAATTCAATTCGGCTCACCGGTACATTCGAGACGATCGAGCTCTACGAGAAGTAATATATTAATTATTGGAATTAGAACAGTGTTGCGCATTAAGATGGATGGACGAGACTGGACGATCGCATCTCAAGCTCTCGAACTCTACGACTTACAAGATTATCTCCAAGCTTCCCGCCCTTCGCAGTTCTGCCCAGACCTGTGTCGACTACTACATGGCTTCGGCCACCATGGTGGAAATTTATGAATTTTTAGCAAGAAGTCTCTATTTTCAGGCTTTTATAAAGATAAACACAATTCTGGAGAGCTTGCGTGATATGAATTTGCTCGACTCGACTGAAGTGGCTACTCTCAAGAGAATCTTCGATGAGATCCAGACTTATTTGAGAACTGACTTTAAGTTGCACGTTAAATCGGAGAGCAAAATAAGCGATCACTGCATCCACCATGCTCTCTCTGATCCTGAAGAGCCCAAGTTCGCCTGTGATCCCAAGATTCCTCATGAGCACGATCGGAAGTGTCCTATGTGTGAACAAATGGATTACATCTTCAGGTAGTAATTGTTGAGAGAGCTTCCACAAATCAATAACTATACAGTGATATGAAGAAGAGGATCGAGACAATGGTCGAGGAGTCCGATTCAACGAATTCGCTCGCACTGTTGAACGCCCAGCACGAATTCAACGAATCAATCGAGAAGATTCTCGATCTGAAGTCTCATCTCGTGCGCACCGTCTTCACTTCGACTGAGAGGGAACACTTCATTCGCGAACTGAATGAGGGGGAATGTAATTTGATTTTTTTAGTTTAGGATTATCAATTTCATCCTTGCAGGCTTCATTACGATGGATTTTGCCCAGCGTTGGCTCCCGAGCTTCTTCAGAGAAACACAGAAGGACTTCTTCGGGAAGACTGGCTATTCGTATGGGGATGACTAACCAATTGCCAGTGAAAATTATCATTCAGGTGGCATCTGTCTCACGTGTATGCTAAGATCTCTGGAGAATTGGTCCAGCACACCTACATTCACATCTTCAAAAATGAGATGCAGGTAATACGGAAGCTGATAAAAACAAAACTTATTACTAATTTCAGAATGGATCGGTCGTCGTCGAAGTCATCAAGCACGTCGCTGAGGATCTGGCCATGATGGGAATCAACAAGCTCCATCTGCGGAGCGATAACGCTGGTACTATCAGAAAATAATGAAAATATTAAAAATAGAAAATTGAATTATTTGCAGGCTATTATCATTCCGCTCCCGTCATGGCCACCATCCCTTCGATCGAGAAGGACTACAATGTCGACATCATCTGGAGCTTCTCGGAGTCCCAGAGTGGGAAGTCCTCGGCTGATCGATACGCCTCGTATGCCAAGACGAAGATGAGGAACTACCTGAGCAAGCAGAATAACATCGACACCCACGAAGCCATGTTCCTTGCTCTCACGCAAGGGAAACTGCTTCGTGGGGTCTCTGTTCATCTGGCTACGGTCGGCTTCACTCCTCAGCCGAAGACGAAGATCGATGGAATCTCGAAGCTGGGCCACTTCGAATTCAACGGAGACGTCATCTCTGCTTGGAGGTTTCGAGGAATCGGAGAGGGTATCAGAGTGAAGGCTAAGGAGGGAATCAAGAGTTCGATTACATTCCACAGTCATGGTGGAAAGCTGTCGAAAGCAGGACTGAAGGATGAGGATGCGCAGAAGATTGTCAACGGAGAGGAGCCCCATTTCTGGTTCTTTCCGCCCAAGAAGGTATCTACTGTCGATGAGCCAGGAGATGCCGACGATGAATCAGTGAGTGGACAAGCCCCAGTGTCCAATCCTGATCCTTCTTCCTTTTCCCCCCTCTTCATGTGCAATGAGTGTTCATCTAGCTTCATTCGCTACGCTAGCCTTCTCCGTCACTTGGAGCATGGAACTCACAAGATTCGACCAGAGAAAGTGTCGCAAGCCGATTATGCACTTGGGCTGTTCAAGCGGATTCTTGAGGAAGTACAGCAGGGAGTTGGAATCACCCCTCTCTCAGATTCCTTCAAGGACTACCAGGAAGCATCCCAGCATCCCAAGCCGATGGGATGGGCTCTTCGCTCGACTAAGAAAGGAGCTCGCTACAATCCGAAGGCGAAGCAGATGCTGGTTGATCTATTCGAGGAATTCTTCAAGCATTCGAAGCCACTTCGTGCAGAAGAAGCAGAGAGAAGAATGCGCTTGAGGACTGACATTCTACCTTCCGAGAGAATGAGTCACGATCAGATCAAGAATTGCATTCGTACGCTTGTTGCCGATAAGAAGAAGAGCAACAAGTCCAGAAGAAGAAGGGCACTTCTCGCAGATATGGAACTGGAATTGGAAGAGGATGAGGCATACATTGTTGAGGAAGTGGAAGTCCATGAGGATGATTCGCTCATTGCCGCTCAATCCATTTACGACATGGTACAGGGCAACTTGAAAGATCTGTTTCTGCAGCCGGAAACACCCGACTTCTCCTCTGACCCAGATATTGGAAATCATGATGAGTAGCTTATTGTTGCATGAAGGTCTCTATTCGTATCGATTTTTTTTTCTGTGATTTTTCAAATAAAGATTGTGTTCTGATCATGATACAATTCAGTGACAGTTGCATGGACGAGAATGGAGAGAAAGAGAAAGTGATAACTGCACTTGACCTTGGCACGAAACTGAACAAAGAGAAAGAGTGCGATTTGCTACTTTACCAAATGATAAGAGAACACCTTTTCGAAACACTACAAATAAATCCACAGATTCAAGATTGTAATTGGCAAATTAGGGAACGCGGATAGACGGTCTGTTAAGTCTGTCGAGAATCCGAAGGGAGGTGGTCTTAGAGAGAGTAGAATTGTGGTGTCCGTAGTAATCGACGTATCTAAATATAGTCTTTCATTTAATCATATTTCTGCATTCTTACTTGTCGTAAATCATCGAATTTTTGAATAGTTTCATCGATTCCGTGAGTATCTGCAATAACGAAATGGAAGTAAGAAAATAAATACACACTCACTTCGTCGTTGCCTTTGCGAGAAACGAAGGCCTGCATTTTAGTTTTGCATTGTTTGAGAAGGCGAAGACTGGAATCTTTGCCGCTCTGTAATTTAGAGGACTAGAATTTTTTCGGAAACAACACTCACTGTTCCAGAAGATGAAGCACAGTACTGAACAGTGATGAAGAATAGAAGAAGAATCAGAGGCACGAAACGCATGCCTGTGTTTTGACAAAATATTCGAACGTTTCACGAGAACTCAAAGTGGAATGCAAAGCCGAAATAGAGAAACACTTGCGATCGCTCAAGCAAAAGAACTGAAACGAGATGAAAGTGAACAGCGAAGGGCGCTCGACCTTGGGAGCGAAGTGAACGGAAAGATCAGTGAAAGAGCAAGTAGTGCGTCCACCTTACTTCCGTTTGCACGTTATTTTACACAAGACTTCGAAACGAACTGGTTAATGGGGTAGAATCACGATACATTCAGGGAGAAAAGGTTGCCGATTCACAATTTCGTCATTTTTTTCAGTTTTTCTTATTTTTCTCAAAAACGGCTGATCCTACAGTAATCGTCGACTAAGAATAAAAGATGCGCCTTCCAAAATGCTACTCCTTGCTTTTTTTAAATAGTCTATACGACCATTTTGAAGCGAGATATGACGATTTTTCGAAAATCGCCGAAGAAAATTCAAAGTCCAGAAACCATACGACAGTGCAGCCATTACATCCAAGTCTCATGGGCAATGAAAAACGTGGTCATACGTAATCGAGGGTGTAGAATCCATTTTTCATGAAATCGATAACGGGTATTACCAAACATTTTCGAGAAAAATACACTTTTATCACTAAAAAATCACATTCTTTGAAATAACAGAAATAATAATTGAGCTAGACAATGGGTCTAGTTGAACTTTTCGTAGACAATATGAAAATGAAGATTTGTGTGAAAATTGGGCGCTGTAGCTCAAAAACTGACCGAGTTATGGCCATGTGAAGTGGTAGGTCAAAAAAAATCGATAATATGCAAATTTGGCCAAAAGACCCGGATGGGCCTTCTCATTACCCCCAAGGGTACCCACGATCCAAATATCATAGCAATCGGGGACAAAAATGTTTTTTTGTAGCAGAATGGCCTCGTTTTCCTACACTCTTACAGGAAACCCGTGATAAACGTAGTTAACTTCACGGAGTACAACCCTCTTACAAATTCATCCTTCATAAGCTCTTCCTCATTCATAAGCTCTGTTTTTATTTATTGCTAATAAGCAGGCGAAAAGGAGAGGGTATCGAGATTTGTCATCTAATACTGCATTTTATTTAGGGAATCACTGAAACTCATTTAATGCTCACCTATTTGTCCGGGGAACGTGCAGGAGCTCCCGAGATTTAAATAGCCCAATTGAGCTGGCGCGAGGCGAGGTCGGCGCGTCGATGGAGGACCAGATGGAGTTCGACGAGCCGGACTTCTACGCACTCGCCGTCGGTGACGGCGAATTCCCGCGAGAAATCGACTGGGACGAGGAGGTGAGAGGGGGGGCGCGTGCTAGACGCGACGGGTTAGAAAGAGCGAGGGAGGCGTACTCTAGGGGTGCTGTAGCACGGATGCGTCGATATGGAGGGACTGAGTGACTGGGGGGAGAGTGCTAGACGCGACGGGTTAGGAAAAGCTCGGTTTCGGAAAATATTTACATTATTCCAATTGCCAGGTGGAGCGAGAAGGATTCTTCGAGTTTGAGATGGGCGGAGTCGGCGGGGAGGACGAGATGATGGACGATATCGATGAGGAGGTTAGCTGATTAATAGGCAAAGGAGATTATTAATTAACTAATTAATAATCGCAGGACGCTGCCGCGACGCGCCAGCTGCAGCCGCCGACGCGTCACTCGTCTCGGAAGACCTTCCGGCCGGTCAAGTACAGAGAGGCGACCGTGGCAGAGGAGGAGAAGGGTGAGTTGTGAACCGGAATATGGAATATGAACATGAATCGGAACCGGAATACGGTAAAGGAAAACAGTGAATTGAAGGAATCAAAGGATTGTAGGAGGAATCGCTAAACTGCAGCCTGTTCGTAGTCGGGCATTTGTGGTTATGTAGATTTCTTCACTGGCAAACCAATCACAGTGCAATTTTGAGATAGCCAAAGATAGCGCGCACTTCAACGAAACCATGGGCTAATCACTCAATCTCAGATGGCAAGTCGTCCCAGGCTGACTCTGATGAGGAATTCCGCCCGGCCGCCAAGAAGCAGAAGAGATCCCTGTCGGAGAGGGGCGTGAAGGTGAGGATTTAAAAATGTGAATTAAAAAATAGTTGAATTCCTCTACTCACGCACGCATCTAGATTCCGCCAATTCAGGGTCGCTCTCGGGCCGACTCCCCAGTGGCCAAGAAGGCCTCCCAGAAGGCGTCAGCGTCGATGACGGATTCTGATGACGACGACGAACCGTCGATGAAGAAGATGAGGTCGCAGTCGGCGAACGGCGAGAAGGTGAGCGTGCGAATCAATAATTGAGTTTTCTCTCGGCCTGAAACCCCGTAGTTATTACACATTACCAATGCCCTCTTCCTCTGTCAGCACAGCAATTGTAGTAAATCCTTAATTGCCATTCTGGCACATTCCACCATAATTTCCCTAGAGCTCGTTGTGACCGAGCCAGCAGACCAACCTACCTTCCCTCCATTCAAAGCCTGAACAGCACATGTTGCATTGGTTATATAGATTAATGATTAAAGATTAATGATTAAAGATTAAATCCAATCCAGAGGGTGCGTCCATATGTGGCACGAGGGCCTCGTGCGGTGGTCTCCAACCCGAATGCGACCGAGCTGGACTGCCCCAAGGGCGAGTGCGAGGTTTGCAAGAGATTTCCCGCGTGCTAGACGCGCCGGGTTAGAAACCCCCTTCCACTTGGAGGATGATTGGGACACTAAAAAACAAAAATACTAATACTAATAATTTAATTTTAATTTTATTATTAATTAAAATTGTCGTTCAGTTCACGACGTGGTCCGTGTGCTCGTGGGAGGTCCATCTCAGGCGTACGCACCACACCACGCCCACTCGGGTCAGTTTGTTGTTGTTGTTGTTGTTGTTGTTGTTGTTGTTGTTGTTGTTGTTGTTGTTGTTGTTGTTGTTGTTGTTGTTGTTGTTGTTGTTGTTGTTGTTGTTGTTGTTGTTGTTACTAAATAGAGAAAACACTTAGGAAGGACTGGTGATTCGGTGCGTGTGCGGCAACGAGTCGGCCTCTCACAGCCACAAGGTGAGCATTGCTAATTCATTTACCGAGGGAGGATCATTAAATGTGTTCATTTAGCTCGGGGTTTTATCGATTGTGACGCTTACTAGATTACACGTCATGATTCCACCGACACCAATATTCTCACATTACACATAAGGAACATGTTGTAGCTAATTATTGGACCTGCACAGACCAATTTATTGCAGTGTGGCGCGTCCACCAACGTCACCATCATCCGTCGTGAGGATTCCAAGTCGAAGGCCCGGATGACGTCGATGTCGGAGGACGAAGACGACGATGACGAATCGATGATGAAGATGGCGAGCATTCCCTTCTTTTGGGTCTCCATGAGAGCACCAGGCGTCAGTGACGAGCGACCTCCCCAATATTGGGCTGAACCCGCGCGAACTGGAACGATTTATGTAGACCCGAACCCGCGAAAAATGACTTTACCAGAGTGGATGCGAGCAGCGATACCCGCGCAAAGCCTAATGTTGGGGAAGGGAACTCATCACTGCCAGGCGTTCAAAATGCACTACGGCTTTCAACTACAAACATTATTGTTGTTGTTGTTGTTATTATTATTATTATTATTATTATTATTATTATTATTATTATCGTCGCAGGGTCGAGCAGTGAAAGCCGCCCAGAAGACGTCGATGTCGTCGGAGGACGAAGACGACGACGAGGAAGGAATGAGGAAGCAGCAGAAGAAGAGTCAGAAGGCGAGGATTTAAAATATATTTTCGAAATGTTGGCTGGCGATTTGTGTGTACCAACCATTTCTTTGTCAAATGCACGTGTTACGGTGACTTGATTCACCACTTCGAATTGAACTCGTGACGGATGCATGAAACCTCAACTCACTTGGCTCATTGCAGGGTCACGCCCCGCCTGCGAGGAGAGCGGCATCGCAGAAGGCGCCCCGACCGGATAAGGTAATCGATACAGTCATGAGTAGAATTCTCGGACATTGGACGAAATCGTGGGTTCAGCATAAAATGGGGCCAAAATCTTATTCGGGGGTATACGCAGGAGAATTCGCGGATACAAATCGGGGGTACCCTCCTATAGGCACTAGGCCGGATGATAACCGTCGGATGAGAACCGCCAAATTTTGAAAAATCATTTCTGTGGCATTGTGAACATACTGGCAAAGTTCTATAGCCCTATAAAAATTTTTTGGTTCTCATCCAGTCGGTTCTCATCCGACGGTTATCATCCGGCCTAGTACCCTCCTATATCCGTCCTAGCGCTCATCACTGAATCGATAATCGGTCTAAATAGGCGATTTTGACGAAAACTTGAAAACTGGTCGGTTAGAGCCTGTACCTATACGTTTTTGTTCTAGAAGGCCCAGCCTCGGTCTCGCTCCGAGTCGCCGGAGAAGAAGAAGAAAGGCGGCGTGAAGCTGAATGCGACCGAGTTGGAGTGCCCCGAGGACGAGTGTGAGGTTAGTTCTGGTGCTTTTGTTTTTGTTTATCTTATTTTTGTTTTCCAGTACTCGACGAGATTCGTGCCACAGTTCGTCCGCCACTACCGACTCGTGCATGCCACTACGCTCACTCTGGTCAGTTGAGGTTCACAGAGTAGGAACAGGTCGTCTAAAATGACCTAAAATCCGTGAACGATTTTCGTTTATTGGATCACCTAACTTTCACTATCATATTCGATTTTCGAAAATGTTGTACATTTTTTGTCATCAACATACCCCGGAGTGTGAAGGTTTTGTCACCTATCTTTTCCATGTGTGGAGGTTCATATTTAGGGATTGATGATCATCGTTATCAACTCGATCGGTATTTTTAAGTTAAAAATAAATAAAAAAATCAAGTTTCCAGGCGGGTTTCGTGCTGCGCTGCGAGTGCGGGAATGAATCGTGCTCATCCAAACATGCATACGAGGTTAGATTCTCGGCCAATGGCTGTGTAGGGTCATACTATGGCCATACTATTTAATAAATGTTGTCGATATATGTTGTATATGTTGTCGTACCTATATGTACCCATATGTTGTCGTAATAAATACTTTATGTTGTCGATGTGGTCCATTTTGATCACTTGCAGTGCGATGTCGCCAATTTCACGCTGATTCGCCGAGCGGATTCCAAGTTCGGAAACGATCAGTCCAACCCCGGCTGCATCGTCCCTCTCTGCGAGGTGACGTTTACCTTTCCCTTTATTTTTATTTTTTAATAGATCGACCAGTTATCGATCAGCTGCTTGTCAGTGCTGTATCTGGTCACAGGATTACGGTAGAATCGTCAGTTATCGATCGAAATGAGGGTTAATCGATGCCGCTTTAGGCGCGCCCCTCTACTCTCTCCGCGTACATAACTCACCTCCAGAAGCACTCGACTACTCTCAAAGAGGTGAGCATAAGACTCTTGCGATATTCTCGTCTCCACACGATACGCACTAGGGATGACAATTCGGCACGCGCCTCTCTCGATTCGAATGATCTCTCGCCGGTCAGAGAGACGAGAGAGTACGCAAAATGAGGAGAGACGAGTGCCGAATTGTCATCACTAATACGCACTCCTCGCCCCCCCCCCTCTAACCCGTCGCGTCTAGCACGCGCCCTTTCCCACAAGTACCGACCGGTGCGCTCATCACTACAGATCGATTTAAGGAAGGCATGTTCCTGCGGTGTGTGTGCGGCGTTGAAGTGACTTACCTGGCCAAGAGCGTCTCGTGGTACGAGCGCCACAAACAAGAGGTGAGATGAGCAGTTCTCGATCAATGGATTTCTGTAGGATGATCAGTTATCGATCGTCGAATCGGGGATACTGTAGAATGATCAGTCATCGATTTAAATAGCGAAACATTGTAATTCCGGTTACGGTAGTCGATGTGTACGGTATGTTTGCAGTGCGATGCCCGTGAATTCTCCATTCACAAGCTGAGTGAGAGGAATTAATCGATATTCTACCGTAAGCCCCGCCCACCCGCTGACCTACCTCTCTCTCTTCCCATCTCACACACTGAAGAAGACGGTAGGATACGGTATATTACGGTAATCATCCCTGCCTTTGAAATATTATTGATTTCCCCCACCCCCGTTTTATCCGGTTTTTAGTACTGTAATTCAGATGTAGTACAGTTGTTGCTAATTAGAGCATGCCATAGTACGTAGTGTACCTTGCTGATAATTAGCAAGCAGAGGCTTTGTTTTGTCAATTATATCGTTGTCGATTGCCAACATGTGCATTTCCCTTTTTTTACTGTATCAAGTGCATTCTGTTCGTGCTTTAATATTTAGAAAAGTAAATTGTAGCTAAACAATTTCTGTTTCGTAGAAGTTGTAATAGAGATGTGATAGTTGTTGTTTTGTATCGCAAATGTATTTGTGAAGATAAGTAAAGTATGATTTCGCATTAATGCCAGTGAGTGTGTGAACACTTGAATCAGACCCTGCAGTTGGGTTACGGTGGGGAGGAATGGATTGACTTGTTTGAAAGAGCTGAACAGGAAAAACGTGCTGATTCGAACAAATTTGACAGCATCATTCGACGGGAATGGAAAATGCCCTAATGATTCAGTAATAGAGATGAAAAAACGCCGCATTACCGAGTATTGTTCTGTTCTGGTGAGAAACCTTGACATGGAATATGCGTGGATTCTCAGCGGTAACATATCGTGCGATTTTGACGAACATTGTGAAGCGAACGATTATTAACCGAGAGAATAATCATGTTCTCACGCCTTTGTAATCATTCAACTGGAATGCTTGAACAATGAGGGTTTTCAAGCGAAAAATATAGTTATTCTGGTATTGAATTCTAATTCAGACTGATTGTGAGCTCATGATCACACTATCACGCTGGTCTAGCAGATCCTGCTGCTTCTGAAAAAGGGCAAAAGAGATGCCACGAGCCGGGATCGAACCGGCGACCTTTCGATCTTCAGTCGAGCGCTCTCCCAACTGAGCTATCATGGCTGATGAGGACGTGTTCATTCAGTGGGGCTTTAGAGCTCGATGCAGATCATTCCAGCCAGCGGCCGAAAAATGTCAACCGTGATCTGAAATCGACAGCTAGATTTGCGTAGCTTATACGCACTACTTCACAGTCTGTTTACTTCTGAAATCAAATTTCTAGTCAAGGACTTTTCAGAGTCCAATTTCCTACGTACAATGTGAACAAGGCAAGCTTGAAAACAAATATTATCAACACGTTTGCGTAACAAATATTATGAATATGGGAATATTATGTGATCACGATCTCCAAATATGCTGATTGGTTGGCTCTAAGCTGGGATGAGGGGAGGGATAATGCGAGTAAAAAAAGCTGCATGCTTCCAGGTTTCGGATGCAACGAGGTAGAACTACGGGCGTGGTCAACACTACGAATGGCTGTTGAGGAACGAGTCTCTCAGGGGCTTGTACATTAATTGGACTAAAGATGGGAAGAAGACCGGTGCTCAGTAGTTCACTATGGAGATATTTCGACTGCATAGTCTAGGGGCACAGATGCTTCTGAAGTAGCTCTAGAACGTCGACATGCTTCTCCGGAATCCCTTCCTCTTCTCTTCCAGTTGCTTCTGGACCATGCGCTGGCGCTCGAAGGCGATGAGGTCATCGTAGGTTAGCGGGATGTGGAACATGATGTTGGGCTGGAAAGGGAGAACTCGTTTTTTTCAATTTTTTCTTTATTTTTCTCAAACTTCACCTATCGTGGCGAGTGGCTAAACAGATAATGTTGATTTCTTTTGACTTTTGACGGGAAAACTTTTGATTAACGTACCTGCTGGTACGATGGGTCAGCTTTCGAACTGGACAATTGGACGCTGAGAGGCGCCTGCCTAGAATGTGTGGAAGTGAAGCCCGGGGGTGGAGCTCTAGTCTCTGACTGAGGTATTGAGGGGTGTTTTCCATTGCTCTATTCGCTTCGGTGAGGGTGGGAGCGAGGCGACATTAACGGATGAGAGAAAAGGGATCAAAATAGAAAAGTAATTGTGATTGCTTAACGAGATCGGATAATCATTACTATTAGAGTACCGAAAGGAAATTATTCACTCGTTAAATAATAATGAAGATGATTTACCCACCAAATGCTGCCCTGTACAGTCATTGACCAACGTTCGGCATTTGATTGCAGAAGTATTTTAGGACGAGAACATTTAGCTCTTATGTCTGGCCGATTCTGCTCACCTCCCAGTGAAGATGGTTGAGATAATTCTCCGGGGGTGTATCATTTTAGAATAGGTCATTTTAGAACTCTACAGGGGTCAACAATAAAATGTCGTAAAACTTCTCTTGAAATCAAAATAACAAGAGTTCCCCACTGATTCTCCCCGACTCTATACAGATTGATCTAAGCGACAGTCTGTTATTAATACCTTGCCCTCGTATTTAGCGACTTCAATTGAAATACTCAAATATTTGTACGTGCGGGGGTGTAATCTCTGAAATATTCACGTAATTTGATTCGAAAACCACCGTCAAATTGAGTGACCAAGCATTCTTCGTCTGCTTTCATTTTTGTCCGAAGTTCTTTGACTTCCAAAGCCTGTCTCTTCATTTCGCTCACTTTCTCGCCTCATTGGCCGACGAGATAGTGTGCAAAATGAGGAGACGAATACTCACTCATGCGGCAGTCTGGCGTTTTCTGACCGGCAAAAGAGCAGCACGCGGCATGGCAAAAGACGAGAGACCAACGATCAGCGAGGGGCATTATTATGCAGGGGCATTTATTTCTCGTGCAGTGCAGTTACTATTTTCGCGGGCAGTCTTCGCAAAGGTAGTGTTCGTGATCTCTGCTCGAAAACATGGGCAGGAAATGGTCGAACCGTGATGCAGACAGGCAAAATGGTCTCATTCTCTCCATTTTCCACGCTCTCTTGCTCCGTCTGCCTTACCAGACTTCATACGGAGAAGCGCGGGGATTACTATACTTCTGGAATGGAACGGGAACATTTCTAGCTCCGCTGAATGCGTCTACTTCCCGCATCCTGAGATCTCCGGAACCCGGAGATTGTATCCTGAGTCGGACCTGGTGTTTAGCTTGCTGCCATGCAGCTATTGCGTGAGAGGGTGAGGGTGGTATACAACATACTTCACGCTTGCAGATTCGAGCTGACCAAGCACCGACTTTCTGGAACGAGGAATTCATTTGGTACCATTTCATAGAACGTACACATATCTCAAGAACATCGCTGCTACAATTATTGAGTCAACGGGCTCGCGATATCTCGGGGCCATTCGTAAATGGGGGGGGGGGGGGTTTCACGCTTGCTATCATCTCCAGAAACGTCTCCAGCTCATGTCATTCCTCTTTAGTTGACGACCCGCACCTCCAACCTGCATTCGTAAACAGCGAGGGTGGGGCAAAAGGAAGGAAAGTCAGCACAATGGACCAATCACCGGCATTTCTTCTAGCGAAACTGGAAGTGTCGCCTCAAAAAGCTTCAAAAATGCAACTCGTCGCTACTATTTTCGGCTCTAAACATGCATACTAATCCGCATCCGTTCTTCGTTCAGTGTGGGAGTGAGGAAGCACAACATAAAAATAGGTACTTCGTCCGTTTCTGGCCAGATTTCACCGAATATTCCTCCAACATCTCGGTTCCAGCGCCTGAAAGTCCCAATTCACATTCGCAAATATCCTTCCTTGTTTCGTGTCTGAGCAGTGCCAAATCCTAGGTACTTGTGGACCGGAACATTCTTCATCCATCCCCGACCGCCTACCCTGCGTAATCTGATTTCAATGATTAATGGTCGATGGATGATTGCAACTCTTCCGAGTAACTACACAAGTGCGAAAGCCTCTACCAGCACACAAATTCTTTTGTCCCTAACTGCTTATTTTTATCCATAACCCGTAACTGAGAAGGTGGGAGGGCGCATCATGCAGAACACTCGACCACACACCGGCATAAACGAGGAGTCGCCTGTGTCTCTCACATTCCCACGCTCTCTCGCCTCTGTGACCAACTAAATCGAGATTTTCCATGGAAGTGACTCAACTCTGACGGCGTATTTCGAGCATCGTGCATAATAATTCGCGCCTGTTCCTCTTCTGGCGTGGGAGTAGTGTTCATCCTCTGAACTGGTGTATATTGCGCGACTTTAGAAACCGTATGATACTCATAGCTGGACGGTCTGTTGGGGGTGTTCTGGAAGAATTTGCGCCCCAGATTGTCGTTCGGTGCGGGAGTAGTGCTCATCCCTTGAACTAAATATTATCTCCTGACACCCTATGATCATCCATGGTAGGGTGCTGGATCCATAGTTTTACTGTTTGCTTTGTAGTAGAACAACAGAAAGGCGAGATCATCCTTCTAGTCTGGAGCTGTGGCGCGACACATAGAACAGAGCCGACTGACCATTTTCACGCAAGATTCTTCGTCCAAGTTCAAATCCTCCCATCGTGAGATCCAAATCAAGAAGAGGGTTCTCATCTCAGACATTCGTTCCTTTCCTCAATGCATCCCCCTCTCCCCATTCCCAGATATCATCCCACCCCCCATCTCCATATCTCCCATTTCATCTGATGCAACGCACGACTTCGCATGATAAGACGATTTCTTCATTTCAAAGAAAGGCCACAAATAGCTCACAATATAATACAAACAAATAGGTTCATAACCAGTGAAATTCTCGGGAGATCGCCAACAACATTCTTCGCAAGTGGGGGGCAAATCGAGATCGGTTCATAGGCGGAAAGCAACGAGAAGATAATAAATACGGAATGGCTAGAGGACTATGAGACCGGGAGAAGGAATTGACCAGATCGGGCGGGTTTGGCAAGTAAAATAGGCTAGGGCTAGACGGTAGATACATACATCTGAAGACTGCTGCTGCTGCTGTAGAGATTACTGTAGACGTAGAGATTACTGTAGACGTGGAGTACGGTAGGCGGAAGACGAAAATACGGTAGTCGAGGTTATGTAGCTCACAGGGTCGAGAAGGATCGTCGGAAGCTCTTGCGCTTCTGGTTGATCTGCTGTTGCACGTCGCGGACGCGTCGGCCCATCACTAGATCGTCGGCGGTGAGATGGATGTGGAACATGATATCGGAAGGAGGAAGATACGGTAGGAGTTCGGGCGGTCAGAAAGTGTTGGCTGGAGCGCACTTGTGATTGAGCTCGGAGTGTGTGAGAGGGGCGGTGCGACGGCGGCTTTTATACCCCGGATTCTGACTCCGCCCATCTCGCGATTGGAAGCTACACTTGAGCAGAGAGCGACTAGACAGAGCGAGAGGAAAATAACTACACAATTAGAGTAAACAGGTGTTTTCGAATCGGGGCTTTAAATTAAAAAGTGCTAATTGAAGAGACCTTTGGAAGTGTGTTTGCCGGCGACTTTAAAGGTCTTCCAAGCCTTTTAAGGTTAAAATCAAACACCCAAATTGAAATTAGGATCTAAATTGGCAAAACAGAACTAGAAGAAACCCGATTTTTGATTAGTCTTTTCGAGCAAGAAACCGTTATACTCATCTCAGTTCTCACTGGTCTCTAGCTAATCAGGCATTACGCTAGAGAGTGTGACATCTGAGGAGAGTCAGACCACCACTCCACTAGATTCACATAGATCAGGGTATCGCCAAGGCACAAATCATGATCTCAGATGACCGCTTCACTCCAGTCTCAGGATTGCATCAACGCTCCCCTATGACGGCGCCCATTTCCCGATCGGGATCAACCTAGACGCCTCTCCTATCAGGCACACACTAGTCCAGCAAGGCCCGCTCTCTTCAAACTCTATCTCGTCTCCTAGTCAACTCTTGCTGTCACTTGCAGCGCAAATCGCGTGGTGATGCAAGGCGAGTGAGGTGATTCAATCTTTGCGCGTCACTCTTTCGTGCACACTGATAACACCCTCGCGTGTCTCATCGATCCCTTGTCCACCTCCCCCTACCCATCCCCTCTCGCCCCCTCTGTGACAGTGACAAACAATCGCGCTCGTGTCGTGTTGTTCGCGTTCGTTGGTGCTGAGCTCACCCGTTTCCTCATTCCTCCTACTGCCTCGCTTGTCAGACGATAGATGGCGTTGAGCTCCAGGCGCTCCGTAGACTCAGCCTGCTCCTGACTCAGCTTGATGTTTCTCTGATCCCGCAGCCTCGCTTTGAACGCGATGACTCCTCGTGTTTACTGGTGTTCAAACGATCCCTGCGCAAGAATTGATGACGTAACTTCACCATTTTACCTGCAGGCGAACACTGACTAGGCTTGTTTACTCTTGGTTTGCTGCTTTGGTCGAGATCTTACCTGTGCCTTGTAATCCATCTCTGATCATGCAATGCTCCCATATTAGTGCACAGTGCGCCCCATTGTGCCCGAATTGAGCGCCAGTGACGACATTTCCCGCAGCGTCATGAGCAATGACCGCGCAATGGTCCGTTCACTACCTGCAAGCCACCGTTTGTCGCTTACACGCAACTCTAATCTGCGATAGAGTGAAAGGAATGAAGAGACGATTATCCGTATTTCGAACTCTACTGTGTCATGAGTTATCTCTGACCGCGCAGTGGTCCACTACCTGCACACTAGCGCACCTCTTGATGTCGCGCTCTAGGCCATAGACTATGCAAAATAACGAGACGGCGTTGTATTGCGAATTCTACAGGCACACACACTAGGACTGCACAGTCTCTCGCCTCTCTGACCGTTGAGAGAGCGCTTCAAATGTCGAGACGCTTATTCCTATTGCGAATTCTGCAAGGGCACACACACAGCGAACAGTATCGCCCCTGACTCATCTGTAGTCGCTGCTTGCTTCAATCCGATTACGCCTACCTCGCCATGGATTGCGTCGAAATTGGGAAGCCCTCGGGGCGTCGGAATCATAATTCGGATGACTAGGCATGATCTGTGGGCGGAAGTGAGGGTGTGAGATTGAACGGGGACACAATACTGCTGAATGGCTCTGGTTGAACGGCGAAAGAGTGAATATTGAGCACTAACATACTGAAAAAGGCAATACAAAGAGCCCACAATAGGGCTACCCTTGTCCAATCGATTCCCTCCCCACTAAAAGTCCGTATCTTATCGCGGGTAACCCTCTCCGTTGATAGCATCTCTTATTGATACCCGTAGCTTTAGTCACTCATTGTCGCTTTAGCGTCATTACAGCTCATTTTGTGCCAATTTCGACCAATTTTAAGAGATTTTCTCCCAATTTTTCGTCTTTTTTCAACAAAAATTAAGCAAATTCCAGCAAAAATGCCGCAGCGCTGTACGATCATTGGAGGCGGCGGCTACTTCGGACAGCACGTAGCTCGGGAGATGCAGGTTTGATCTTTGATCTCTGATCTCTGATCTTTGATCCCTGCAGCGAGAAGGTTTCCACACGGTCCTGCTGGATCTGGCTTTCGTCGATGTTGACAGGGACGGATTCATCCTTGACGAGAGGAAGCTGACAAGGATCAGGGTGAGCGTTCGAAATTATCTTTAAAAACGAAAATAAAGAAGCAGATTGAGACTATTTCCCATAGAACGCGATCAAAAAGTGTCCCCATCACTTCAATTGAGACACAACTCTGCAGTCGCTTGTACCTGTAGAAACTACAGCCGTCTCTACTCATGCTCTCTTGTTATTATGGTAATAATCTCGTCAGCATGTAGCGCGAAATGCACTCACTTCGCTCAAAATAGCGAGCTACTGAAAAGCTGGGATTCCCAGTTCCAGGGAAACCTTTCGTGTAGTGGGCCGACCACAAGTCGCTGCAGAACTTCCTTTTCGCTTTATTTCTGAACCCATTTTATCTCTAGGGAGGGTAGGAATCATCCCACTCTGAGAAAACTCAGCTATTGCCACAAGGGAAAAGTGATTAAAAATTATAAATGAAGTACAATCCGTTTTGCACAGAACTTCCTTCTCGTTAATATTCTAGTGGGCAGGTGCTCTCAAATCAGCTGAGCCCAGGGAACACTGCGCAGGGACTTAGAAAATACCGGGAAATCCGGACCGACACGGGAAGTCGAGTTTCGAGGTTTAGCATAATCCGGGATGGAACACTACCTCGTCATGAAAAATCTACTCTATCGGGATCAGTAGGACTAAGGCGAAGCGTGTCAGAACCCCCTCATCAAGTTAAACTGTTTTCATCAGGAAGTGATCAGCATCAGAAACTGAATTACCAATGATCGGAACCGGCCGGAAAAGGGGATTGGAAACTACGTTCAACTGATGGACCAGGAACTCGTTGCACAGCGTTTGTAGTCTAAAAAATCCCGGAAATCAGCATTATTTTAATGTCCTGCTGGACGATGAAGCTGTCACAACGACGTTATGCTCATTCAATTCTCGATCTATCAATGAGAATCTACATTGCAGGGCTCCTTGCTTGACCAGGATCTGCTCGAGAAGGCCCTCAAGAAGAGCTCGGTGTGCATACATATTGCAGCCTACGGCATGAGCGGAGCGGCGGCGGTGCGTTTATTGGTGTTTAAGAAGCAAATTCTCCCTCACCAACTTCACCCTTCATTCTTAGAACCGTCCCATGAGAGAAAGTATTTCTAAAATGTATGGTACATTTAATCCAGATAAGCGCCAACTTCTTTTTCAATATTTGTTCTGCGCGTCCAAAAATCAAACTCGTACTTCAAGCACAACTTCCCTTGTCAGCAAATTGTCTAGTCGTGAGTCAGAGCCTCAAGAAAACATCTCCCCACCCTCACATGCTCTCATAGTAGACTGGAAGTTGAATCTCCCTAATCACTGTTTCTCTCCCACCGGAGCCTGGGAAAGGCACATGCCACTTACTACAACAGCATAAGTCTCAGGCCTACTCTCTCCATTTCCCGTGATCTCTCGCCGGTCAGGCTCAAATTCCTGATAATGCCATTGCGGAACTCACGAGTTTGAGCTGTATTAGCCTGGGAGAAGCCCGGCGCCGGCTTCGAAACCGATTCGCGATTTTAGACATGGATGTTAGAAATGAGGAGCTCTAACCACCGAGGGATTGTGTGAAATGGTTATGCAATCCGGCAATAAGCCTCAGTTTTTGATGGCTTGAGCTCGTTAGCTGATGAAAGGAAAAAACCTGATAAAGTCACAGCTATTGCGCAATTAGAGTGATGAAGTTTGTAGTGAAAACAAGCAAGCGCTAGGAAGCAGAAAACAACCCACGCTCCATGGATCGACTAACGGGAAAAGGCGTATTTTTGACAATAAACTATTAGATAATCTCTGAACATGTTTCCGCATTTAGCCTCATTCCTCATACTGAGTTTCTAGGAACAAACAGCACTAGTTCAATCGCTGTTTCGAACGCAGATGATTTTTCGGGGACTTTCTAATTTGCGAATTCAGCTGTTTTCCGAATCAGAAGTCATGCGGGATTCCAGACTGAGAGCCGAAAGTCGTTCCCGATTCCGAAATGCACATGGCAATTAGGACAAGTGTCAGGTGGAATTGTGCCAGCGGTGTGTGCTTCAATTGAACAGACCCAGAATATCAACGAAACGCGCTCAAAGAAGATTCACGCCTAATATATGCGTGCCCTTAAAGTTCCGGTCCGACCAATGGCTGAATAATCCCGGCCCGACATCAAGTCTAAGATGGTTGGCTGCCGCATAATCTCAGTTTTAGCCACCAATGAGCTGCTTATGCTTGAGCGATGCGAGTATTTTTCGACCGGGCACGTATCAAGGTAGAGGGAATGATTTTAGGGACTTGGGATCCTGTTTCGATGTCATCTCATATTGCATTTCGGGTCTCCAAATGAGGCTACGAGTTGAGAGGTTTCCGTGTAGGCGCTAAGACACATTGGCTGATTGGATTTCTACGGGACCGAGGAGCCTAGGTGTACCCGCAGATCAAATCAGGAAGTTCTGATAGGCCGCAGTTCGAGTTGCGTTCATTCAATTTTGTTCTGTAGTTATTGCCACTTATCGGCAGATTAGGTAGTTCATGTACAGATTTGAAGAATTTCACACATACACAAGGTTAAGGGGTCGCAGACATTTGTTTCAGAGGCTCATTATTTGCCACAAAATCCGCGCATTGACTTGCAAATGCGTTTGAGCAGCGAGCCACTGTGTTTACACTGTAGAACCATTGCCAGCTCTGAACGCTGCGCGTTGAAATTCAAATGCATTCTCGGAAAACGCTGTTTTCGCACAATTGCACGTGCCCTAATGCAGTGGCTACCGAATATATTATTTTTCCTAAGAAAAAGTAAACTAATAATGTAAATGAGAACCGCCGGAACGGAATACATTAGAGGGTGGGAAACTCGAGAAGCCGGGACATAACATCCGTTAATAAGTGTGGATTTATAACTTGTTCAGATGGATCCCGGCAAGATCTTCGAGATCAACGTCCATGGAACGATGGTCGCCATTCAGACGTGTGCGAAGATGAATGTTAGGTGAGATTCTGCTTTTCTTGACTGGTTCCCAGGCAAATTTGTATCCTGTGACCGTAGAAAAGTATCATAATCTACAAGCTACAGAGCTGGAAAAATTGCCCATATCTCTATTTGGATACATCACCACACCGGATCTATGAGCCATTTGAGGGGTTTCAAACCCCTTTTTTCTGATGCGATAAAAGCGTAATTCCTGGGGAAAGTAGGATTCCGCGAAAAACGCGGCTGTAGCCTCATTACGAGGGCAGTGATCAGAGATTGGGCGATAAAATGAAAAGTTAGCTCCTCAAATAGAGTGCGCGGGTGTAATCTAATCAGGAAGCCCGCACCCCCATACTACGAACGCTATCTATAACCCCCGCGAGCGAGGGAGCAAGATGAGGAACTTCCGGCAAAAGCGTTGATATTTGTGACCCGGGATGGAAATTAGAGGAATTCGAAATCAATTCTATCTTTAGGAATGCTATCTATAACCTCAGGTGAGGGTGTAATTTCTTAGCATGAATGAATGAACTTCCGGGCGATATTTATGTATCCGGGGATGGAAATTAGGGAAATTAGACGAAATTAGATAACAACGCTATCTATCTACATATATGTTATATATAACTCCCACAGTAGCAAGATTGAATGAGGGAGGAACTAGGCACTTCCGGGCGACTTTCATGCAGTCGTTGCCGGAAATTAGGATTAAGAATTAGACGGAATTAGTTGCGAACGCTGGCTATAAACCTGCTATAGCATTGCACAACGAGAAAATCCGAGCATCCGGGAATCGAGCCGGGAATTAGGGGATTTTCGAAAAAGATCTTGGATTTTCAGCAAATTCGTGCTTGCCTCCTCTGTCGGCGTCGTTTTCACTGACAAGGAGCTCATCGACTCGCCCGAGGACTCGCCCAAGCCGGACAGTGTATGCCTCTCAATGCCTTCTCGGCTTGAGTAACCACTCAGAAACAAATAATTTTGCAATGCGTACACTAAACAGAATCAAAAAATTGTTAGTGCGAGAAAATACATTCGAAACGCAGAAAAAAAAAGTGAAAATCACGATTTTTCAGTACTACTCGCACTACAGCGAGAGCAAGAATGACGCGGAAGAGTTCGTGCTGAGGGCCAATGGCGCCATTGTTCAGTATGTTTTAGGGATGGCTTCGCAAGAAATGATCTCTTCATTTTGTGTGCTCTCTAACCGGTCAGAGAAAGCGTGCAGAATGAAGAGAGTCATTTCTTGCCAAGCTATTATGGATTTATTTTAAATTAAATTTTACCAAATACGGTGGCCTTTGCCCATTGGTTCTTCACTATGTTTCCACTGATATGGAATGTCTGAAACGCATCTCATCCCATTCTCATCCTCATTCTAAGAATAGTATTTTACAGATCCTGCGCCCTGCGATTCCGCGGTATCTACGGCCCGGGCGAGCCGCGAGCCACTACGAGAGCAGCAGTGAGTCCTTTAGTATTTTCCCTCCAATAAATAAAAAAAACATTCATTTTCTCACGCAATCCTATCCATTGGCGACCAAAAGAAGCACGAAAGCGCAGATAAACAATCAGCTCATCCCATCATCGACTCAATCATCTCGAGTCTCGAATATCAAATCAGTCACATCCACTCATCAGTAGTGCCCTACTCTCTTCATTTCCCATGCTCTCTCGCTCTGTCTGACCTGCGAGAGAGACGAGGTCCTCAATCAGATTAGTTGTTTTCTCCGCGCATGCGGTGCTTCTAGTCTGTTTGCTTGGGGACATCGGGTTTCGTTAGACCGGAATAGCAACTAGAGTTTGAATGCTCTTTGTTTTTACTGACAGGGTAGAGGTTTGTTGTTTCCAGCAAGCATTTTTTGGCAGGGTTCGCTATTCCAGAATAGCAACTAGATAGAAAAGTGGTAAGGGTAAGTTGTCATGTTGTAGCTTTCTTTCGTACTATGCAAAGTCCGGATTAGCAGT
This sequence comes from Pristionchus maxplancki, assembly GCA_900490775.1. Lineage (NCBI taxonomy): Eukaryota > Metazoa > Nematoda > Chromadorea > Rhabditida > Neodiplogasteridae > Pristionchus > Pristionchus maxplancki. Next base: position 200,112 of record LS598310.1, read on the forward strand.
TACACTCTTTGTCTTCTAATTCCTATTTCATCTGGCAGATAAAATGCGCTGAAGTAATCATCAACTAGGTGCAAACCAAAATAGAATCGCAAGCAATGCAATGCAAAGATGAATCAAATAGGCCGTTGATGAGCCATTGAAAATACAGCAAAACCGCCTGCACAGTTGCAAACATCATCAGCAAAATCCTGGGGATGTGTCAAAGATGAGCGTAAAAACACCAAACATAAGCGACGATGATGTGGATAACAAGTGAATTGCAGACATCGGGTATCTTCAGTAGAAAATTATAATGGAAGAATGAGTTCCGAGGGGTCGGAATATAACATTCTCGTTCCTGATAGGTCAAAATGAGGCCCGAAAACAGACCAATTTCCCAATTATTCCTGTAGATTTGAAAGCTTCATGATATTTAGACATTTACAGGAAGCAATCGCTCAAGGTCTCTACTTTGCCAAGTTCGAGAAGAGCAGAGATGCCCTGACGCAGTTCAGTGGAGTGGACAACAGTGCCAAGGTTGATTTATAAGTTTCCGAACTTCCAAAAACATTCAGAGATTGGTTCGATATTTTTGAATATGTGCCCTTCAGAAATTGTTCTGAACGATTCTCCATTTTCTAATCGGTCACCTGAAACATATTGGACCGCCGGATTAACTAAATTTGGAGAATCAATATATTTCAGGCGATGGCACTCGCCTCGAAGGCGCTCTTCATGAAGCCCGAAGTCGTTGGTGGACAAGCCTACACGATTGTCGATGGAGGTTTGTTGTTGTTTTTTGCACGCTGAGACTGACCAACTATTGCAGGTTGAAGTATGAAATAGTACACCCAAGGAGACCGGTATTGCATACCGGTCTCATCCTGCTTAGTAGATTTATTGAAACTCATGCAGAAAATGCACTGCAGATGTGGTTTACCCACAGTGTTTGTTGTCCCGTTAGTTCTGCGTGTGGGTATGAATTCCAAACTTCCGTCGGTACACAGAACCAACTGGCGTGAACACTTCTTGTCTGCTCTCCGGACTTCCGGCAAATAGTGCGAAGGTGGTATGCACAACGTGTATTGTGCAATGGAGTAGTCGGGGATTTCTCCGAGCTTGAGGCAAATTCTCGAAGACAAAACATCTAGAAGAGTCGAAATGTCGTGAAGCTTGATCTCTTAGTAACTTAGGTGCAAGTGCAATTCTACCCTAGCGTACTTACTAAAGGCAGGTGATCAACAAGGTTGATGTACCTGAGCAGTGCAAACTTCTAATGTAACAACGAAGAAATTACAAGGGACTGAGGCTAAACTATGTGTGTAACTGTCTAGCAGAGAGTACTTGTTGAAGGTACAAGCAGGTGATCAGCAAGGTCTGTGCCCCTATAACACCTTCGCAGTGCAGAATTTATGTATGAAAAGAGGACTTTCAGTCTGCATTGCAGCTGATTTAGCGCATGAGGATAATGAATAAAAACACAGATATCATTTGGACCGTAGATTAAAGGGGTCCATCGTTTCATCATTCCATAATAAAAACGAATATAATCCAGGCGATCCCGTCTCCTCGTGGGGTTTCTGGACGCCGCTCATTCAGACGCTCGGACAGAAGCCGCCGACGTGGAGGTCAGCATGAATATCTCTGTTTTCGGAGTTAAAAAATCAGTCGGCGATCACACAATGGAACAAAGTGGAATTTACGCCTCAAAATTGACGAGTTTCTTGAAAAAAGCCCGAGATTCCTTCAGAATCCCGTACTTCCTCGTGATCTGGGGCGTCTACTTCGTCGAGGTCTTCTACTTCTTCAGCAAGGTAATTGAGGTTGACTCTTTCCATTTCGCACGCTTTCTTTCTGACTGATCAAGCTAGTTTTTGGGAATCATACTCCACTGCATCATTGCACTCGCGCTGTCGAATAGCCTAGTATGCACCCTCTGAAACATACATTGTTTAGCGAATACACAGAGACCATTCAGCACCGAACCGAATGTGTTTCAATGAGGGCATAGATATTGAATGGCGCGATGCAGGCGTTGTTTTTGTTAATTCCTTTTTCTCACAACTGAAAATATCTAACTCCAATCGATCAAGGTTCAATCACCACTTTTCAGTGGTTCGCTCCCCCTCTCAACCAACTGGAAGTCAATCTGATGGCCATCACTAACACGTACTCGATCGAGAAAGCGAGAAGGGATCTGGGCTATGACCCGCAGAATAACCATGATCTAAAGGAGGTGAGATATCATGTCATCCCAACCCCAAATACTGAAACAGAAGGAAAGAATCTGTAGCAGGGTTGTGGGACACGGCCCGAAGAACAACCATGAATATTTTGAGATTTTGCATCACTTATCTGGACACCAGCAGACCCCTACCCTTCTGAACAGGGCGATAATACAGCGCCCGGCTGGCACTAATCCTCTCCCATCTCCCCTGACCCTCTGACCCCCTGAATAGCCCCAATGGCGCAATCTCATTTACCATGCTTGGCCGCTACTGAATGCGCGCCATTCTATAATCCGCTACATCCCATATTGGATAAATAATTAATCCCGTTAAATAATTAATTGCAGGTCTGCGAGTACTACCAGCGGTACTTCTTGGCCCATCCCGTGCAAGTGTTCGACATGCCCAAGATCCTCACTCATGTCCTCCTCTTCCTTGCCTCGTTACTGATGGCTGTGCTGTTCTTTTACTTCAAATGATCAATTTTTTCGATTTCGAGTTTCTGATTTGCCTCTGTTTCCTAGTTTCCGAGGTTTTAGTGGCATCAAATTTGTGATAATAATATATTGTAAAAAAGAGCAGTAAAGCGATTATGGAAGATTATCCGCGCATCTTGAGCCATTACACCCCGATTGTCGCTCCTCACTGATTGGACCTGACCGCTCACTCTGCCTGACTCGTGTGAAGTGAAGAGACCTGGCAGAACCCGTCACCGCGGGGCGCCACAACTGTCTGGCACCCTTGGTTCGGGATCCACGAATCTCCTCATCTCACATGCACTCCCATATCTCGAATGCACTCGGAATCCCCGAATTCAATACCCGGCCAAGCGAAAGGTCTCGCGCTCTGGGAAGACTGATTACTCTTGATTCGTCTCCCAACCCATCTTGACATCTGCCCTTTCGCTCCTTAGTTCGTATAGGAAAAACTGTTCCTGAGCCCTTCACAAAAGGGTGAAAGGACACTAGTGAAAGCCGGAAGGCTCAGGTGGCCCTAAAAGCCGGTCGAGGGATAATCCTAAAATTAGTCCTGATTCCCGCTCGCGTTGCTCACTTTTCCTTTCTAGAGTGTGCTTTGCTGACCGCTCAATCGACTGTTTTTCTATTGTCACTTTTTTTGGTAAAATGAGTTATGTTCCAATGATTGCTTAGAAATCGAAATCTGTAATTATAACAATGCTCAATCCGCCTTATCCTCACAAAACAATATGTTTGACCAATCATCTATTCCGTGACCAATTCCATTTCTCGTCTGTTTCGAGCGCGTCTCTGACTTTCGACACATTTCCCCTCGACACTGTGATTTATGTGTCTCATTATTTGACTACACATCTCCCCCCACAGTCTCCATCTCTTGGAAAAGACTTGTAAGAATCGATATACCTGATATTCCACGATTCATCTTTTCACGTCTCGCTGACAATTCCCCTCGACACTCTGTCATTATTTGACTACAACCCGTGTCTCTCTCGGAAATGACCATACGCCCTTTGCCCCCCTCAGGGGCCCCTACTTGAGAATCTGTCAGTATTGTTGTGAATGAGCATGGATGATGACCGTTTGATTCAGTTATTTGCCCCCCTCTCCTCCTCTTCCCCCTCTTCTTCTAAGTGGATGACCCCGCGCGGGCCGTGACAATCGCTCTTGTAGTACCGTGAATCCCGCACGAAAGAAGTCTACCGTATCCGGGCAAGTGACGACTATGATCTACGGTGGGTCTTTTTTCAGTTTTTTATTGGCATATCCAGAGAGTAACATCTAAACTTGAGCAAAAGAGCTTTGTTGATGTTCTAAAACTCACTTGTAAAAGGAAGTTTTGATACATCAGCGATCCAAGTGGTATTAGTGAGGCATCACAACTTTGGTCTCTCACCAGCCTCTAATTCATCTATGACCAAATCGAATCTTGATCACGATCATATCTGATTTCCTCGCTCCATAACATTGTTGCTCTAGAGATTAGTGAGCAGATGAGCCGATCTACCACCAATTGGCTTTCTACGCTCAAAAACCCCTTTAATCAGAGAAGCATTTGGTCTTGAAGTCAGGCGTTCGAAAATATTGTCGTTTTTGGGAGGAGTGTGATCACAACCAATTGGCTTATTGACTCTTTGGCGCTGTTATCCAGTGAAATCTAAGCCCCAAACCTCGAGAAAATCACGAGACCCACTGGTTTCCTCGTTCAGACACATTACGCTCAATTAGCTGACGAAATACGATAAGGCCAGCGTGTTGATGCGTGTTCCTGGGAATCGCTTGGACCAAGAAGCCTGATTAATAAAACGTCTAGGGGGAAACAGGGACTTGTGGTACTCTGAAACCAAAATGTATTTCAAATGAGTTTCAAGCGATCCTCAAACCTAAAGAAATGACTCTTTAGCAGTTTTTGATAGGGAACTTTTATAAAAAAAGGAAAAGGGAATAACTGGTAATCCAGATTGTTTCCAGTCATTTATCTCCTCCTTCCCCTCCTCGCCTCTTCATGTCGTCTCGATGGTAGACTGCACGGCTCCTGGAAGAAGCAAAGGCAGTTGGGCATCCATCCGAAGGGTGATATCAGACCACCAGTGGAGTATGATGATGTGGGTTGTTGAATTGATTTTCCATTTCTGATAAGAGCGGGTACAGGTTTCGATGAGTTTCAAGAATTCTTCAAATCGACAGATTTACTTGCCCATCGATGGTCGCTAAGGAAAAAGAAAACACAACAGATAAGGGTCCTTCCTGGCTAATCTCGGCCACTGCTATTTTCATGTAACAAAATAGTTAACCGAGTGTCGATCAATTCCACTATTTCTTCTTTCAGCTGGTCATCTCAGCCACATCCATCTCCGAGTACGGCGAGTGCTACGAGCAGGCGGGAGATTCTTACGTCTTCGGATTGAAGTGAGCTCGATTCCTTTTATTATACAGTTTTTTATAATCGACAGATTGACCTTTAGTTGGTATTAGAACACAAAGAGGGAAAATTATCTCAGAAGAATGGCCCGCCCTGAGTGCTACCGCTGCTTCACGCTCGTGCTGAGGACGCCCAATGTGATTCAAGCTGCGCACCAGATCGGTATGTCCCACTTAATCTCAGCAAATCACCCAGCAACTGCAATTTGGCCATCTTAGTACGGAGATGAGGAGAATTCCGTAACACCTTTGGCACTCCTGTACTTTCCAGGACAAATAGGCGGTGGATGGAGGATGGTAATGGGGTAATTGTCGATGTCCGGGGAAGTGCAGGAGTGCTCTGCTTTTGGATAATCAGTTACAGCTTGGTTCTTACTTTGCAGAAGACCTGTGCTTTTCCTCGATCGAGGAAGCGAGGAGGACATGCTTCGATGCTAGCAGGATCACATCCAATGAGGGCGATTTCTGGTTCAGTGAGTGCATCACACTCTCTTTCCTTCAAGCACTTGCCATTCTACAGAAGTCTCACAAAGAATCGTACTGGTATCAATTATTGTACTTTCTTGCAATTTTATATCTATTGCCGATTTTCCGAATATGCGCGCTCATTCATCTTCCAGTCCAGAAAAGGAAAATCTCCCAAACGCTAATAATATTGGGTGTTCAGAATCCGAGGCGCGCACGATCACCCCCTGCCCTGTGGAGGGCAAGTTCGATGTTGGGTACGCACTGAAGGGATCCGAGTTGAAGTGCGATATTGGACAAGGGACAACTGTTAGTTTAAAATCAATTTCGAATTAGAATTAATAGTCGTTTTGTTTAAGTGCAAGCAAGCTACCTAATAGCCATGAGGCAGGATTCTCATCGTGAATGTATTTCACTTGAAACCTAACTGCTCATTCAGGTCGAAACGTGCGAGCGCGCCTCGCAAGCCAACTTCAAATTCCGCAACTGCTCATTCCCGGCGTTCGAGGTGAGCATTAGTGCTCGAAATATGAGTCGCTGTCTCTTCATTCCCCACGCTCACTCGTCAGTCGACCGGGCGAGTATGTGAAATGAAGAGACGGCGACTCGTATTTCGAGCTCTAGTGAGTATACCATCTATTGTGGAGATGTCTGGATTCGCACAAAAAGCTTGTTTTTTGTCCGAACGATCTGAAGGTGGACTCTAACGATCCCCGATTCTAGATGTCCTTGTCCTGCCTCGGTTCCTGGCGCGCGAACAACGGCGAGGACGAATACGTCGTCTTCGAGAATCTGGAGAGCCAGGAGTTCCGATGCGGGGTGAGGATTTATCCGCCTCTCATATTGGTCTCGAGCGGTTAGGTTTCACAAACAGTTCAGAAATATTGATTGTCGTGATTGCTTTGATACACGACGGTTGCCGCTTGAAAAAAATCAAACATTGAATCATCCCGATTTTTTGCCTCTCAGGTGCGCTATGAACAGTCGCTCTCCCGTTTGTTTCTAGAAACACCTCAAAATCTTGAATCTCTCTTTTCGCGCAAAATAATAATCAATCTTCAGTTGCTCTCCCGCCACAAGGACTCGACCGTCTCCATCGGGTTCTCCATTGATTCCTCCTGTGCCCTTCTTGGAGCGAGCGTCCAGCCGCCAGAGGTCTACACTTTCAGGCCTGGTAAGTACAGTTACCGTGTCCAGCAGTGATCAAATTCTTCAGCATAGTGCACAAGATATTGCACAGTAGTCCACCAAGCTACAGTGATAATTCCCACCTGCGCAATAATCCTTTCACAATCAGCGGCAATATTTAGCATTGCAGCGGAAAGGATTACTGTGCTCGCGGGCCACTGTATTTTCAGTTTCTCAATCATACGGCTTCCATGGATATCATTTCAGTAATCCGCTCTCACCTCTTCGCTCCGTGCACCTTCCCCGAGTGGCTGCTCGGAGAGTACACTACGCTGAGCATATCAGCGGATTTGCTGGAGGTTATCATTTTTTGAGATTATTTCGCCCTCAAAGACTCGGAATATCCGGCAGGGAACAATCACAATTATTGTATTTTTAACTATCTACAAATTGTGCCGTCTATCAGTCAAACTACAATAAGGGGACGGTTATAGAGATGTTGAAACAGTCAACAAACTCAACAAACGCGACTCTCGAAGCTTAGGGCATCTCGAAATCCACATTTCAGTACTCTCAAAGCCTGGGCGATTCCGTCCCCATCGTCTCCCGCTGTGTGTCTGTCAATGGAGAGAGGATGATGGTGTATTCGGAGACCAAGTGGTGAGATTATTGACTGCCTACACGAAAGTAAAAATTCCACTAAGAAAAATACAGGCCATGCAATTTCGGAAAGTTGCACTATTTTTTACATGATAGTGTACATCTAGGTGAAAAGAAAAGACAGTTCCCCTTATTATACGCAGTGTTACCCAAATCTTATCGCTTTTTCAGTGGCGACAAGCTCGGCTTCCACTGCCTCTGGTTCCGCGCGCGCTCCCCCTCGATGGTCGAGTTTAGAACGACTTTGCCTCAGGACACCCACAATGCAACCGTGTGCGAGTAAGTGTTTGATCTACAGATAGATCATACTACGCTTTCAATGGCTTTATTATTCCAGTAGATAGAACGCTGCGTTTTTAACGAGCCCTGCAATAAATTTCTATTACAGAGACGACTCCAAGTTCACCGACTATCCCTGGAGCAGTGCATCAGTCAAGGGCCCGCAACCGGCAGCCTGCGGGATACAGGGAACATTCGCGTGAGTTTGGCTAAATTATTCTCACTTCGAAGAAGTGCAAATGTGTTTCATAGCATGCATTTTTTTCTCTGTATGAATGGTCGACACAATTTTGTCCAGAATGGCGCGGGTGTAGATATATTCATGTTGCCAGCATGATACAGCCATTACCCCTTTAAACTTACTTTATAACATCCAAACACTAATTACAGCACCCAACGTGACCTTTCAGTATTCCCCTTACAGTACCCCTCACGAACTCCGCCAAGCCGACTGCTACAACCTCACTGTGGATTGCAACCAGAATAGTCGGATGCAGTTGGTGGCGTACCATTGCGGGAGTGGAGTCGTGTTCGATTGTGGGTTTCCAAAAATTGTCCGAATATGTTTCACGAATTTCATGTAAGTCGGTGATTGCAAGGGAATCTGTTATCGATGGTGCCGATGGTGACAAAAAAAATTGCAATGAATGCGAGTTCCAAAATCATTCTTCATTCCAGCCCGTTCCTACGACTGCCTGGCTGCGTGGAGAGAGCAGGGCCAGCTGTTCACTTACGCCCAGCAGCGAGGAAGGACGAGCAAGGGAAATATCTGCTTCGTGAGTGATCTCAACCGTATCCATACAATTATAGACGTTTCGCGAACGCTGAAATAGATGAATCCTGAGGTCATAGATGTGATCGACAAGGAACGGGAAAATGGAAGACAATGGAAGAACGATAAATAGCTGTACAGGTCTCGCAACGGCACTCCTCCCGCCTCTCTATCGTCGCCACGGGCGAGCTCTGCCCGAGGGACTACAACTTCAGCGACCACAGTGACAGGACGATCGTGATGGATGAATTGGGTGAGTTATTTGGCTAATCTCATCCTTGCCAAGTGATGATGAATTTTTCTCTACAAACGTTAAATTCCCAAAAAGTGATTCGAATATGTTTCACGATGATGAAATAAGTCGACGATTCGGCAAGAATCCGATAGTGTCGATGCGAAAAAATACCAAAACAAGACTTCTTCATTATTCCAGACAACTGCCAGCCTTCCACCACATCGGTGAAGCCAGTGAGTCGAACAACATCAATAAGGACACGACCCGTCAGCTTCAATCGGTGAATCCTTTGAAATTTACTAATAGATCCAAGTTTCGAATACGTTTCAGACTCAGAACATTAGAAAAACCTTAGAATGTTGATTATTCCAGCGGTGGCTACCAAAAAATGCACAACTTGTTCTATCTTTCTAATAGCCGTTTTTTAAAATCATCCCAGATTCCCCTCCACCACCACCTCCACTACACCCTCGACTCCCTCTGCTCTACCAACGACGACGAGAGTCTACACGACGACGTCAACGACAACGGCGTGAGTGGATTCTAGCTTCTAGCTTCGCGATATGCTCAACCCACCTGAATTATCATCCTGACTGGCTGATTTGGTGCTCATGGCGCGCCAAAAAGCAGTCGGGATGAGTCGGCTTTGTGTTCGAATACGTTTCACAACTAGCGCATAAGCAGAATATTAATCTAACCGTCAATTGAAGTTGCGTCGGCCAGTAAAAACAAATACAATTCCAGCGCCCGCACCACTCCGCTTCTCGGCACGCACTGGAAGTGGGCCGAACCGGGAGAAGAAGAAGGAAATATTCAACCCCACGGTCTCATCGATACTCTCAACGGAGCCTCAGGGACATATTCTGCGTCGATCACAGCTTTAATAATCAGTCTATTACTGTAATAAATGATAAATAATAGCGACTTGTGCAGCAATTTGATCAAGGCCCTACCTCGGTTATTGCTCTAGTCATAGCATTGATAATCTAATAAATATATGTTACTATAGATTTTCTCACTCACTTTCATGTTGCGTACCCATAGTACCCGGCCTTATCGGTGTATCCCAGAAAGCGAAATGCGTTGATTCTAGTTGCAACTTTACCAACTTTTTGTCTATCGCAGGAGCTTAACCCGAGCGCTCTGGTTATTTTCGTCCTTGCCGTTCACGGATGATCTCAGTTCTAAGGGTGCGACTGGACCCCGTCTACACCAGCTATTGTCTCTCCTCTTGCGCTCATCCGAAATTCATTCAGACCAGGACTCTTCGGGAGGCAGAGCAATGTCTGACTCTCCTCAATTCACCCTTTCTCTCGCCCTCTCTGGCCTGTTATAGAACATGGCAAATGTAGAGAGTAGGAGATAAGAGGCATAGAGCAATAGGCCGACATCTAGAGAGGTCATTCGGAATACGAAAGAGGGCCCAGCTATTCTCGGGGAGGCGGTGTGGATGTGTTTCTGGGAATATTGGACAACTCGTTTGTTGTTGTATGGCTCACCTGTTATCCCAAATTATTCGCTCTTTTTCTTGTTCGCCAAGCCATTTATTCGCACACTGCATAATATCGAGCAGATATTACTTGGATCGCAATAATACTTTTTACGCAATCTGCAGATCGTTTCCGCAGCCAATCTCTCTGAGGATGCTCGAAACTCCAGTCTCAGTTTGCCCTGCAAACGAAATAGAGACTCAGAGAGAGACAAAACGTGTTAGGTGCATTCAATTTGGAGGGCCAAGGACGAATGAGGTCCACTCTCGCAACATTCCTTCGTTTTCGTCTCCCTCCCCTTTCTCGTTTGTGACGTCACAGGCAAACTCCAGTCTAAGAGTTGCAAATGCATTTGGGTTAGACTCATGATTATTTAATAGGACGGACCTGTAGTTAGAGTTATCCTATCTACGATAGGATTGAGCGTACGGACTTCATATTCCACATCAATTTCTCAGAAAAGCCCTGTTTATTTCCCATCAGGAAGTAGCGAAGACCAGCTGAACTCTGGTCCCGGACTTCCCATAGTAGAGATCGCCCCTCCTTAGCCCTACCCCAACCATCGTCCGACTCTCCCCTCAATCCTCGCTATCTAGACGGTTAGCCAAAGGGACAGTGTGTGAAATGAAGAGAGCTCCCAACTTGGCCTAGTTATTCATGGCTTTTCGTTCGCTGATTTTGTCTTTCCTTTCCTCCGTCACTCCATTCTTTTCTCTCTTCCAGACGTGTGTTTCGAGCTGTCTGCCAAACTCTTGACGAGTTGCACTTTTTTTTGCTCTAAGTAAAACTTCTTCCAGTATTCTCAATATAATTTGGGCTATTTTCGAATATTGATTTCTTATCTACTTTCTAGGTCGCGGTATCGTGCTTTATTTGTTTTCTACGCCAACAAATGAAGTGGAATTGCTGAACTGGCGCACGGAAGTGTTTCGTTGCACATTGAAACTCAACAAATTTTGAAAACTAATCCTTATTTCCTCTACTACAGCCACAGCATTCTGCCCCTACAGAAAAGGGGTGATCACTTTACATATCGAACTGCAAATTCGAAACTTGACAGATTGCTGAAACATACCACAGTTCTCATTCTGAACAAGGGGATTAATTTTTGAATTTTCCCGCGTTGCCGTATTCGCGATATGTTTCAGAGATATCTCAAATTGCGAAGGTGTTTTGCAGTTCGAATACGGTAACGCGGGAAAATTCAAAAATTAATCCCCTTGTTCACCCTTATCTGGAGAGAACAAAGGGGGTCAGAACACTGTGCAGCCATTCCTTCCACCATGTTATTGATCTTTCACAAGTTTGACGTTCTTGCAGTGCTGTACTAAAACTCATATTCCGCTAGTTCTGCAATACTCGAGATCATCTGACTCCCCCCACAGTTGCAGTCATCCCCTCTACTTCTCCATTCTCTAGTAGGTGGCAATAAAACTCAGCACTTTCGGGCCGTCAGAGGGAGGGACCAGACGAGAAAGAGACGACTGGTGTAGCCGAGATGGGTAGGGGCGGGGAGGGTATAGGAGGGGACTAATCAACTTCGGGCTCGCCCCTTTTCCTTCTCCTTCGTCTTCTTTTCCTCTGTGGAGGAAGCCCGGAAAAACTGACGAAGCGCGTTTGATAATTTGGCGCGCGTATGGCGTGTTTATTGTTGTTTTTGTACGTCTCTTGCGCCGAGTTTAGCTCGTTCCAGCGCTCTTTTTTTGGTGCTGATTCGCGTTAGAATCCGGCACCAAAGCCGCTCTCTAGAGACCGCGAGTTAGCTGTGTTTCTTGAAGAAGAGTGTTCCGAGTATCGTTACTTTGTTCTATCTGTGGTTGAAAACATGGTCGCTGTGGTCCGCTATTCATTTGATGACATCACATCTGAAAGACATCCAGAAACCATACATCCTCTATCTTCATCGTGTTTTCACAGCACACTTTACATAATTTATTATTGCACTGGAACTACTCACTACTTTTCCGAGAATGTGACACCTTTGTCACTACGTGTCAATATAGTACTCCCCCATTGTTCCCCCTCTTCTCATCTCCCAACTACCACTCTAGGCCCGTAAAACGACAGCACCAGTCAAAGACAGAAAGAGGGGAGAGGAAAGAGCATATGCAGCCGCAAGCAATAACAAGATAATACACCCCTACTACTCTTCTCTCTCAATATAGCCTGATCTATCGCTCCTTCTGGTCTGAAAGATAGTGGAAGGCTAGGGGAGACTCCTCCCCTCTCTGTGGGTTATGGCTGCTGTTCGGTCGCACAAATGCCTTCCGCGACCCATTTGCGGATAATCAATCATCGCGATTTATTGCCTTCTCGAGCTCCTTTTTGTTTCGCTCAAATAATATGCCGATGGAATCGTAAAGATCGTTTTCAAGGAAAGCCTTTGATAAGACGTGAGTCCCGTAGTCCAACATGGATCCACAAGTCCAAAGACTCTCGTCCGATCTTTGGTCTTCCCTCGCCCACCATCTTTTTCTGAGATGGAGTGTTATCCTTGCTCTATCAAGTCCCCAATGTCTATGGCAGGTCAGAGTCGCGAGAGATGCCTTTCCTCTCAAGATATCGCTCTCTTGGTGCTCTGACCGGCGAGGGACAAGGTAGAATGGAGAGAATCGAGGCTCCATCTACTCCTCCTGTGTCGATTCGGCTGCCTTCGCGTTCCATGAATGGGGAAAAACGGGCCCGGGCCAGCGGCACACTCACACATACTGGACAACTTGCGGCCTCTCCTTAGGATGCTTCCTTGCTTACAGGCTGCAGGATCTTTCTATCCAAAAATAGTCCGATTCTTTTCCAAGAGAACTCGAGTTATCTTTAGCAGTAGTTTATTAGGTCTTATTTCTCACTCCATGGATTACATTTCTTTGATTTATTGTTCATTCGCCTCGCCATACTTCTCAAATCTGTCCATTCCACTACTCCTGACGAAGGATTTACCCAATCCACCGTTCCGCCCCTTGTCTTCCCTACTCCATTGTCAAGATGGATTATCCACTTCATTCTCTCCCGACTTCCTGATCCATCCCACATGTCGAACACCTTAATCTTGACTCGGATGAGAGACAAGGCAAGATTGAGAGAGTCCAGTAATTCGCCGTTCAGCCCTTTGTCTTAGTCCCTCCATTCTTCTCGGAGTTGAATCGAGGCTGAACAAAGCCCGCTGCAGACCCATTGTTCTCTTGGTAATTTCGCGGAAGTTATTCTCCGTAGTCTGATCATTCTGTTTTATTTTAGATGGGTGGGTTACCTACCATTACAATTAGCTTTTCCTGGCGTCATCGTGTAATATGATTTGGATGAAACATATCTCTCCACAAACCCATGATTAATCCACATAGTGTCGTTCCATCATCATCCAACCCCAAGTTTCGCTTCCTTTGCTGTTTCTTACTTTCTTTACCCAACTCAATCTCGGTCCCTCCACTCCCAGGGACAGGAAAGCAGTCGCAAACGCGTGCGCGTGTGGGGAGGAAAGTAGAATGGAGATGGAGATGGGGAGGGAGAGGCCAGAGACCCGCCGCCGAAAAGGAGGGAAATGGACGATTGGACCTCGAGAGAAGGAGTGGAGACTGAAAGCACGGGAGGAGAAAAGTATCTGACAAGCAGCAGCACTATACTAGTATTTTGCTGCGAGGAGAT
>LS598310.1:216516-267721 GCA_900490775.1 Pristionchus maxplancki
ATGTGGGCTGCAGCAGAGCGCCCAGTCTGATGAGTTTTGTCTCGCGCGCTCGCCTGGGGAATATTTTCATACATGGACCTTCTTTCTCGTCTTCGACTGGTCAGACCCTCCTCATTCTTCATCTTCTCTAGGCTGTGAGCGGGTGTGGGACAGTGTGGGAGATTGAGGCGGGGTCAGAGCGCTGGCCCTAATAAGCAAGACACTGAAGTGACAGATGCTCTTCCGGTTTCTCGAGTAATATTCTCGTTTGTCCGTTCCGCCTATTCTATCGTCCGCAGACTAGGCGAGAGAGTGCGTATGATGATTAGAGTCAGACAATTATCCGTCTTTCCCTGCGTCTGAATTGTGAACGGCTGAGTCATTTATGCCTGTCGCAAATCGTTTGTTTGCCTGTTCGCGACCAAACTGCGTCATCTCCAACAATGCGTCTCTGAACACCCCTCGGAACCCGAAAATAGTCCCGCATTCTTGCTACCTCCTCCCTTCCCCACCCTCGTCAGACCGTGTGTATGCGCCGGACATTCCTTGCCCCTCTCCTTCTCCAATCGCTGCTCACTCGACCGTAGCACATGGGCATGCAGGAGAATGGGCTGGACTATGGATCCAGAGTCCCGGGTCGGGCGCCATGAGAACGAGGAGATTTGTCACAGTTCGAGACCTTTTTCTATTATTCGCTGGCTCCATATGGCTTGATTCCTGACTTCCAAATGCAGAACCTGTTTACCTGTCGATTATTCCTGCTTTTGCAGCCATAATCCTGAAGCTTTCGCATCTGTTTCGCATTACCCGTGCTGGCTCAAACCAGGAGCCTCCCTATTTCCTGCCCGGCGAAAATTCGCTGCCTCCATAGCGAAAAAGCGATCAATCTTGGTGCATCTCGTCGGCTCTCGCAGCCAGCCCAATTCTCCCCCTCCGCTTCTTCACTACTCCTCCCTTTTTCTCCCCTCCTCTTCCCTCCCCCTGAGCCCTCCCCTCCCTCCCTCCACCCTCCTACTAAGTACGCTCCCACTTTTCACAATGAATCTGCTCCCCCTCTCTAAGAGAGAGTTGAGATCTGGAAGCGCCCCTTCAATTCTCCCCTGTGAGCGAGTGAGTGAGAGACCCCAATTCACCGCTACTAGGAGAGAGCTCTTTTTACTGCTGACGTGAAGGAGCTCCCACATCATTTTCGGGGGCCAATGATCTCAATCTCTTGCATTCGCACACTATTTTGATGGATAGACGGATGAGATAGTATTTGAAATTGAGAGATCATGGCTTTTAGCGATAAGTGTCCATTATCCCGTGGGCGCAATTGAAACCTTGAGATGATTGAGTCTATTTCGCTTACTTTTGATGCCTGAAGCACTCAGACTTCTTTCTTTGCCACCTTATTATCATCGGTTGCTTCAGTAAATTGCCGCATTCGATGTCTAGACCGTATTTCTACTTTTTCATTCTACCTATCTACTCTCCATATTCCGAGTTATCAACGGCGAAGATGTAAATTCTGCAATGTTCATTGCAAAAGTGCCAGCATTGTTATTGCCTTTGAAGTCTATGCAATATTCTGTGTTTCTTTCGCGTCGAATTATCCGACATAACATGTCACATTATTTGAGCTACCGTGGCACCACTCTCCGCTCATTTGGAGACCGCGTTAAAAAAAACGTTCCAGCAGTATCATCACTCGAATGGGGCGGTTGCGGGAGTCACGGAGCTGCATTCTCGCCGAATAGCAAGGGAGAAGAGAAGAAGACAGGCACGTGAGCGACAGTCTAGGAGATAAAGGCCGCCCCTCTCTCGAGAAGAGGCAAGAGAGATAGGTGAGCCTATTTTTCAATGCAGGCTATTCTTTTTTTGTTCATTGCTTTCATTTTCTTCTTTATTTGACTTCTTCTAGCAGTTTCTCTAAGTTTCACACAACCAAAAGGTTCGCGTTAAGTTCTCAACTTATTCCGATACGTTTCATCATTGAATTAATCCTATTCGATAGAAACAAAACCAGTTTTTCTTGCATCTTCGATTGCAAAAAATTATTAATTCCAGCCAAGAGAGAGGCGGCAGCAATGGACGCGGAACTCAAGGAGATCGAGGTTATTATTAATTGTTATATTATTAATTAAAATAATTTATTAAATCCAGGGCCTCCTCGAGAATGTTGAGGCGCCCATCTCCAGTCGAGGGCGCATGGCCAAAGTGAAAAAGGTGCGTATTCGAAAATAATTTCGAAAATGACTGAAAGAGGGTGTCCGGCAATCAATCAAAAATCGCGAGAAACTCCAGTTATCATGGCGCTCGCCCACGAATTTTGCCTAAAATGTGACTCTGACGGGCGAGAGAGCACGCGAAATGGAGAGACCGAGAACTTCGCCCATCTCCCCAGAGCCTGCTCAATTATTGCTGCTGCCTGCAGCTGAGGATGAATTAGGCTCTCTCCCAATTCCTCACGCTCTCTCACTTCTCTGACAGGGAAAATAGTGGAGACTTGAGAGAAACCAGACCTAGCCCTTGCGTGCGCGACGATTTATTATCCATGCCGGGGGTTTCGAGGCGAGATTCCACTGCAGAACATGTCTGGAAAGTGGTGAAATTTTAATTCCGAACGAAATTGGGATATTAGGTCACCTATTTTTATTTTTTAATCATCTTATTTCAAATTCAGGCCACCTAGAATCCATTTACAATACAATACAATAGTTATCAGTGTCGCTTTCTGGGCGCTAATCAAGATGGGGGTGGGGGAGAGGAGGGTGGAGGAAGATGGGGTGCCATGCCAGGGGTTTTTTTGCACTGAAAACCCCTGGAAAAAGTCATAAAATATTAAATTCAGGTCACCTAGAATTAATTTCAGTACGCCAAACTCATCGCCCCTCACGTCGCCCTCGTTCTCGTCGTGTGTTTATATGCCTGCGTCGGCGCCTACATCTTCTACACGCTGGAGAGCCCGCACGAGGATAAGGTGGGTGATTTTGGCGTTCCGGAAGTAGCGACGATTCCGGCCTGCCTTTCTGATTATCTACAGAGTATGTGAACTAATTTCCATGCTTTCATTTGGATATGTTCTCAGAAAAATAATGAACCTATTCAAAGGACGTTACTTTAGATTGGAGGCTTGGGCATCAACAATAATCAACTATTTGCAGTCGAAACTGAACGGCACAAGGGAGATCATCGGGCTTCGGCAGAAGTTGATAGAAGGAATTCGGGATCGACCGGTGAGCATTTATTTTTGTTCTCTTGTTCCATCCTCGTTACTGTACACCAACAAAAGTGACATTCGTCGCCAGATAGGTTTCAAAGGTGCAACTTGGTAATAGAAACGCATTGGGAATGATTTCGGTATAATCCATATTCGAAAAAATAAACTTTATCAAAGCGTAGACGGAGTTGAGAAGTTTCTTTGTCTAAATTTTTTTTACCATAACATAATGTATTTGTGATCAATATCAGTACGACGATCGCCTTGCGTGGCGTCGCTTGATGGAGGACGAATTGAACAACTACAATCGGAAAATCTACATCGCCTACAAGAGCAAATACGTGCGGTCAGTGGGGCGTCACTTGCTATTATTAAAAGTCTGAGCCCTGTAGTGAATGCCTGTGTCCTAGCAGCATATTAATGCTATTAGTGTGGAGAGAGCTAATGGAGCAGTTTTAAGGTACAACGATGTCAAGAACAGCACGCGCCGCGATTTTTACTCATCTTCGACAGAAGAATTCGGCAGCACTTCAAGGAAAAAGAGGCGAACGTATGATTCTTATTTTCTTTAAAATTGTACTACGGAAACTCGCATCACCAGTTGTGTTTCACAGGGGTCGTTTAGTTCTTGGGTACCATTGATCCTTGCTCATTGCGTGATACAAGAGGGAATAAACACTTATAATTGATCGTGCAGAACGTTTTATACCCCGAATATCAGATCTGCATATCTTAGGCTAAAATCTCAAATCTCTCCATTCCAGTGGCGGCTCGAGCAGTGGGAAGGACACCAAGTTGTGGACAGCCTCCTCTGCGCTGTTCTTCGCTGCGACTACCATGGCGACTATCGGTTGGTTCTATGGTTCCGATTCTGGGTTCCATGTTTCTGGTTCCATCCAGATGGTACTCGTGTATTAGAGATAATTGTAGTTTTGTTCTAATTCCAGCCTTCCATCACGGAACCTAACCAGTAATTGTCTGTCAGCCCGAACAGCATAGTCTATGTACACTGACATGTTTCTGGGAGACATTTACCACATCTCCGGGTCATTTTCCAATCCCCCAAAGTAGTCACATGTCACAACATGTCTTTGTTTAGTCCAAGGGGCTCAGTCTTTATCTGTCCAACATCCCGACCAGAGCTCAAGAACCTTCCCTGGTCCTCCATAGTTATAGCCTTCCCAGGGCCGAAATTAATGCCGAAGGGGCCTCATCTCCAACTAACTTTTATTGCTCGCGAGCGCGCACTAATTCACTGGGCAGAGGGAAGAAGGCCAATCAATGAATAGACGGAACAACTCGGGGGGAATTGTTACTTCTCGGTCCAGGGGAAGGGCTTGAAAAGAGCGAGGAAACGGCAACTTTTAGTGACTAAGGGGCTACGGGGGATTAGGGAGTTCGGAGAATGCCCTGGCTCTCTGAATTCCATGGGTTGTCTCGCTTTCCCGAGCAGAGAAAGCAATTCGTAAATGGAGAGATGGAGGGGTAGATGAGGCATTAGTAAGGGAAAGACAAAACGAATCGGGAAGTGCTGAGATGTTGAGAGAAGCAGCAAGGCAGAAACAACGAGAAGACCATAAATCGGAGGGGACGGAAGGTCATTCCGAGAAAGAAAATGACAGGGAAGAGGGCATGAATGCGTTGCGTAGTGAATATAGAGTAGTTAGATGCACGGGCATTTAAAATTGGTAAATCCTGGAAGACATGTCAGACTTGCCATCTAGATATTCCTGAATTATGAGTGTTCATTCCTAACTCCAGGATACGGCAACATCGTGCCCGCCACTGCACAAGGCCGGATAGCCTGTGTGATATTCGCTCTGTTCGGAGCGCCACTGGCAATTATCACTATTGGAGGTTCGAATAATATACCTCTTTATACCTCTTTTAGTTTCGTTATTATTTATTCAAGTAGTTGCAGAGGGTTAACTAAAGTCAGAAATCTTCTCAATTGTTGTATTCAACCTGAAACTTATCCCAACCACAAGAAGTAATTTGACATAATAATATTCCCATATCTGGGTAGATTCCTGAACAAGATGAAATAAACATGTGTAATTAGTTGTAGTTAATATTTAATAATTAATAAGTTTAAATTTCCAGATCTGGGTAAATTCCTGTCCGAGTGCACGATCTGGCTGTATAAAAGGATGAAGAAAGCGAAGCGGAAACTGAGGCAGAAGCTATGCGCGATGACGAAAGGTTCGAGATTTCCTCCACTCAGACAATTGCCAATCATGCAACACGTCAATTCTGATAGAAATGTTCATTTACTACCACCATCTTACCGTAACTACACGATAATGTGTCAGTTCTAGCTTTAAAAATGAATCGAATTGACTTATGTAAAATCTTCGTTGTCTTCGTTGAACAAGATTCCGATTCCAGGCGACTTCGTGGACGTCGAGGCGGATGACTCTGATGCCTCCTCTCGGTCGACGTTAGGTGAGTATCTTGTTTTTTATCCACAATAACAACAACAACAATAACAATAACAATAACAATAACAGACTGGGACGGATTCGTGATGGACAAGAGCCAGGTGCCCGTGCTGCTCGTCTTCGCCATTCTGTTGGTGAGTCCAGGACTTCTCCGATTCACTTCATCCGCTTATTTTGACAATGAGATATTTGCATTGAAATCTCTACATGAGCGTAATAAATTGCACTACAGTGACTGCAAATAATTTCGAAATAGTTTAAGAAGATTTACGAAATTGCGACGATAATTGCAGATGTACATCGCCTTCGGAGGCGTGCTGTTCGCCTTCCTCGAGAACTGGACGTACATGGACGCCTTTTATTATTGTTAGTCTAATTTTTATATATTTTTTTTGAAGTATAAAATAATCCATGATAACACTGGACCACTGGAATTCAAAACACATTGGACCAATAGTTGAAACGTATCTAAAAACTCATGTTGGAAGGAACGATGAAAATTGTCGAGCGAATTTTTTTTCTTATTTCTACATTGTTTTGCATTATTTTTGTTTTGGGCCGATAGTTACTGGATCACTGAAAATACACAGACACAATATCCTTATCTCACTTGCTGAAACGTATCGGAACCCGGAAGTCTCGAAGGAAATAGGCTAGCCCAATCATCTCAGATAGAAGTTCTTCCGTGTCTGGTCTGCTCGAGGAAAGTCTCAGGGTCCATCTCGACGAGAGAGCATTGCAAAGCGAGAGAGCGGGAGGATTGTTCTTGTCAGGGATCCGAATCCCCAGGGATGCTCTCGTCACGGGCGCGCATTCACTGCGATAGCAGCCCCAGGGCGATCTCTGGCATGGGAGTGGGAAGATTAGACATCTTTGATAAAACCTTGTGGTTCAGGTATGCTTCACTAGTCAGATAAGATATGTAAAGTTCTCACATAGTCAGTGGCACGATGTAGTAGGGTCGAAAGAGAAAAAATAATGCGTTATCTTTTCTTTATTCTCTGCTGCATCTCAACTCCCTCTGCCCTGACCGATAAGAGAGCTAGAGAAATCGAGAGACAATTATTTCGAACTCTATTGTCCTGTCTGCTGCCTCTCAACTTCCCCGCTGCCCCTGCCGTACTGCCAGCTCTTTCATTGCTCTAACGCGAATTTGCGTCACTTCATATAGAAGTGCTCGCAACAATGAGGGTGTTCTGTGTAGGAGAGGAGATCAAAGAAATGCATTCTTGTCGGTCAGAGATGTTAGAGATGGCTAATGATGAAGAGGGTCAGTACTCCCGGAGTCATCTGCAGGTCAATGAATGGATTTGTAGCTTGACTGGAATAAAAATTTTTTTAATCGAGTGCATAATTCCAGCCTTCATCTCGCTGACGACAATCGGCTTCGGAGACATCGTGCCGGAGAACCACGAGTGAGCCTCTCACTGAATCTTTTTTCTACGACGCATTCTCAGATAGATTTTTGATAATCTATGCTCAAGAGTCATCAACAACCCTTGAAAATGTGGCATTTCATGAATTCGTTGAAACACAATTGAAATTGTGCTTTTTCAAATTTATTCAACCCAAAGCGTACATCATCCTCATGCTCTAGTTACTGTAGTTTTCTCTGGGTCAAATATTTATTCAGACTAATAAATTCCTTCCAGCTACATCATTCTCATGCTGGTATACCTGGGCGTCGGTCTCGCAGTGACGACGATGTGCATCGATCTTGTAGGAATACAGTACATCCAGAAGATCCATTACTTCGGACGAAAGGTGGGTCATGTTCATTTTAGGCCACGCCCACTTTAGAGATAGGGCCTTTAGACGTAATTCATCTACAAGATCCATTACTTCGGTCGAAAAGTGAGTATTCAGGAAGCTGGGTCAGTTAAAATAAGTTTCAGAGATTCCTCAAAAAGGGAATGACAACAAGATTTTAATTTGTATTCCCCACATAACTTAGAAAGGCAAATAATGATCCGATATCATGTTCACTCGTAGGTCAGACTGAGCGAAATAGCATCGAAGAAGTATCCCGAAAGATCCCTAAAATCCGTATATTTGCAGTTCCGCGGCACCGACCTTCTCCATCTCCTCAAGCGGAAGCGAATGATCGAACGAAGGCTGGCGATGGGCCAAGGCGAGGAGATACTGCAGATGTACATACAGCATATTCAGCAGCAGGTAGCAACTGATATTAGCTGATATCATTAATTGATCTCCCCGGCCATTGTAGAAATAGTGAAGGAGATGAGATACTCTGGTATGTTAGGCCGTATGTTGGTACCTAATGATGTTCGCAATAACGGATTTCTGATTTGACCCCATCTCGCTAGTAGCCCAGCCTTGAAGCGATGATTCATTTATCGCTATGCTAATACGTGTTATCGTCTCTTCAGATGCCCGAGACCGTCGTCGAAGACCACAAGTACGAGGAGAGCGGCAAGCAGAGCCGGTGCTCAAAGTGAGTTTAATCCCATTCATGATTTGAAAAAATATCATTCAAGATCCGAATAGGTTTCACTACTAGTACTAGGCTTGATCTAACACGCTTTGATTAATGAAATCGAGAGTTTCTTAAAAAAATAACAATAATAATTGCAGCGCCAACTGGCTGGTCGATGACGAGCTCATCAGGCAGATCTTCAAGATCGACAAAGCGGACATCCAGCGAGTAGCGACGCCGTCGATTCGGTCGATTAGGAGGTGAGGATGGATTTAGTTCGTAACTATCGAAGTAGATACCATCTTCCTGCTCTTACAGCTCTCACAGATTATAAAGAACGTGTTTTCATCTGATGTTTCTAGTTGGCGCCCGCCCTCCATCTACTCCAACTCGTCCGCGTCAGCAAGATCGATGATGTAAGTCCAAAAAGCCCACTAATATTACTTCTTGTTTCAATCTCTTGTTTCAGAGTTCGAAATAACTAATCGTATGGAACTGATTTCGATCTGAGTGATTACTTTAATCATAGACGAGTAGGCTTAAAGTACAATTTCATTAGAGATAGCAAAGGTTAAGGCACAGATTATTCGCATACTTGAAACTTATGAACAGTACATACACAATAATTTATCCACGAAGCGAATTCACTGAAATCTGCCTGACAGAAGAGATACTTCTTGCAGGTACCTCCGGATGCAGTCTCGCGGCGGATCCTTCGCCGAGAGTGGCCCAGCACTATCTGAGCACTGCAGTCTGTCAACCGAGCCGTCGGTGCATCTGCGAGAAGTGATTCATTTTGTTGTTTCTTCAAAAAGTCAAGCAGAGAACGATCAACATCCTGCTCGCGCCAATATTGAGAAGCATTCTGAGAAACATACTTGAACTGAATTTCGAAAAAAATGTTACATCGGTTTCCCATATTCCCAAAATTTGACTGAAATTCATCCAGAAGTGATACCAGGCCGGCCGTCCTAGTAGATTTCTCCTCCTAGAGGACGAGAATAGACACATCACAAGGCAGATTTTATTCCTATTGCAGGCGTACTACGACCAGTGGCGCTCGCCCGATCCCTCCATCCAGTCCTTCCTCTTCGAATGGCCGCCGGACTATGCGGCTATTGGTGCGTATTTTGGATCATTAATGAAGAATTTAGTGAAATAATAAATAGTGCGAAGATTTACTAAATTCCATCAGAGAAAGGGCTTTCGAATCAGATTTGTCATTCTAAACTAGGAGTCGATTACGAATCACCTTCCCGATCAAATCTCGTCAGATTCATTGAAACACAACCAATGCAATCCATTATAACGTAGCCGCAAGCTCGAAAACATTTCAATTCCGAATTGTAATTCTCAAACAAAACATATCAGTGCCGCACTGCAATCTCGTCGTTTGACGAATCTTTGAAACACAACAGATCCAATCCATTGCAGCCGCCGCAGCCAAAGCCTCTCGTCGTCTCCACTCCTGCCCCGCGACCATCTTCTGTCCCTCCCTTCCTCCCTCCGTAAGAGCCTCGCCCCGCTCCCCGCCCTTGACCTCCTCCCGTCTGTCCGCTTCCCAGAAGCACCTGCCCTCGGTGTCTCCTCGTTCACCTCCGCCCGAGCCGCTCTCGCTGCCTCCCGCCCTCTCCTTCACCATCACCTCCCCCTTCATGCTGTCCAAGCTGGCCGCGCAGTGCGACCTGATCGAAGCCGCGGAGGACGCGCGCGTCTTCGCCGCGTCGCCGCCGCGCACGCGGCTCGCGCCCGGGCGCGAACCTCACGCGGCCGAGGCGGAAAGCCGCGCGCGCTCCGAGGAACCGCCCGCGGTCCATGAGCCGCGCGTGCCGCGGCTGCGGCTGTCGCCGCTGCTGAAGCGGCGCGCACTCCGCGCCATCGCCGCGGAGTCACGCGCGCCGCTCATGAAGAGGAAGCGCGCGAAGAGAGATGCGAGGGCGGCCGACCCGCTGGCCGAGGTTGCATGGCTTAATGTGTCACCGAGAGCGCAGATTCTCAACGAGGTCAGGAAGGATCTGCCGAGACTCTTCCAGCATGTGCGAGCAAAGAAGAGGAAGAAAGAGGAGGGACCCGAGTCCGTTGTGCTTGTATCGCCCCGGAATGTGAGCTTTATCTGTCGCTTTTCCTCTGTTGCTTACTGTCATAGCTTTAAAAAAATTTCCGCTTCTGTAGTAAACCGCTATCGTTTCCTGCACGTGCTATGCTTTCGCAATGCCCCTTTCCTGACCATTGAAAACTGATCAATGATGGTGTGATATGATGGTGAGGTTTCTGAAACGACAGAATTGCAGCCGGTCGGGTTGGCCTGCATGGAGGACTGGGACTCGTACATCCGGATGCTCGACGAGTACAGTAAGCCGTACGTCAGGTACGCACAACGGTGTCTGATCGAGAACTGATTTTCTACCGTAGTTGTCTCCGTAGCGAGCTTTCCTCTCCAAGTCTAAGCCTAATCAATACTTCGGTCTTAGTGGCTAGCTTCCCTCTCCGGTCTCTCTATCTCTGAGCACAGTTTTACAGCACTAAAAGTCTTGCATCATTTTCGGATTCCATTGCTTATTTTGGAAAATATTCGCACGGTTTGATGATTTCTCTAGACGTATGGCGACACCACCCGATGTGATCGTATCGCCCGAAGAGGAGGTCATATCCGAGGAGGAATGCGTGATGCCGGAACCAGAACCAGAGCCAGAACCGGAGCCAGAGCCGGAACCCGAACCCATCCGGGAGCCCACCCCCGAACCAGAGCCAGAGCCCGAACCGGAACCTGAGCCGGAACCTGAACCTGAACCCGAGCCGGAAATCGAGCCAGAGCCGGAGACCATTATTGAAATGGAACCCGACCCGGAGCCCGAACCCGAACCCATCCGAGAACCTACGCCTGAGCCCGAACCCGAGCCAGAGCCGGAACCAGAGCCTGAGCCGGAGCCGGAACCGGAGCCCGAAGAGCAGGATTTCGAAGTGCCCGTGTTCGCCGACGAAGACGAGGAGCCCGCGCCACTCAGGTAATCTTGGTGCGATTGTGTGTGTCTGAGTGTAAGAGTGTTCTGTGTTTTCCCATTCGTCGTCCTGTGGAAAACTAAAGTTCTTTGCATGCTTTTTCTCACACTTTTCCGTGTGTTTTCCGAGATCAATCTGATCTTTCACTAACACTGTCCAGCTTTACCACTAGGATTGGTCGTTCGAGGATCGACTCTCTCCATTTCGCACACACTCTATGCTATCTGGAGAATTAGCCTCGAATCGCCAACCCTACTTTCCACTTCTTTTCTAACACTTTTCGTGTGCAATTGTCCGTGTTTTCTGCACTTTTCTAACACATTTGCTGTGCATTTTTCACGTTTTGTCCGTTTCTGCACCGTTTTCTCGCTTTCTTCTTCTAATCTGTCGCGTTTGTACACTCACAACTCACTAATCCTGTCTAACGAGGGTAGTGGGAGACTCTCAGATCCATCCGAGAGATGCCAGACATCGTCTCTTCATTTCGCCCACCATCTCGCCTCTCTCACCGGCGAGATAGTGTGTGAACTGTAGAGACGATTACCCATTTTCGAAATCGTCCACTATCCTCCAACTAATCTCCTGTCTCTTCGTTCCCTCCGTCCTTTCTAATTCGTTTACTGACAGCGTTCGCGAGTCCTCCTTGGTTGTAACTTTGTTATTTTCGAAAATAGTTTTCGATATTCGGTTCAGTCCCCTCGTCGAGTCGTCCAGCGAGGATTCTGACAACGGCAATGGGTTCGACATTGACCTCGGAGCATTCGAGTTGATCGATTCCGGACTGTCTGCTGAGACGCTGCTATCGACTGAGGACCCAGTGATATTCCACGCTGTGAGTTCATTTATTCTAATTTTAAAACGGATTCCAGCATCCCATTACTGAATTGTGTTTCTTTGGCATTCGTGACTCATCTGAAACTCATCCAAACTCGCTATTCAGTTTACACTACAGTGTCTGATTAATGATAAAGCGGTATCTGATCCCAGATCTCAAATGTGATCTTTGATCTCTTCCAGGAACTGCCCGTCCACTCCGTCCATCATGACACTGTTCAAACGGAGGCAGCACTGGAGAACCTGATGGCCGCCCCGCAATCGATGCTGAGTGACTCGGTGCCGCCGGCAATGGTAAGCATTCAGCGATCATATTCTAGAAATATTTCACGATATGTTTCACCGCTGTCTTAAAATTCGACTGATCGAATTTGACATTGCTAGTAGGACGGATCACGATGGTACAAAAACAATAACAACAACAACAACCATCAAAACAAAAACAACCAGGTGGACGACAACTACTGCTTCGTCGTGGACGGCGACAAGATTCGGATGGGCGACATCATGGGAGACGATCAGTGGTGGAGGCATACGAGTCGGCCGACAAAGTGAGGGAGTGGTCTTTGATCTTTGGTCGTTGACCCTTTTAATTCTACCTCGAATGCCCACTGTACCTTATAGGTCCTCATTGGCTTTTCTCCTCAAATCTAGGAACTTTGCTAATAATTAAATGATGATGAATGAACATCCAGATACTTCTACTCGGAGGACCTGCGCAAGTTCCACCGCGTCAACTGCATCACAGCGAAAGGGAAGGTAGGTCAACTTACCGAATTGAACAAGCTATGTATCCCCAGTTCGGTTGTGCTTCACATTAACCTTAGCTTTTGAAATATACTGTTATTGACAATTATATATAGGTTGCCAGTGACGAAAATTATATCAACAAACGTTTTCGAGCTAGAAGTACAAACACTCTAGGTCCAAATATGCTCTCGTCAGCTCGCTTCGCCCTCCGTTTTGTCACAAATATGAACAGAAACTAATAAAAAGTCTGAAAAGGCGGCATTTTTTAATATAATTTAATCAAAAAGATGCGAAGATAGTGCCAAAAATTCACTCGTCAGCAGGTAATCTCGGCGAAGCTCGCCTCGCTCTTATTGTTATCATTCTGTCTTTATTGCTCATATGAAATAGCAGTAGATACTATTATATTTAAAAAAATTGAGCAAAACGGTGAAAACATAATGCTAAAACACACACTCGTCAGCAGGTAATCTCGGCGAAGCTCGCCTCGCCCTCCTTCCCTCCCATCTCCCCCTCCGCCCACGCGTCGAGTACTGGTGAGCTCATCACATCCCCTCCCTCCTCTGCCGACTCGAAGCGAACGAAGCCCGTTTGGAGACGGGGTAATTGTAGGCATGGAAATGAACGCGTGGCATATTCTCTGTTAGAGGTATCGAATAGCTGCTAAGCTTGGATAAAGAGAGAGTGCCTCCTTGTTTCGAGTGATATTTCATTGGCTAGAAGATAACAACAGCGTAGAGTAGAGCTGACAGAAGTGTCTCCTCATTTCGTGTGCTACTTAGAAATACATAGATCCTAATTTTATTCTCTTGGGTTGTAGTTTGGAATAGCGAGTTCTCTGCTCCACGGTTGATATAGTTAGCATAGAAAATATTTATTATTTCGATCTCGATTTCCAGCCGCAGCCTCAGTTTCCTCCACTCCTCGCAGCTCGGTCAGCGGAGCGAGTTCCACGAGGGCTTCAGGTCGGTATTTCATCTTTGCGTACTTCATATGTATACTTCATCCTATTTACCAGTCATTGTCTGCAATAATCTTGCCTGGTATCTTCTCTTGTCCATCAGTAATGTCCTTCAGTAAGCCAGCGCTCTCACCTATCAACTCCAGGCCGGTACTCGACGAGTCACGAGCGGCAGAGCGGCGACAAAGTGCCCTTGCAGCACGTGTACAAGGTGGGAGTTTTAGCTCGTAATTAGCTCGTTTTAATGTCATCAGATTGGACCAGAAGTCCCTCGTCTTGTCCCCCGTTTTTGCTATCCATTATTTCCTTGTTTCCTCTCGCTACTCCCTAATTAGAAAGCGTGCGAATGTTCACAGTCCTCATCTCCCCCCCAAGCCTGATAGCTGTTGATGTTGGGTTAATGGGGGCAAAGTTCACGAAAGATCAAAGACCATCCATCTTCAGGTCATCCGCTTCTACTCCTTCTGGAAGACTTGCACTTCCTTCCATCGGATCGTCACCATGATCGACAAGGTTTGATCTTTGATCTTTTAAATTGTTTTTTTTCGAACAGCGAAGAGACCTAATATTAGTTTTGGCACGCGACTAGAGCTATTGAACTATGGGTGAAACATATCTGTACCAGAAACTTTAAAAAAAATCAATGTATCGACAGGTCACCGACGAGCCGTTCCGCTCCGGCGGCTCTGCCGGGAGCTCCGCATCTACCTCATCGACCGCGCCGGTCGCGCCCGAGTTCAAGAAGCGGCTCTTCGTGCAGTGAGCAGATTTGAATTTTTAAATTCCCGCCAGTTTTGGATGAAACTAATCGTGTAATGGAAAAATGTACTGATTTTTCATGATTTCCTAATGATGACGCAATCTCAGGTACCTCTGGCGCAACGCGAAAGCCATCGAGAAGGCGCGCGTGCAGAAGGAGTTCGACCCTCGACGACAACGGCTTCTGAGATTCGTCAACGATCCCAAGAGTGAGAATATTTGAATTTTTTGGAATTCGCGCCATTTTCCATTAATGGCGTAATGGAAAAATGACCGTTTTTTTCAATTAATTTCGTAATAATGATGAAATCTCAGGTAAAAGGAAGGCCTTCACGCAGCAGCCGTCAACGTCGAAGCCGTGAAAAAGAAACCTCCATCTAGGCCCCGCCCCCTTTCTGTGATCCCCCAGCCCGAGCTTACTTTGTACTTTCCAAACCGGTACCCGATACGTGACTTATCTCTTGTGTGTGTAGGCTTGCGCTTGTATTCCGGTTTTGCCCCTGCGATTAACCCAGTGGTCTTTCCCCTTTACTGAACCTTGTGTTTGCGTCTGATCTTTGGTCTTTGATCTTTGGTCAGAGCCTCAAAACTGCCCTCTTGCTATCTAAAAATCCGCCGCTTTTACGAAAAACTCGAGACATCTCACTAGCATGTGAATATCCCTATCTCTAGTGCGCTAGACATCCACTTTTACCTTTCGTAGCGGGACTTTTTTTTGTATTTTCAATTAGTTTGTCTCCCCGAGCTCAGGACACATGTGATAATCCTCTTTCGATCGTTTTCCCTCCGTACTTTTTGCGTGCAATAAATTGATTTCATGAGATGTTGCGTTTCACACACAGAGGATTGCATGCCTGCATGAATATTCGTGACGTCACCATATGATTTTTGAAATTCACTCTCAATTTCAGGGATGAAGAGAACAATTCCGAGTCCGGATCCACGATCGATTTCCCCTGCAGCATCAATGCGAATGGTGCTGACTCTTTGAAAAATTTATAACTTTGATTTCCATTTTTGAAAATAAATATGAAATTCAGAGGAAGAAGACATGATTCTGCACTACGGCGACGGGTGCTCGGAACCACTGCCAGGTAGGCTAGGGCCATGATTATCAGAGACTATCGTATTTCCTAATCAATAGTACCTGAACGATTGGTCAACCAGTGTCTGGGAGAAACCAGAGGAGTTTGCAGCGTTATAATTTCACGATTTCCTGCAGTAACCTGTTGCTTTTATTCCCATGGGAGAGCATTGAGAAGTGAGATGCAAGCAGATTTATCGACCCATTCCAGTCTTCTCCGTCGACCGGCCTCCTATGGACCCCACCTCGACGCTGACGAACACACTGCAGTGTCCGGTGAAATTCATCAGCAAGGTTAGATCGTTTCCCGACCCCTACTTGCTCACTGTAGAGCAAAAAGGAGAGTCCAAGTCCTTTTCCGCACTTTTGTTATGACAATTAGCCGGATGTGGGAATTTTACGTGAAATTGCTCCCACGTTAATCTTCACTTCGAAGAAGACGATGGACAGGAAGGTGGTCCCACACCAATTTTGCCGATTGGTGGGAGAAAAGAACGCTGCAAATTCACACGATTCCTAATTACGAATGAGCATCGAATCAGCAAAGAATTTTGCAGAAATTCGAGGGGTTCCACACAAATGAAGCGAAAATTCCAAGATAAGCGAGAGAGCAGGGGAAAATGAGAGAGTCAGACGATAAATCCATTTTTCAGGCCCCGCCGACCATGGTCGTCGACAATCTCAGCTTCATCATCGATGGCGATAAGGTAAGGGTTGTCATCGGGATCTGAATCTTATTGATTCCGAAAGGATACGGCGTTCTTTGTATACTCTTGAAACACATCCGAATCTTGACTTAGCAGGCGATGGAAGATGATTATGGAGGTATTGCTAGATGTCCAAAAAAGGGGGGAGTCAAAAACGAATAAAATAATCAATTCCAGGTCTCCTCCGAGGAGATCCTCGCGGACACTCGTTGGTGGAAGCAGACGTCGGCGAGTACGAGATTCTACCAGAGTGACACCCTCAGGACGTTCCATCCAGTGAGAACTCTTGATATCCATTTCAACACGGTGGAATCTGTTTTGAGAGAGTATTGATCCCTTTCCTTACTTCTATCAGGATCTTCATCTTCATTGTCCGCCTATGCGACAAGTAGGGTTATATCCATGAAACATATTCTCCTCTTTCATTTCGAAATTTCCACCCGATCTTTGATCTCAAATCTCAATCAATGTAGGTAACGATGCTGCACTGTCGAGGGGAGATGCGAACTGCTTACAAGGCGAGGAAGCGGGGAGGAGGATTGGAGAGCGTGCCGTTGGTGAATGTGTATCGAGTGGCGAGGCATTTTGGGTGAGTGATGGGAAGCCATCCACCAAAATCTAATAGAGTCAAAAAATGAGAAGCCATGCAAAATTAGCGAGAAATGGAGGAGGATTGGAGAGCATTCTGTTGGTGAACTTGTACCGAGTGGCGAGGAGTTCAGACAACTAACAACGAAATCCAAATCCTCTAACATGTAAGCTTCTAGACTTTTGATGCGTGATCTTTCAGCTACTGGCAGACCTGTCACGCCTTTCACCGCATCGTCTCCATTGTGTCGCCCGTGACAGGTTCATCTTTCTATCGCAGATAATAGGCACTCCCTCATGCGTGGGAGAATCGTCTCCATGAGGATGTCTCTAGAAAGGGATGCCGGCTGATTAGATCAGATAGTATTTAGAGCTCGAAATACGAGTCACCGTCTCTTCATTTCTCTCCGCCCGGTCGACCAGACGAGAGAGTGTGGAGAATTAAGAGACGGCGATTTGTATTTCGAGCTCTAATAGTAATTTAGCCACAATGAACCTCGTTTCAGCCGAGGGCCAAACAGCGTGCGGGTTCAAGCAACGCATCTTCGTGCAGTACTTCTGGAGGCACCAGAAGGTTTTAATTGTTGTTTTTTTCCAACAGCAGACGGTAGACCAATGCGCAAATCAAAAATGTTGTCAAATTATTTCCACTGTGAAACATATTCTGAACAGTTGTGCAGTACTTCTAACAGAGGATTCCTTGTTCCTCGTCTGATTTATTTTTAAGGCAGAATTCATTCAACAAACATATGTGACCATCATCATCGCCATATTTGCAATGTGAAACATATCCTGATCCATTACCTCCTCAGGAATCCGATCGGGCTCGCGTCCAGCGGGAGTACAACGAGTCGAAGAACCGACTCTCCTCGGCGCCCACCCCTGCCTCCCTCGCGACCAAGTCCACCTGGAACAACGCGAACAGCAATACGAGATGCAATTCACGTGAGTGGATCTTTTTTCATGGGTGTTATTACTTTCTAAACCAGGGTAGGAGTTTATTAGAGTTTGATACTATCTATTGCAGTCCCGCAAGGCATTGAGGAGGTATGTGATAAATCTGGTTCTGTGACGTGAAAAATGAAGCCACTGTGCAGTCTCCTCAGTTCTTGCGCTGAATTCTCCATGATTCAGATAAAAGTGCGAATGTTTCAGGAGAAGACATCCTAGCGTCGGGTCACTCCACACCCGAGGCGCTCCTCTCGCCTCCGCTTCCCCGCCACTCGCGCCGACCGCACTCCTCCTCACCCGCGCCGCCCCCGATGAGGAACAGGGCGATGTCGCTGACTCCCGGCACGAAACTGCCTACCGTACCTCGATTATCGATTGATGTGAACAGTCTAGGTAGACAGCGACGCAAATTTACGTGAAAAGTTTACATAATTTCGAATATAGTTGTATCGTAATCACGGATCTGTTGTTACGCGTAACCATTATCTCGAGACTTTCGGAATCGGATAAAGCCACATCTTTACCTAGTCTTCTGATCGATGCGTCTGCATTACCAAGTGGAATACTGAACTAAAAGTCCTTGATGCCATTAGTATCTCGATCTGTAATGCCCCCCTTCATTGTCGACAAAAGCTGATGGATCACTCTATTCATTCAACGCAGTCTCTCAACCCATCGACCGGCGAGTCAGTGCGCCGAATGAAGAGAGTACTCGCACCATAAGTACTCGCGCCCTGTACTTCCTATAGGAGCATTCGACCTTCCTTCTTCTCACGTTAACGACGATTGGCGTGGGACTGTTTTGCTGCACTAGTCGACTGATCTGTCCACTAAATTCTCACGTCAATTAAAATACTGAGAGATGTCCTACGCCTCTTTTAAATTTTCACTTCTCTTTCTTCTCGGGGGATCTACCATTCCGATTCCGATTCTTTGATGATCCGATTCTCATTAGACCTTGTAATAGGCTGTGTTAGTTGACGAGTCAGTCCAATCACCCGGCGCCGACCACGGCGTTCAGAAGAGATAGAATATGACAGTCGTTCAACAGGCCCAAGACATCTGAATCTCTAAATCAGTTGAGGCTTGATGAGGTTTTGAGTGCTCCTTATCTGATGCATCAACCTGCGTGTATTCACTTCCTTCCTTCTAGCTGAACCAAATTATTATTAACTAGACTCCGTTTTCTGGTAACTGAAAAGCTCAGAATATGCTCTATTGATCGAGGCAAAACACACGCAGTCAGTTTCGCTTATTCGCTTGGAACTGCAAGATTGTTCCGTTGATCCTTTGGTCTTCCACGTCTTCGAAATGTGGGCGGAGCCATCTTTGTTGTTCCCTTCTGTCCCACTCTATCACATATCAGCCAATATATCTTGATCCGTGAGGATTCAGAAGCGTCTGCAAACATCAAAGGCTTCTGTGTGCAGTTAGCTATCATTTGAACCCAAACACGCAGTGTCTAAACCATCCGGAAAGACCTCAGAGAATATGTCATAGTAGCTGGCCGCATTGATCAGTGGGCGGAGCAAAGAGGGAGGAGAGAAGGGGCGGAGCCGAATTTACCTGCACCCACCTTCGCTCAGTCAGTCTCCCATTTCTCTTTAGAGAGAGGTCGCCTAATTTTCTCTCTCCTCTTTTCGAAATAAAAATTCCGAAATTTTCCAGGATGCCGGTATTCACAGTACGAAGAGTGCTCCAAGCCCTCTTCCTAACGATTGTTACGATGTGCTTGCTCAATGTTAGTTTGGATATTTTACTACTATCAACACGTTTAACCGTAAACTCACCTTCACTTCAGTTCTCCCCCTTTCCTCCGAAGGGGATAAAAGGAATGGACGAGGGAGGAGGAGTGGAGATTGATGATGTATGTAACTAATTAATTATTTCGGAATTATTAATTAATTAATTAACTAAGGTCGACGAGGCCGACGTCATATTCGCGAACGCCAGTAGGGACGCAATCGAGGACAGTGGGATTCTTCTGGTGGGCCCTTTTTTCCTATTAGTTTCTTGATTCGTTATTGAAGCCCTTTTCATCTCAATGTTTCAGAAAGAGGACCACATGTTCAGACTCAAACCGGGAGTGGAAAATGGTGAGTTTGTCCTCAATATATCTATTTGTTTCTAAGATATAAACCCGACTGACCTATTTTGAACCAGTGAAACCCATAACTTTCTTTCCAGTCATCCACGACCTCCATACCGTCATCTACCACCAGAACGAGATACAGATATGGATCGCGATGAGAAACAGTGAGTTCATTACAAGACGGCAAAAGACTATGCATTTACCGGGAGTCGAACCAAGGGTAACAAAAGACTTGCAGACTACAAGGCAGCAGCAGCCATCGCCAACTACTTCGCTGCCATCGCCAATGTGACTGATGATGGAGTGAAAAGTAAGGGTCATCTTTTGGTTATCCTGGATAACTTATCCACCCATCCTCCTCATCCTCTTCCACATCTTCCTATTTTGACCGTTCCACACTAGGTCGGATGAGAACTATTTCGCAATACCGTCTCTGACATAACAGTTGTCTCTCGCCTACTTCCGGTTCTCATCCGACCTAGCGCCGACCGTTCTATTAGGATGCATTGAGCTGACAGTAGAGTGTTTTCATGTCAACGACTCGTTCTCTAAACTGGTTTTCATTGTCATCAGAACTATATGGAAACTGTGTGAAACACAATGGACTCAAGTATCTCTTCTTTGTTCCAAATCGAATGATCCATTCCAGAAGAAGTCACCAACGCCCTCGTCCCCTTCCTCGCAAACAACTCCTGCCCCAAGTGGAATCTCAACTACAAAGAGCCCGTCGAGTACGCCCTGTGCGACTGCTCCGACTCTGCCCCTACGGACTGGATGGTGGCCGTGCAGGACAAGGAATCAAGTAAGATGTTCATAGTGATGTCCCCGAATATTATCATTAGGGCCTAGTGTAGGCATATCACAGCGTGTCAGAGGGGGTAGATAATCCAATTATCGCGTCCGAGGTCCAAAGCGTGTCTCCATTTTTCCTACGTATCATTATCTCCCTTCTCGAGTGATCGGAGCGGCCGTGAATGAGAAATTGAGAGAATCAGAACGCTTTTATCTCAAAATGACCCGTTTTGATAAGTAGGTCTCAGTGAAACGTAACCAATTCATTCGACGTTGTTCGCCGTGCCGCATTTTGGTGTTGCTCAAACGGAACATCAGCTCAAACACATGCCGTGCTTAGAAACCCCAACACCATTATTATTTTTGGAATGGTCATGAACGGCGCTACATAGTTACCGGAGCCGATTTTAAAATAAATATCGTACATTCGAGTTAAGCATGAAAATATGGTAATTTTTGCATGTGTCTCGAAAACAAAGTTTATTCTTAAATATCGGCTCCGGTAACTATGTAGCTCGTTTCATTTGGATGTCCTTTCATGATATAGGTGTGGGGGTTTCTATGCACGGTATGTGTGTGATCTAACTCCGAATATGTAACATAAAAAGTCATCATGAAAAAAATTCCTAAAAAAAAAATTTCTTTCATGTTAATAAATGAAAAAATGCATATTAGAGTATAGTTTAACAACTCTGACATTTTTGATTTGCATGATTGCCGCTTATCAGTAAGTTATGGGTTATGCTTCACAGGTTTTTCATAATCGTTGTGTTCAAGTGACCATGAAAAGGGGTCGGACACTGAGAACAAAGGAATTTCCCCCCTCCGACACGCTGTGCATATGATTCACTCTTGCACCAACGGACTGGATAGTGGCGGTGCAGGACAAGGAATCGAGTGAGAGGGAATCTTAGACCTAAAGTATACGGGAGCCACCGACAGATTGGATGGGGGCAGGGACAGCGTATCAATGTAAAGACTAGCAGAACCATAAGAGGACATTGAAGAAGAATTCAATTCCAGCCCATAACTGCACGCTGACGAATCTGCACGCCGAGCAGCTGCTCCTGCAATCTCACGTACAGCTGATGCATCGCTGCAACTCACGCTTGTGAGTTTACTGCAGTCACTTAGATTCTACCTGGGTCAAGAACCGCTCCCATAAGATACACTGGTCTATGATAGTCCGAGCTGTGTACGGACCCGCATTGTCTTTAGAGAACACTACATCGCCAGACCACTCAGATAAAAGACACCAACAAAACAACCATAACGCAATTCCAGCGCATGGGCCCTGATCACGATGCTGTATGTGAAACACGGCACGAGAGCCGGCCTGCAGTACTTCCGATCGGGCGACTTCCGACTGTACTTCGAGGGATTGGTAGGATTATTTAGTATTTCAAGTTGTGCATTAGAGCCAGACTACGTAGATGAGAGCAATCGTCTTACTCTCTCATTTCGCAATACTCTCTCGTCGGTTAGAGAAGCGAGAAAGTACGGGAAAATGAGAGAGACAGGTCATTGCTCGTTAAAGGGGGATAGGCACGAATATCTGGCTAACTGAGCTCTCGACGTGAGATGATGGGTCGTCGTTACCCGATCAGATTTTCGAAACTCCCAGACTATCACTTTGAGTTCAAACGAGTTATGATCAATTGGCTTTGTGCCAAATGACCCTGCGGTGCAGGCAACGAGCGAGAGAGCGTGCGAAATGGAGAGAGCGCGCGCAATATACCCTCTGGCTAAGATGACTCTCTCTCGCTTCGTGCCTGTCCCCCTTTAATGGTGTGGTACACTGACGAAATGATTAACGTACTTGCAGACGATCGAGCGCAAGCACGGCACGAACAAGACAGCGATAGCCATGGACTTCCTCAAGGACATCGACAAACACCTCCATGAAGGGGTGAGTGGATATCGGTCATCATCGATAACATGGGCGATATCGTTTTTTGGAGCGAACTAGTCCTTGATGTAGACTTCTACGTACGCTTCGAAATCGGCATTTAAGGTATATATTCCAGGTCGCCGAGGGTTCGTACCACCGCATGGACATCATCGTGACTGCTCTTAACAAGATGCACACCATGCACAATGAATCCGTGAGTCATTTCATTTTTCGCAAGTCAGAGAAATATGTGTCGGAAGTGATAACCGAATTGTGGTTGTTTCCAAAATTAAATGTAGTTGCTCGTCTCTCACATCAATCAGCGTGGACCCTCGAATTGAGAGCAGCGGCGCAAGGATCAATTTCTTTCATTGCAGTGGCTCACCCGCATGCAGTACTCGATGTCCTTCCAGTTCACCATCCGCAACCCGCCATCCACGCCGAAGCCGACGCTCGACGAGCTCGCTGAGGCCAGGTAAGACTCTTACATCCGCACTCTCCATTGTGTCCTTGAAGAGATGTTCCGTAGACCTGATTCATGGACAGAGCACCTTCATCATCGTATCTGCCTTTCCACATACTATCTCACTGCCCAGTGTGGCGAGAGTGTGCGAAATGAGGAGACAATTACCCTATTTCCAACTCAAATTGCAGACGTGCCCACCACAAGACCACCTTCATTATCATCGTCGTCTTTTTCGTGGGCGGACTCGCGGCGGTCATCGCGTCCGCCCTTCTCTGGCAGACGAAGCTGAGGTAAGATTTGTTGATAGATTGTCATAGTGACTGACAGTTGATTAGCATATTAGTGACATATTGGTGCTATGTCATACTTACATACTTACCTAGTGACATATAGATGAATATAACATGCCCACTTCAGGAAGAAGTGGCTGCAGTTTCGTGGCAAGTGGGTTGATGAGGACGAGGACGAGGAGGTCGAGATGGACACGATCCAGCCTGCCCAGAACCAGGCTGCACCCCTCACCCCCGGCACATCCGACGACTCGGGATGCGAGAACGCTACGCTCACCCCAGGCTCGAGCCGGGCTGTGGTGGAGCCAGAATGGAGCGAGCCTGAGCCCCAGGCTCGCGGCCGAGTTATGAGCTGGCCCGTTGTCTAGATACTCCTTTTTTCTGCTTCATCCTCATCCATTCTGCTTGCCGATCAATCTACCTCTATTCCTCTAAGTACCTCTAATCTAGTATTCCTACCTCCACCATTATTTCCTTGCTATCTCATTTATCCATGACAAATCATCGATCGGTCATGGATAGATCAGATATCGTATGATCAGATATGTTATGTCCTCCCCGCCTTTGCATACATACCCATTCTACTCTTCCCATTTTTATGTCGCATCCCCCGATTTGAAGTTCCCCTTCCTAAGAAGAACAGTAGCCCGCAACTCATGGACCTCAGTCGAGGTCCTTCACCCTCTTGTTCCCGTGATCCCCCATTGTGCTCCATCTTCCATCTCTATTACATCTACTTATCTTATGTCAATACCATTCCGCCCCACTCCATCCCAACATGAGTAATATCGCCCATCTTGTGTCGCAGCCTCCGGTCCAAAGGAGTGACTCTCGTACATCTCTGCCGAGGTCCTTTCCCGTTCCGTCCCTGTGATCCCTTCATTATTCTCGTATCCACCCGTCGATCACTTTATTCCCCAGACTCCGTCTCCCGTCCCGATTCTACTTCTTGACCTCGGTCAATCTTCCCCAGTGAATCTCCATTCGATCCCCGTCGTTACTAGGGATGGCTTGGCAAGAAATGACTTTCTTCATTCTTCACGCTCTCTCGCATCTCTGACCGATGAGAGAGAATACGCGAAATGAAGAGTCGATCTCTTCCGAAGCCATCCCTAGTACATATTTTCCATTTCCCCACTTCCATACCGATGGTTCGTTTCTTTTTTTTTGCTGAATATTCTAGTCTCGTCATCCCAAGGTTTATTAACCATTGTCTGAGCCGTTCCTATCCCGTCCCAATCCTTCCTATCGACCCGATCACGCTTGTCTTCTTCTCCAGAGAAGCACCAAGTGATCATGCTTATTCGATTCCCATCGAACCCCTCCCTACCTCTCTATTGTGATTCACATCACATCCCAATCCCCTGTTTCCAGCCCCCCCCTAGAGTGCCCAATATGAGACACCGCCTTTTCATTCCACGCATTCTCACGATTCGTGTTGCGCACTCTTCATTCTCCTTCATCGATTCAGTTGCTGAATGATCTTCTCTGCATAAGATCCTCCTTAAGAATTGTGCACTTTGAATTGATGCTCGATAAATACAATGACGGCCCAAATCCAACAGATAGGAAATTGTACAACTCTGGATGCCATAAGATAGTTCTGTGAGAAGGTAAAACGACGAATTTATCACACAAAATAAAGCAATCAACACATACATAACACAGGCGATTCGAACGAGTGATATGCTCATTGCACAAGTTGCAGTCGTGTTCATCATTCGTAGACATCACATTAGCACCCTGCAATGTGGTGTGTTTCTACATTGTGTTCTCGCGAACGAGACTTAGAGAAAATAATAATTATGCAACATTCAGCACTAATTCTATCATTGTCAACTAACTACCTTGACCTCTTCTTTACCCATCTTGTCCACACGAAGAATATCCACGAGTCCTATATTGTAACTTGTTGAATTTGAAATGTACAATAATGTTTACCTTATCCGAAATAGGCTAACAGCATGGAAGGGACACATGTAGATGAAACTACAATTGAACTATTTTTCGGAATCGGCAAAAATGTCTCACATATTCGTACTTTTCTTCTCATTCTCTGCATCTTGTCAGCTCATTCCAAGCGATGAGGACGGTGTAGACGCCTGTATGAGAACATCGTTATTGAGGGAATATCGGGAAATATGAAAAACACGATCAAAAATGGAAGCATGCAACACAGGAGATGGGGAAGACCCGAATAACTCAAAAATAAGAGAAGGAGAGAGAAAGCAAACAATGGGGTGAATCGACCCAGCTCGGTGGAAGGAATGAGTTTAGAAAGACATGGAAGCAGAGAATGAGGAACGTTCGAATGTAGCATAACCGTAATGGCTCGATGAGAAAGGAGACGGACAGACGGAGAGAACAAACAATTGACGTGGTCAGAGAGGTTTCTTTTCAGATTCCCAAAGACACTCTGACTGACATGTGAAAGAAAAAAAGGAAACCCAAGTGTACGAGAAGAGAACTGATGTTTGCAGAGTCGATAGATGGAACGGCCCACTCTCTCAATTAGAAATACTCTTCTTCCATCGACGAGATTCGATTGATAAAAGTAAAAACGAATACTGGTTTGAATGCTATATTTATCGATCAAGGACTAGTAAATTTACAATTAACTTGGAGCCGATGAAAATTTTGAAGTCATGAATATTCTCACGATCTTCGATAGAAAGCACGGATTAACAGCAATAATTAGATTTCGCAAGCGTGTACATCGTACGTCTTCACCAAGAAGTCTGAAATTCGGACCTTGGTTCAGTTTATGTGCACAGTAGGTGCTTCACAAAGATTTTTGAAATATAGATTTTCACATCGATTTTAAATGAATTAAAAGCGCGGAATGAGGGATTAGAAGGAACACTCACTCTATACGGAGCTTCTATGCCGGGATCAAACGGATCACCATAGGTGTATCCCATTTCATCGGGTACGTGTCTGAACATAATTCATGAAAGATGTAGGGCGAATTTAATAGTAAATTATCAATCGCTCACGTGATCTATTACTCTATTGTCCCATCAGGTTCAGTACTTCAATACTAGCAGTAGTTGAGACGGTGTAGACGTCTGACAAATATCAGAGTATTTCAATCGAAGTGAGGTAAGAAATTATAGCGAAAAAGAACGAGAAAGGTTGATTGTATCGAATGAATGGAAACCTTTGATTCCTTATAACTCGCTTTAAAATTAAGATAGAACTTTCAAATTTTGGGATTCTTATTTTCTTTTACAATCCAATAAAACTACATCATCACTTTCTGGTCGAAAATATTGGGTGTAGTCCTTCTTTAAACGGAAGTGGAGATCTTCGCGAATGGAGAAGATTCACCTACTCTTGTACTACCATTCACGAGAGGCGGAGCGGGAGAGCTCTACCGGTCTGACCTGCTAACTGTCTCTTAATGAGCAGGTGCAGAGAACAGGTGCCCGAAATCGGACATGACGACTTTCTATGCAGGGAATATTTATCAATATTTACAATCGATAATCATAAGTGAAGTCGCCGCAGTCCGTTATCGTCGATTGTTTGTCTACCATCTGCAGGAGAGTGTCGCAGCTACCATCCTGAAAGTCAGCAAAAGATTCTGACCACTGAGCGGATCGAACGCCCAACCTTTCGATCTGGAGTCGAACGCGCTACCATTGCGCCAAGCAGTCATGCTCGCGCTCACTCTGATTCACGCTCATACCCTTTTAGCACTTGAGCCCCATTATCGCCAGAGGAAACAAACAAGTGAATTATTTGATTGTGACCGAAATTGAACAAAATTAAAAAAAAAATAATATGACCCACCTCTTCAGCGGGCACATCACGATCCAGCCGATTATTGGTACAGGTCGCAAAATGTGGCTCAGCGGTAGAATTGACCTGATACTGTTAGAAGAACGAATGCGTTGATGTCACTGGCTTAGAGTGAGACGATGTAGACATCTGACGTTAGAGGACAGTACTTTAGCGGTTCTACATCAATTCCAGTACTTCCTCGACTTCTTCATCTCCTCCGATGCCAAATCCTTCGTTTACCTCATAGATGTCGAGGGAATTTGAAAAGTGGAAGAGGGTGGAGTGTGGAGCAGAAGCATGATAGGAAGGACGCGAGGGAGATTGTAGAGGAGGAGGTTATTAACTATCTAATTAAATTATCAATTAATAATGCATGTCAGTGGATCGATGGCAGTGGAAGAAGAAGCAGAGCAACCTTCGTCAAGATCAGGACGATAGAGCCACCGGAATACTTCATCGCAGCTAGTTTTCAGAGTGATTTTCTTTTTCGAAATTCAAAATAATTGAACACATCTCAGATAAGCATTCTCAAAGGCGGTTTGGAGAAGGAGGAAATGAAGACATGGAATGAGATGATACAGAAAGGATTCAACACACTGGATGTGCCGGAAAGGATTAGGTGAGTTATCCGTCGTATCTGTCCCAGATCCGAGATTGTGCAGAACAGTTTCGAAAGTTCCAGGCCGAAAGAGATGGACCAGTGGGTGCTGCATCGTATGAGAAGGAAAGAGATCAGAGAGAATCAGAATCTGCAAATGTGGGAGACTGTGCTGGCTGAGGTTAGTCGTTTCTCGTCAACTGGTATACTTTCTTGCTCATCCCGCGATGCTGTTGAGTGAAGAATATCACAGTTAATTACGGCATTGCAGATGGAAATCTCGAAAGTCGTGGACCGACGAATCAAAGCTGCTCTCAGAGCAGCACTTTATGAGTGAATTGAAGATTAACAAGAGACCCTGACCCTTTCCATGTCACTCGCTTTTATACAAATCACTCTTTTTTATTACAAATAAATTATCAATACACGTGAAAATGGCGCGGCAGCGGGGAATAGAACTGCCTCATTCTTTCAATATTCTTCTGCTTCGAAGTCTCGCAGCCGAGCGGTACAGTCACCCAAGTCGTGGAAGCACCCTAAAATGGGTTTGGGCTGGTCTCAATAGGCACATTTTTGGCACAATCCCATAGATTCATAATTCACCTCATTGATTAATATGACACGTACCTTTGATGACTTGGTACTTCGGAGGCTCCCTTCCCTCACCCGCAAAAAGAGCCTTCGAACGGTAAAGAATCTCCTGATAAAATAACGTTACATTCTACGCATCAATTTCAATCGCTCACCTCCACCACTCACTCCTTCGAACATAGCAATAGTTGAATTCAGGTTGCAGTTATCTGCAAAACATGGTTGCGATATGGCGACTAGAACTCTAAATCACACAATCAGGGTGAAGACGAGAAGAACTAACTATTCATACTTATTTCATCTGATTTTTCATTGATGTAGTGCTCGCATGGGGTAGTGAGCAAGCGAGATGAAGTAGGCATCTGGCAACAAGATATTGAAGGCTTGTTCGAAAAAATAGTCGACAAGCACGAGAAGCAAGAGGATATGTACTCGCGGAGCTTGGAGTAAGAAAATTATCCAAGTTGACGACTATAGCAAAGACAGAGAGAGAACGAGACATGCAGAGCGGATTGTACGGGAGAATGTGGGGAGAGCAACGGCACACACTTGGTCACTCTATCACTTTCCAATGTTCTCTCACTTCTCTAACCGGAGAGAGCATGTAATGCCATTGCATCTAGTTTGTGTACACACGAGAGGGTCAAAGAGGAGGTGGAACCTTGAACGAGATGGAGAGATAACATTTCAAGACGTCAGTGTACACACGAGCGAGAGAGAAAGAGTAATCCTGTCGTCTCTCGATTTTACACGCTCTCTCTCCAGTCAGATATGCGATAGAGCACGTAGAATGGAGAGCGCCAGACCATTGAGAAGATGCAACTCAAGAACTAGTGAGAGACAGGAAGGACGCAGAGAGTGAAACATGAGCGGATTAGAGCGTAGGTTCGAAGAATGATTATGGGAGAAGAGACTCTTCAAATCCCAAGCTCTCTCACTTTATCTGGCCGGAAAGAAAAGGTGAGATCATTGCTCTTGTGAGTGGAGAGATGGCATTCTAACATGATGGATGCTCTCAAGATCCCCCTTCAATCTGAAGCTGTACTCAATCTCGACGTATTCATTTATACCCGTACATTGAGTAATACCCGAACAAACATACACATAAAATAAGGAATATACAATAATTCTAACAATAATACTTCTACAATCACGTAACCATCCTGATCCTTGCCCCGTTTGCTAGCTTGTCAGAGCAGCTAGTCTCATGCCTTGTCGCACTTTCCATTTCATCTGTACTGACGCATCTTCATTTAATCTACATGTTCCATCCGGTA
This sequence comes from Pristionchus maxplancki, assembly GCA_900490775.1. Lineage (NCBI taxonomy): Eukaryota > Metazoa > Nematoda > Chromadorea > Rhabditida > Neodiplogasteridae > Pristionchus > Pristionchus maxplancki. Next base: position 245,993 of record LS598310.1, read on the forward strand.
ATCACCCTGAAAGGAGACATGTTGAGATTTGAGAATCACAGTCTCTAATGAAAAATAAGAAAGACTCACCTGTTTGGAAACACTCCATTGGTGTACTCCTACGATCCCTCATCATTGACGTTGAATTATTCTTGAAGGGGAGATCTCGTTGCAAACGGGAGTTGAGATGATGTAAGCATCTAGAGCATTGGGTATTGTTATTCGGAATAGATTAGATGGTTGACAAATCGGAGTAGGTCGCGGAGAATATTGAGACAAGATGAATAGGAAATGAGCATAGAGTGGAGCAGAGGGGTAGGGGGCAAAGGTCAGAGGGACAGAGTAGGGTTTCAGGAGAGGAAGAGACAGAGGGGAGGGGAGGGCTCTCAGTGAAGGGATTCATCGAGAAGAAGGACTCTGTAGCTCCCGGAAATTTGTAGCTCCCGGGTTTGAGAGAATAGGAAGTGAGGCAGAGTATGGGAAATCGACCACGTGGAAATATTTCACTGAGATTTACACGCAAGTGCCAAGGAAGTTGCCACTTTCTTGAGAGAGGACGAGGAGTGAGAATCGTGAGAGAGAGGAGAGAGAAGAGGGGGGATGTGGGTAGCGGCGTTTTAGTGGTCAGAGGGGCGGAGCGCTACGTCTCTCCCTTCCCAATGTTCTCTCCCCGGTCAGACAGAGCGAGAGAATATGACACACGAAGCGAATCAGAAATGAAGGGAAGAACTGGTGGCTTCTCCTCAGATTCCAATAATTCTCAATCAGCGCTGATTGGCTGGATTATCCCCTCGAAATCTCGTGGCTTAATCCTCCTATCCCATCATCTTCCCAATAACAGCTGAGCATTTGAGCAGTGGGAGAGATTGAGAGACAGCAGAGTGCTGAGACTTCCGGCTTGATCTCGTGCTTAGTGCCCACTAAAATGTTTGGCTAGACGGCTTGCCCTTTGGCAAAGCCTTTAGCTGATAAATATCAGGTGTCGGATTATCAAACCATCCAATCTCCAATCATCGTGTGATAATAACAGTTCTTTCATCCGTGATTTATTCATACCAGTACATTAAAGAAGGAGTCCCATGAGGTGGAATGATAGGCTCCCACCACGACTGGATTGCGACGCGAGTGAAAAGACTGTAGGGAAGAGGGTGAGAGAGCGAGAGAGTCAGACAAACAGAGCGCTCCCTCCTCCCCTCTCTCTTCCCTTCTCCCTCTTCCCCCCTTCCCTTTGCACCGCGCATCTTGATTTTCCCTGCGTTATCGGAAAACTTTGCGCGCGCATATCTCGATTCAAAGTTGAGCTAGAGACTTAAAATTTTGTATTTGCAATAGGATTCAAGGGATAAACATGGCTACGCTTTCAGATTGTCTACGAAAAAACTCGTGGGACGGCTTCTTTAAAATCCGTAAGCAATACAATATTTATACATACACGAAACACTCCTCTGTGTTGCAGTCTATGTGCTCGAACCACTCATATATTTTATTTTGTCGGGTCGCAGCCGCATTCTTCGTCATGGTACGTGACGAGTCTGTCGGGTCGCAGTTCGCGGTGACGTCTCAACTCATGACAGTCCGTCATCTGAAATGCGCGGAATAATTTAATGGCATGACAGTAATGAACGATCAATATTGAAGCTCACCTCGCTGTATTGATCTGTTTTTATTCTTGAAATAAATTCCTCTTATAAAAGGAAAGATGAGATGATGTATGCATCTACAATTGGGTCAAATTATTTCAACCGCGATTCATGAGCGAAAGGTAAATCAATACGAGATAATAGGAATGAAATCTGCGAGCGCTAGATGAATGGGAAATGGGCATCTCCCAGGGAGGAGGTTAATGTGTACTCAAGAGTAGTGGTTCAAGAGAGGATGAGAATGGAATATGGGGAGGGATTCACACAGCCAAATAATAAAGAGCACGCAAATTACGACGGAAATTGCAACTCGAGCGCTTTCTAGAAGACGAGGGTAGAGAATCGGGGAAGGGGGAGGAGAAACATGTGAGTAAGAAGAGAAGTGGCGTCTGAGTGGTCAGAAGGGGGCGGAGAGCCGAGCCTCCCCAATCCAATACTATCTCCAGTCACACATAGTGAGAGAGTATGGGAGAAGGGGGCTAAGGTCTATCAGAAGATTTGAAGCGAAATGACTACGATCTGCTTCTTAGTCCTGCTTAATACCACTCTGTTTCGGGTCAAGCAAAGCAATAGGGAGTGAGAAAAGAATAGAGACAAGGTTCTCCAGATAAGATTGGAACGAATCGACTACAATCTGCTCAAATGGCTTCTTCGTTCCGCTTAAATAACGCTCAGTTTCCAATAATTCTCATGTCAATCAGCGCTGATTGCTGGTATCCTCTATCCTGCCTTAATTTCCTCTATCCCATCATCCCATCATCTCAATATCTCTCTGGTTCCATCTATCCGGCTGGTTCAATCTCGTGCTAACCGCTCACTACAAGCAACAAACAGTGTGATAGAGCACGGGGAAGCTAAGAGAGCAACGTGCTTTCTCAAACTTCCAGCCGAAACTCGTGCTTAGTGCCCACTACAATATTTGCCCAGACTGCTTGCCCTTAGACTTGTTGATAGAGTCCTCAAGTCTAGCCAATCATCCCTGCCCTTTGACAATTCGGATACAATACAATAACGAGATTGAGATTCATTGATAGAGATCCAATCATCCCTGCCCTTTGAAACGGATATCATCTGATCCTATGAATGCGTTTGATGAGATGAAAAGGGCAAGGTCTGCCTCGAGAGAAACATTTCCGGTCTGTGGGCGTTGAGGAGTCAGATTACAATCCAATAGAAAAAAGGCAAAGGCAAAGGTTAGAATACAGTCCAATTAAATCCGAAGGGCCTAATCTCCCTTTTGGGCAGATTGAGAATCAGAAGAAGTTAACGACCCTCCCGTCCCCTTTATCGAAAAATGGATTGAAAATCTGACACTGCGAAGTCCTCTAACACATTCAACCCCTTCTGAGCAATTATCGCACTCTTCACTGTGCTCTCACGCTAGGCTGTTAGAAAGAACGAGAGAACAGGGGAAATGGAGAGAATCACAATCCACAAGCCATCAAGCTATGTATCAATTTTCACGAAACCCCTAGTTATGCGGGGTTTCTCGCGATGTTGTAATTGGGAATGTGAGAAGGGAAGTGAGACTGAGACTGCCACTTGCTGGCACTCAGACCATCGTATCCTCGCTAGAATTATCGTTTTTTCGTGCCTCGCTTATTATATATCATTATAATGACTAATCTCTGTACATTTACAGAAGTCTACACCTTCTCAACACTCACCCAACGAAGAGAGAAGCGAGAAGATCTACTGAAATCATAAGTCAGTTTAATAAAGCCTCGCTTCCTGCAGTGCCCATATCATACAATGAACCACTTTCAGAACCGAAATGACACTGCGGCGATATTCGTATACACGATCCCGATGTCGATGTAATCCGGAAGATGGCGGGATCCTGGGATAATAAAGACTCGTCAAGTCTTAGTACTCCGTGGTACGAGACCATCCATTAATGTGTAGAATTATGGTGATAAAGATGCTTTTACGCTGGACGTCTTCTCAAAACATTTGAAAACTCATGAGAGAGCCTTGCATGGCAACAATAGTGTGTCCTGCTATCCGCTTTCCGGCCTTGGCTTGTTTATTCATTCCGGTCGAGTTCACTGCAGACGCAATTCTAAGCTGCAATGCCGAGTAAACATTTCCTGCATCCGAAAATTGAATAGGGGGAAATTCCCTTGAGTAGATTCGGTTAGTAGGCTCTCTCCGCTCTCTAGCAGCTTCCCTTCCTCTCCCATTCATGTTGCACGAATTCTCTTGCTATCCAAGCCTTACTTTATGTCCTAATTGGGAATTCGTGAGAGACTGATGCTGTGGAAAAAGTGGGGGGAGAAAAGAGAACAGGAGAAAATCGGGTGGGAAAAGTCGACAAGGTGAAATTCAAAATTTTGAATTTCTCCTTTTCTTCTTGTCGACTTTTTCCACCCAACGAGAAAATCTCCCTGATTTTTTCCACAGCATCAAACATATTCTGACCCTTATACCCTTCTATTCCTTCTTCGGAATTTCATTTCGCGTCTGGTAATTTCGGATGTGAGCAATCGTTCAATTCCAGAAGCCTACTCCTTCTCTCACTCTACTCATTCATCGTAGTAAGAATGCGAAATCATCAATTACCTCTGATCAACAAACACTGAGGTGAGGAAATATAAATGAGTTTTCACTCCAAGGAACATATCTCAATGTATCTCTTAGATATGAGATTCGGATATCTGAAATCCCCTTACCATCATTTCCCATTTCAGATCAGCATACATCTTCATCGAGTCTTTCTCCACTACGCCCATCCCACAATCTGGATTCCCGAACCTGAATCCGGAGCCGGAATATAGGTTCGGCATTACGGATGTCGGAATCGTCAGAGCAATCGGCGTGGAGAACTAAGCGGCCCCTCGAGCGCCATCGAGACGCGAGATAGTTACCTCATACGTTGTCCAGGCTACTGCTATTCCTGCGATTAGAGGGGAGTCTTGAACATCCCGATGCTCGTCTTGTTAGGGATATCTAGACCAATACCCGAGCATCCTGGGCGAGTCCTCCCCTAGCATTCTACCTAGACGCTCAAATGGTCAAAGCACTCGATGCGCAAGCCATGGAATATCTCGAATGACGCTGATAAAGATGAAACCCCGACGCACGTCTAGTGAAGGAGCTCTAGATGAATACACCGATATCCTGGGCTGTGCTTTCGATATCTAGAAAACAATTGTTGTTGTGATTCAGCTACGCTATTTGTATTGACTGTTTTCATTCTGACGGGAATTAATAAATAATGTGATTCAATCCATGGTTTGTTATGATTTTGAGAGGCATTACTTCCCTCTTTTCTCTCTCATTCTCTCTGTAAGTGAATGACCTCCAATGACCGGATGTCCGCATCTCTCTCTCTCACATTAACCCCGTTCTTGTAATTCTCTGACATTTTTCGTCCCAATATCTCTATTCACGCGATTTCAGTGCCATTCCACACGTAATCTCGTTTGATGACAATCTGATGTCAACCTTTTCCTTCCTGCCACTCTCTCTTTCTCTCTCATTTCGTCACTCTTGCTTCACTTATCGCCACACTCTGCATGTGTCAGCTCGCATTTTCTCCCATTCGCTGCTCATTTTATGATTTTGTTGCACCTTTTGCAATAATGTTACTTGTTCTGGGCTGATAGAATGCTTTCCAGAGGCCTACTTCCTCTCCATTCGAATATCTGCAGAAAATAAGAATATTCTTCGCATCATAAGCCACACAATCATTGTGAGTACGACTCTCGTTCTGATTCAAGTCTAAAGACAAATTAAATAATGCCATTTCAGACCGGCAAATTCCTCGAGAATCAAGACGTTGTATCCGATCTCCTGAGGTACAGGACAACCTTCATCACCCTGCTATGGCGGTAATCGAAATCACCCTTACAATGGAGGAATGCAATTATTGTCCTACCACCTGAGCAACTACTTGTCATTGGGTGTAATCTGTACTAATTGTAAAAATGTTTTTTCCCGTGTCGCAAGTTATTCCATAAAAAATTTACTCAAAAGGTTACTTGTTGGTGAAATATACAAAACAACATAACTTCAACATTTTTTCATCAATTTGTTCTGGATGAAAGACAGAGCATGCTTGGCATTGTTTCTGATTGATAGCCTCTCAAGGTCTTAGAATGTCTCATTCCATCAAATTGCTCTATTTCCAACCCGTTTGCCCTTGAACCGACTGCCACTACTTAGCATCCCCGTCCTTTCCCATTCTCAACTTCGCGAAATATTTCTCTGGGTTTGCATGTCACTGCTCCCTTTGAAATCTCGCTTGTTAATTTATTGTTCCCAATTATCAACTCGTATTTTCCTCGCTTCCACACTAATCGAAAAACTATTAAATCTTTCCAGAGGCCTACTTCCTCTCTTCATTGATATCCACACACGAGAATCAATGGATGACCACTAATCACTGGTGAGTGTTAAGTAATTAGAACGGTTCAGCCAAAAGAACTTTCCCAGACCCCTTCCTTCATTTCAACCATACCAAACTACTGGAATCATTTTCCAGCGACAATCATCATGATAAAGCTCGTGCTTAATATCGGAACAACTAGGAAGTGCCGTATCCATGATAAAGATATTAAATAGTCTCAAATGCATCTGTTCCACACACAAATTGAGGAAATGATACATCCAGTGAAACGTACCTATATTTCCTGCTCTAAACCCTCTCAACTCAACGTGTCTGCAACCTTGAACCTCGCTCTCCCTATCAATCCTCCTTTCCCTGTAGGGAGAGCATCATTGACGGGGTTTCGCTTGTTGCAGATTGCGCTCACCATTTCCTCCGCTCGGCTTGGCTAATCAATATTATAATTTTTTTTTTCTGCAGAGGTCTACATCTTTCTCACGTAACAATGAGCAACGTCACAACTAGAAATGGGAAAATAAACAAAGCCAATGCTCAACTTGGGCTTGGAGTCCGAGGAGGGAATGTTGCTCTACTATTTAGTACTATTCGCTCGAGATTCAAGTGCAGATTTGAATTTAGCCAGATGCGATACTTTCGCCTCGATTACTTCAATATTTATCAGCGAGAAACAAATAAATATGCAAAATTAGGTTCGGTCATTCGTTTAGACATTCTACCAGTCAATCGTCCTCTTCAGTTCCGTCGGGTCCTCATCATTCTCATAATCATCTGGAGCTGGAAAGACGACAGCCGGTGTATTGTCCGGCGCTTGTTGAATTGTCTCGATTCCTGAAAAAATGGAGTACGGTAGGAAATCGGTAGGTCAAAGATCTTACGTGCAAGAAATTAGCGATGGTTTGACTGCACAGCTCGAAGAGGTAATTGATCTGCAAGAAGTGTGCGGCATTCATAGTCCCGCAGAGAGGGAAGCGATGTCGGTGACCTGAAGTCAATGCATCAATTAATGCCCCCTTCAAATATGACTCCAATTGAGAGTATCATTCACACAGGAAGCAGATAGCACAGGTGTACAGGTAGTTCAGTAGTAGAACTCCTGCCCGGTAAGCGGAAGCCCCGGGGTCGACTCCCGGTCTGTGCATTAACCTTTGCTATCTCTAATAAAAATTGCCTCCCTTCATAGTCGACAAAAACTGATGGAAAACTCTCCTAATTCTACGTACTCTCGCAATAGCTCGACCGACGAGTCAGTGCGACGAATGAAGAAAGTGATCCATCAGCGTTTGTCGACTAGGAATTCCACATAACAGTCCTAATTTTACGTTGTTTTAATTTGTCCGAACACATAAGAAGTATGAAAGAAGTCTAACTCACCTCAAGGAAGGTCTGGTCCCACGGCGGCACGACGAGAATTCCCTTCGGACGAGAATCATTTGATTCTCCACGTGTTTTCTCTTCGTCATTCTTGTGATATGTGCACCACTCGATTACCTGCAAACCATCCTATCTTTTCAAAACAACAATAACAACAAAAACAACAACAAAAACTACAAACCTTCTCCAGCACATCTCCAGTCACGTCGCGAATGGGAATCGGGAAGGCGGCGGGATCGATGTCAGCATTGTCGAGAAGGAGGTCCTGAAGGGAATATGAGTCATACGGTAGAGTACGGTAGGCATTGGGCCAGACTCGCTACTATACAGTATCTAGTTGATCAGCCAGTACGGTTTTAGGTGCCATAACAACTGAACAAACAAGGGTAATCAGAATAGGGATGGCTTGGCAACAAATGACACTCTTCATGCGAAATGAAGAGACGATTTCTTGCGAAGCTATCCCTAAATCAAATAAGAACATACCTCGATCAGTCCATCAATAGTGCCAGCCTGCTTGAGGGCTGCCCGATCCGCTTGGAAGGACTTATCGTCAGATGAGACGAGGGTGAACAGGGACATCTTGAGAGTGTTGAAGGGAGAAGAATGATGGAGAATGAGGATCATTAAGCAGAATTATTTCCCCCACTCGCGTCTCGGTCATTCATTGCGCGCGGTCGGTCCCTCATTTTGCTCCGATGGAAAGTTGTTTCGCCTAACTTCTCGAGGCCGAATCATCAACGAATTGGGATCATCGCTCGAGTCTTGTGCCGGACTCACTTATTCGATAATGGCACCGCCAAAGGTTACGTCATCCTCTTCCAATGCTTCCCTAGCAGAGAGCAGGACACACTATTGTTGCCATGCAAGGCTCTCTCAAGAGTTTTCAGATGTATCAATTTGTTTTCAGAAGAGGTCAAGCGTAAAAGCATCTTTATCACCATAATATTACACATCGATGAGCGCATATCTTTGAAGACTAAGACGTCACGAGTCTTTATTATCCCAGGATCCCGCCATCTTCCGGATTACATCGACATCGGGATGTTCATCGTGCATACAAAGATCGCCGCAGTGTCATTTCGGTTCTGAAATGGGAAGTGATTTACAAGGGAACCGCAAAAGTTGGCAGTCACAGCGACTAAATTTGTTATAACATCTCGAAAGGGACCCCATAGGGAAGGCTGAATCAACTCTAAACTGACTGGATATTTGTTTCCTAAGTACTGAAAATCGATTTTGAAAATTTGACGAAAATAGTGAGAAAATCCGCCGCGCGAGGCCCAGGCTAGTATTCGAAGTGCAGAGACAATCGGGCATGCCTCCTGTGAACAACCGGGTCCCATTCCAGTCTTCTCGGTCGACCGGCCTCCGATGGACCCCACCTCGACGCTGACGAACACCCTGCAGTGCCCGGTCAAGTTCATCAGCAAGGTTTGATTGTTTCCCGACCCCCATTTGTTCACTGTAGAGCAAAAAGGAGAGTCCAAGTCCTTTTCCGCACTTTTGTTATGTCAATTAGCTGAATGTGTGAATTTTACGTGCTCCCACGTTAATCTTCTCCTCGAAGAAGAGTGGGGGCAGGAGTCCCACACCAATTTTGCCGAGTGGTGGGAGAAAAGAACGCTGCAAATTCGCACGATTCCCAATTACGGATGAGCATCGAATCAGCAAGGAATTTGTAGAAATTCGAGGGGTTCCACACAAATGAAGCGAAAATTCCAAGATAAGCGAGAGAGCAGGGGAAAATGAGAGGGTCAGACGATAAATCCCATTGAAGGCTCCGCCGACCATGGTCGTCGACATTCTCAGCTTCATCATCGATGGCGATAAGGTAGGGTCGATAGACAAGGAACTATTAATTCTAAAAGAACGCGGCATTCTTTGGATACTCATGAAACACATCCGAATTAGTGTTGACAAATCGGCATTCGACTCTCCTTATTTTGCGTACTCTCTAATCTCTCTGACAGAGATCATTATGAACGAGAGAGGCGCGTGCTAGGGTTGGCATTTTGATTCTTCGATGATTCTGAGAATCATTTGATTCTTCTCATTCCTCGTCAACTGATTCTGAGAATCGGTTGATTCTGAGAATCAAATGATTCTGAGAATCATTTGATTCTTCGCGTTATATCTTAACAACCAGTCCTCAGAATCACTTCCAATTTGGAGACAACTCATATCTACACCTAAGCATTGCGTGTTTTGAATCTCGTAAAGATCCGACAATTTTCATTTTTATCGCATGTTGCTTACACTCACTTATCAAGGGGAAACTATTAATTGTAAGCTATAACCCAAGTGAAGTCTCTGAACACACTCTATGTTGAACATTACAGCAAATCCATGTCAAAATGAGGCCCAATAAATCGGATTTGTTGATTGGTGCTGTCACAAGTTGGATGACAACCGCCGTATTTGAACGAAGCGAGTCAACTAGAGTGTGCCTAATCAGTATTTACAGTTGATTACCCCATGATTACCAACATTCAATAGATTTCTGAGGTCTTTCACTGCCTGCGAATGCGAAGAATCATTTGATTCTTCCTCTATTCCGGGGGAAGAATCATTTGATTCTTCGATAAGAGTGGAGAGCGGTTTTGGAGAATCATTCCGTTCTTCACCGCGCGAGAGGAAGCGGTCGTTTGGGAATCAAAATGCCAACCCTAGCGCGTGCCGAATTGTCATCACTAATCCGAATCTTGACTTAGGAGGTGATGGAAGATGGTTATGGAGGTATTAGTGGATTTAAAGGTGCAGGGGCCAAAAACGAATAAAATAATCAATTCCAGGTATCCTCCGAAGAGATCCTCGCGGACACTCGCTGGTGGAAGCAGACTTCGGCCAGTACGAGATTCTACCAGAGTGACACCCTCAGGACCTTCCATCCAGTGAGAACTCTTGATATCCATTTCAACACGGTGCAATCTGTTTTGAGAGGGTATTGGTCTATATATTTACATCACCGGAAACCTCCGTTCATTGTCCGCTAACGACGACTAATTGGGTTAAATTACACAGATATTTAAAATTCTTCAATTTTGAAAACACGAAGTATAAATTTTTTTTAGGTAGATGAACTTTTTAAACGTTATGTAACAACAAATAATTTATGAATTTCCTAAATTTCCTAGAATTTAGACATGTTCATTTGCATGAACAATTGAAAAAAATGCAGCAAAAGATTCCCCCGGCAAACGGATTCGAACCAGCAACCATCAAAAAGCAAAGCCGGCGCCTTACCGACTGCGCCACAGGAGGCATGCCCGATTGTCTCTGCACTTCGAATACTAGCCTGGGCCTCGCGCGGCGGATTTTCTCACTATTTTCGTCAAATTTTCAAAATCGATTTTCAGTACTTAGGAAACAAATATCCAGTCAGTTTAGAGTTGATTCAGCCTTCCCTATGGGGTCCCTTTCGAGATGTGATAACAAATTTAGTCGCTGTGACTGCCAACTTTTGCGGTTCCCTTGTTATTGTATAATACGGGCACTGCAGGAATCGAGGCTTTATTAAACTGACTTATGGTTTCAGTGGATCTTCTCTTCGTTGGGTGAGTGCTGAGAAGGTGTAGACTTCTGTAAATGTACAGAGATTTGACATTATAATGAATAATAATGAGCGAGGCACGAAAAAAAGACAATTCTAGCGAGGATACGAAGGTCTGAGGGCCAGCAAGCCGCAGTCTCACTTCCCTTCTCACATTCCCAATTACAACATCGCGAGAAACCCCGCATAACTAGGGGTTTCGTGAAAATTGATACATAGCTTGGCTTGTGGATTCTGACTCTCTCCATTTCCCCTGTTCTCTCGTTCTTTCTAACAGCCTAGCGTGAGTGCAGAGTGAAGAGTGCGGTAATTGTCTTTGCGGGGGAAGAATTTGTTGACTTCGCAGTATCAGATAGCCAAGCCATTCCTCGCAAAGGGGAAGGGAGGGTCGTTAAATTCTCCTGATCCTCAATTTGTCCAAAGAAGAGATTCGGCCCTTCGGACTAAATTGGCCTGTATTCTAACCCCTGGTCTTTACCTTTTTCAATTGAATTGTCATCTGACTCCTCAACGCCCACAGACCGGAAGTGTTTCTCTCGAGGCAGACCTTGCCCTTTTCATCTCATCAATTTCTTTCATCCGATCAGATGATATCCGTTTCAATGAATCTCAATCTCATTGATGGGATTGTATCCGATTTGTCAAAGGGCAGGGATGATTGGATAGACTTGTGGACTCTGTCAACAAGGTAAGCCGTCTGGGCAAACATTGTAGTGGGCCAGAGATTTAGCCCGAGATTGAACCAGCCGTAAGAGAACTTTGCTCTCTCAGTTCCCCGTGCTCTATCACACTGTTTTGTTGCTTGAAGTGGGCGCTAAAACCAGTCGGATAGAAGGAATCAGAGTGATATTGAGATGATGGGATGATGGGAGAGAGGAAATTAAGGCAGGATAGGGGATAATCCAGCAATCAGCGCTGATTGGGGAATATTGAAAACGACGCTCTATTTAAATCGAGCAAAGAAGCCATTTGAGCAGATTGTAGTCGATTCATTCCAATCTTTTCTGGAGAACCTTGTCTCTATTCATTTCTCACTCCCTATTGCTTTGCTTGACCCGATGAGAATATTGGAAGGGGGAGGCTCGGCTCTCCGCCCCCTTCTGACCACTCAGCCCTTCTGACCACTCTCTTCCTATCCTAGTGTTTACTCTCTCTCTCTCTCTCTCTCTCTCTCTCTCTCTTCTCTATCGATTCCCTTCTCTCCTCGTTCTAGAGAATTTCCGCCGTTACTTGCGTGCTCTTTATTATTTGATTGCGTGAATCCCTCCCCCCCTATCCCATTCTCATCCTCTCTTGAACCCCTACTCTTGAGTACACATTAGCCTCCTCCCTGGGACATGCCCATTTCCCATTCATCTAGCGCTCGCAGATTTCATTCCGATTATCTCGTATTTCGCTCCCTTTCGCTTTCGCTCATGAATCGCGGTTGAAATAATTTGACCCAATTGTAGATGCATACATCATCTCATCCCTTCTTTTCTATGAGGATCTTCACTACCACCAACAAATCAATGCAATGAGGTAAGATTTTCATTGTTTTGGGTTGAAAGAGAATGCCATTAAATTATTCCGCGCATTTCAGATGACGGACTGTCATGAGTTGAGACGTCACCGCGAACTGCGACCCGACAGACTCGTCACGTACCATGACGAAGAATGCGGCTGCGACCCGACAAAATAAAATATATGAGTGGTTCCAGCACATAGACTGCAACTCAGAGGAGTGTTTCGTGTATGTATAAATATTGTATTGCTTACGGATTTTAATGTACTGGTATGAATAAATCACGGATGAAAGAACTGTTTTATTTTATCACAAGATGATTGAAGATTGGGTGGTTTGATAATCCGACACCTGATATTAGCACATCATCAGCTGAGCCAAAGGGCAAGCCGTCTTGCCAAACATTGTAGTGGATACTACGCACGAGACGGAAGTCTGAAAAACACACACTCTCTCTCTCAGTTCCACGTGATCTCTCACACTGCTTAATTGCTCAGCTGATATTGAGAAGATGATGGGATTAGATTGGAGTGATTAGGCCAGAGATTCGGGGATAATCCAGCCAATCAGCGCTGATTGAGAATTATTGGATACTGAGGAGAAGCCACCAGTTCTTCCCTTCATTTCTGATTCGCTTCGTGTGTATTCTCTCGCTCTTTCTGACCGGGAAAAGAACATTGGGAAGGGAGAGACGTCTCTCTCCGCCCCTCTGACCACTCAAACGCCGCTATCCACATTCCCCTTCGTACTCTCATGTTTCTTCTCTCTTCTCTCTCTCACGATTCTTACTTCTCTTCCTCTTTCTAGAAAGTGACAACTTCCTTCGTACTCGTGTGTAACGCGTAGTGAAATACCTCGTCGAGTTCTCAGGTTACCCCGCGACCCACAAATTTCCCGCGTCTCCTCGAATCCTTCCTCTCGATGAATGCCACACTGAGAGTTCTCCCCTCTTCTCTGTATCATCCTCTCTTGAAACGCTACTTTCGACCACACCCTTCTGCTCATTTCCTATTCACCGAGAGCATTGAGAGTCGTGCACATTCTCGGAGATCTATAGGCTGAATATCTACTATTTGGATTTGGCGCTCGTATAATCTCTTCCGAAGAACAATATCCTATGTTTCAGATGCTTACATCATCTCATCTCTCATCTGCGACGAGAACATCCTTTGGAGAATAATTCAACACCATGCGAAGAAGGGTCATTTACACCAAGACTTGCCTTACTAGACTCGTGAGTCTTTCGACACCTCTTTCAAAACCGTCACTTGATTCCACGGTCGAACTTTGAGTCTGTGGAATGAAGCGATTCATTTATTTGCTTTTTGACAACGCTTTTGCTTTCAGGGTGACTACAGAATGCCGCATGTTCAGTACAATAAGAGGAGAAATGCAACATATCAGAACAATGAAAATGCGTCAGTACGCGATGCTCATGGACTATGCGATAAGAAGTGCTAACTGCCACGGGTTTTTTGTACTTGTATGAATAAATGGAATCTCTGTTAATAACACTTGACATATAACACTTGACAAAGTATTTGGAGAAGGATGGTTTGATAATCCGACACACATTAGCACATATCTGAGGGCTTAGCCAAAGGGCAAGCTGTCTAGCCAGATATTGTAGTGCACTAAGCACGGCACTAAGCCAAAGGGCAGAGATGATTGGATCTCTAGCAACAAGTCTCTCGAAGGGTAAGCGGTCTCTGGGCTAACATTGTAGTGGGCACTAAGCACGAGTCAAGCCGGAAGTCTGAGTACACTGCTCTCTCTCAATTTCACATGATCTCTCAGGCTTCTCATCTGATATTGAGAAGATGATGGGATAGAGGAAATTAAGGCAGGATAGGGGATTTTGGGCGATAATCCAGCCAATCAGCGCTGATTGAGAATTATTGGAAACTGAGGAGAAGCCACCAGTTCTTCCCTTCATTTCTGATTCTCTTCGTGTGCCGTATTCTCTCGCTTTGTCTGACCGGGGAAAGAACATTGGGAAGGGAGAGACGTATCGCTCCGCCCCTCTGACCACTCAAACGCCGCTACCCACTGCTTACTCTCATGTTTCTTCTCTCTCCTCTCTCTCACGATTCTTACTTCTCGTCCTCTCTCAAGAAAGTGGCAACTTCCTAGGCACTTATGTGTAAAGCTCAGTTAAATATTTCCACATAGTCGAGTTCCCATACTCTGTCTCACTTCCTATTCTCTCATCCCCGCGTGCTACAAATTTCCTTCGTCTTATGAATCCGTCATCTCGATGAATCCCTTCATTGAGAGCTCTCCTCTCTTCTCTGTCTCTTCCTCTCTTGAAACCATACTCTGTCCATCTGACCTTTGCCCCCTACCCCTCAGCTCCACTCTACACACTACTGCTCATTTCCTATTCTTCTTGTCTCAATATTCTCCGCGACCTACTCCGATTTTTTAAAAATCTATTCCGAATAACAATGTCCAATGCTCTAGATGCATACATCATCTCATCTCTCGTCTGCAACGAGAAAGATAATTCAAGGTCAATAAATGAGGGATCGTAAATATGGAGTGTCAATGGAGTGTTTCCAAAACGGTGAGCCTTCGTGTATTCTCATAACTCGACCGACACAACTCTCTCGGTTATAAGAGTTATGAAATAGAGAGACCGCGAATCTCAAATCTCAACATGTATTCTTTCAGGGAGATTATCGTATGGAACATGTCAGACCATCACAACATGCGCCAGGTCAGAAGAGGAGATGGATGGTGTGATAAGGAGTGCAGTGCCAAGCTAGGTAATGGGGTCAAGGATCAGGACGGCTACGTGTTTGCAGAAATGTTTATTGTTACTATTTGTGACTACTCTTCGATTGTTTGTATGTATAGTATCTGTCAAGGTACTGGTATAAATAAATACATCGAGAACAAATCATCCCCCACAGTTAAAGCAAGGCAATGAATGTCATGGAAGCGTGGCAGTGTCTGAGAGTCTCTCAATCGTCTGCTCAAGAGTAGGACTGTTGGAATGAAATAGACGCATATCCAATTCGCGTGCTCTCTCGTCGGTCTGATTGTGTTGACATCCCCACTCAAGAGCAATGAGCTTCCTTGTCAGTGACACACGTCCAGAGAGTGTGAGAACTGAAGAGAGTCTACTACTGCTACAATTCTCCCTCTTCTCTTCTCCCACCCCCCCCCCCTGAACCTACGCTCTAATCCACTCACATCTCACTCTCTGCTTTGCTTCCTGTCTCTCACTAGCTCTTTAGTTGCATCTTCTCAATGGCCTGCCTCTCATTCTGCATGATCTCTCGCATCTCTGACTGGAAAGAGGGCGTGTAAAATCGAGAGACGGCAGCATTACTCTTGCTCTCTCGCTCGTGTGTACACTGACGTCTTGAAACCTTTTCTCTCCATCTCGTTCTAGGTTCTGCCTCCTCTCTGCCTCTCTCGTGTGTACACAAACGCGATAGCATTCTAATTTCGCGTGATCTCTCCCCGGTGAGAGAAGCGAGAGAGCGAATGAGAGTCAGAATATTGATCAGGTGCGTAGAGAGAGCATTAAGGGAGCAACGAAGTCTCTGAGGAGAGCTCTCTCCGCAAAACCCGGTCAATACGCTCTGCAACTCTCGTTCTCTCTCTGTCTCGGCAATAGTAGTCAAGTTGGAGAATCTCCAAGCTATTGTCACACATTCTCGTGCTATTTGTCGTCTATTTTGTAATTGCCTTGACTTCTCCTTTCAAAATGAATTCACCAGATGCCTACTTCATCTCGCTTGCTGACTACCCCATGCGAGCGCTACATCAATAAAATTCGGATGAAATAAGTAAAAATGGTTAGTTCTTCGAGTGATTGAAACTGAAGCGTAGAACGTCACGTTATTTAGATTCCTCATTCTCTCGATGGCGATTTGCGAAGGGATGAGGGAAGGGAGCCTCCGGCATTTCCACTGATCAAAGGTGCGTGTCATTTTTATCAATGAGGCGAATAACAAAGCCTTGGAACCGCTTAATTGCGTACATTGAGATCAGCCCAAACCCATTTTAGGATGCATGAAAGACCTCGGTGATTGTTGCTCTCGGGTGCGAGACTTCGGTGCAGAAGAATATTGAAGGAAAGAGGCAGTATTGTTCCCTGCTGCCGCTCGCCAATTTCACGTGTATTGATAATTTATTTGTAATAAAAAAGAGTGATTTGTATCAATGCGAGTGATATGGAAAGGGTCAGGGTCTCTTGTTAATCTTCAATTCAATCATAAAGTGCTGCTCTGAGGGCAGCTTTGATTCGTCGGTCCACGACTTTCGAGATTTCCATCTGCAATGCCGTAATTAACTGTGATATTCTTCACTCAACAGCATCGCGAGATGAGAAATAGTTAGAAAGTATACCAGTTGACGAGAAACGACTAACCTCCGCCAGCACAGTCTCCCACATTTGCAGATTCTGATTCTCTCTGATCTCTTTCCTTCTCATACGATGCAGCACCCACTGGTCCATCTCTTTCGGCCTGACATTTTTGAAGTTGTTCTGCCCTATTTCGAAACTAAGATAGAAACACCGTGTTACTTACCTAATCCTCTCCGACACATCCAGTGTGTTGGTTCCTTTCTGTATCATCCTATTCCACAGCTCAATTTCCTCCTTCTCCAAACCTCCTTTGAGAATACCTATCTGTGATGTGTTCAATTTCGAAAATAGCAAAGCGCGTCAAAAACTCACGGCTATGAAATACTCAGGAGGATCGGTAGTCCTGATCTTGATGAAGGTCCGTCTGCCTCTTCGTCCATTGCCATCGATCCACTGACATGCATTGTTAATTATTGATTAACTAATTAATTAATAACCTCCTCCTCCACTAAATCCCTCGCGTCCCTCTTCTCATCCTTCTGTTCGACACTCCACCCCCTTCCGCTCTTCAACATTCCTCCCACATCTATGAGATATACGAAGCTCCTCGCGTCGTGAGAAATGAAGAAGTCGAGGAAGTACTGGAATTGGTGAATTCTGTGTCCACCTTCTAGCAATGTCTATGATGTCTACGCTAGGTGAGTCAGAAAGAAATGACCGGTAGGTAGTCAATTCATCGATTCATCACGGAAACTAACCGCAGCCTGCGAGATCGCCTCATAACTGTGAGGGGCGAATCTCTTGAGCTGCTCATTCCACATCCTCGGTCGCTTCTTGAGCTCTTCTTTCACACAGATCGAGATTTGGGACTTCACGTCGCTGTTGATCTAAAGCACGTAGATATCTCTTCTTATTCGCTTAGGATTAATATTATTTGGCTCACTATTGTATTCATCTTCTCCTCAGTAGTCCATTCCCAAGCGTCCGTCGCACTCGTCACTTTCATGCGTCGATATTCGTAGATGGATTCCTGGAATATAAATTTCCATCTTCATCTTATTCTGTGAATACCTTGATGTTCTCGATCTCCTCTTTCGAGAAGATACGTCGGAAGGCATCACTTCCAGTAGTCTCTTCAAAATACTTCTTGACTACTTCTCCGGACAGTGCTGCAGTTCGTGTTGTCTAGTTCGTACCTACTGACAGCCTACCGATAAGCTTCTGTCTGTTTGCCTTCTTCTTCTCCGGCATCACAGTGTCCGCGCTGCTTCTTTCGAGTGAAGAGAGAGATTCTGAACGTCACATATGTAATAATGTCTCTGTGATTTTATGCAGCGTGATAAGCTCACTGGATCTTGCCATTCCGTTCAAAGACAGAGTGGATACTGAGAGTGGAGTAGCATGTCGCTGCTGAGGTGGTCCGCTATGGAAGAGATCTGGTTTCTTGTAAGCTACTGGTGTGATGCCATTTTCTGAAAGGTTCAGATTTTGTTTGGAACAGACAAACTTAAAAATATTCTACCTATATCTGAGATTCGTTTCAAAGGTGGAGTCGATGAATTGAGCGGGGGTTGCGGGGGTGACATTGCAGTTGGTGTATCTAATGTTGAAGGAGATTCTGAAAGATCACTACATTGGACGCTCAACTAAATTGCGCAACTTGTAGTGAGTCAGATGTCTGCATGCAAAAAATGTTGAAACTCACTCGGTTTCTGCAGCCAATTGAGTAGTGAAGAGGAGCGAGCGAGTGGCGATGCGGTTGCATGCGTCGATCTTTTGGCAGGTTTGGAAGAGATGGCTGAAGATGCATCTGGTTCGCTAAGACTTATTGAGTAGTCTGAATCATACCCTTGTGAAGATCAGACTTACGCGTCTTCGAAATTTCTTTCGGAGCAGCGGAGGAAATTGCGAATCGCTTATTGATGAGCGCAGGTTGAGAAGATAGTGATGTGTTGTTAGGAGTAATTGTAAGAGGCGAAGCGGTTGCATGTTCGATTGAGTGCACAGTACCTGCCAAATATTCCCCCTTTTCACTGTTCCAAACTTTTGTGAGAAACACCAACCGATAGTCCGCCTTTCCGCTTTCCTCTTTCCGAGTGATGTCGGAACTGTAGGCCGCAGAGGCTCCATCGATCCTCTACGATCCTTCGAAGTGGCTACTGGAGGTTCAGAGTTTGGGGCTGAACAGATATAAATGACCTGTGATTATCAACGATTGCTCTAGAATCTCAATTCGGGGAGAGCCAATAGAACAAAAACTCACCATTATGCCTCCTAAACGCGTGCACTCTCATCGCTTTGGAGGAGTCAAACGATCTCTCGCAGTCGTTGCAGAGGAACGAATGCGGAGTGGAGGTAGATGGCGAGGCTGGAAGTAATTCACTTCGATTCAGTAATTTACATAGTTTGTGATGATCTCTTATTGATCACCGAAGGTTTAGAAGGCAGTGGTGTGCTGTTAGAAGCTGTCTGTTTGACTGAACAATACATACGTCTAGAATATCTGTCTCGTATATCGAAAAATTATGCTTATACGCTCACCCAGCTCGTCATCTACGACTTTTTGCCCAGTGGATCGCCGCCGACCCGGTGGTTGATTGTCGCCCATTGGCTGAAACTGAAGATACTTCACCACTTTTGTTGGAAGAATCGATATCTGTGCCAGCAGTTGCGTATTATGAAATCGAAAGTGACTGAGAAGGGAAGTGAAGGTCAAAGAAGGAATATTAGGAGACAAACAAAAGGGAAAGTTCGCGCGCTTTGAATCTGGCTAACAACGCTAGCTCGAAGCCAAATCATGGGGAGATGATATCTATGGGTAGTCAGAGGCACAAATCATAGAATTAAACAGTTTGAGGAAGAATTAACCACACGAAAGCTGGATTATTAGCTAAACCAAGCAAAAAGCACTGGCCAAATTTGAAATTCATCTGTTCCCACGCGTTGCGTGCGCATTAGCGCTTGGCCACACTCATGACTGGCCAAGTTACAGTGCTCATGCATTCTCATGTCGATCTCTAATGGAAATTTATTTCATGAGAATATCTTGGGTAAGATTAAATTAGCTGTTTTTGTTACTTGACATGATATCTAAGTGTGCTGTATATCAGAATCCTGTTTTTTGAAGTACAAACTCTACCACCTCATGGTTCCCTGTGGAACCGTTCCCTCTGGACCTTCTCACATGTCGCCACAATGTAGCGGGGTAATTAGGGGCGCTTGTCTAGGTCAGACCTCCAGCATATGACATCTCACACTCAATCTTTGACAAGCACATAAAATACTTTATTGGATATTCCATTTCGATAATGGTGATGACAAAAGACAAGATAGAGACGATATTCGAGAAGAGTCTTCAATTAAAGTTATTCGCAGCATTATTAGTCAAGTAGATATAGTAATATCAGTCCTCGTACGCCTCATTGAAGAGGTTCAACATTCGGTAAAGTTGTATGTCTTCATTTGTAAGTTCAACGACTCTCTGGAAAGATTTGGAATGTTTGAGATTTACTATACTACGCAATATTCCCCATGCTCTCTAACCAAGTAACTAGAATGCAGGGTACAGTGATAGAATCCAGCAATTGCTCACCTCCTCATTCGCCAGCAAACAGAGCAGCACGCCAATTCTCAATGCGTAATGAGTGTATCCCTGTCTTGAATAGACCGTTTGTAGTTCCTTTAGGATCGCGGCTCTCTGCTTTCTTACTAGATCTGCTAATTCCTGGCTGAGAGCGGCTGAGTCTGAAAAGATACATGAAGTCACTAGAGTTTTGTAATGTTTTCTCTAGATCATGCTTTATACTCTGTTACACAACAAGCTCATCATGTTCCTGCCTTTCAAATACGATGCTTTTCTAAATAGACAACTCACAATCATTCCATAGCGCAAGTCCAAACAGGACAACGAACTCTTCAATGGAAGGATTCACCTTGCGGAATTCATGCTTGGTCAACTTGATGGCGCGGTGCATGTTCGCACGGAAGTGTCTGGAGATGACGATTATATTGCAAAGAATTTAGCTATTTTAGGGGATAAGATCTAAGGCAACGGCCGAATCTCAAGGCTAAAGGGAAAATAACCAGTAAAACTGAAAAGACTTGATAGAGTCTTAAATGTTCTCACTGTGTCCAAGTCAAAAACTCACTTGACCACCTCTGCCTTGTTGATCTTGTGCGGACAGTCGTCGAAGAACTGCTCGAGGGTGTCATCACTGACGAAGGAAGCGTAAGTTGCCATTCTGAAGGACGGATGATGTCTGACTCTCTCACTATCCCCTGCTCTCTCGTCTATCTGGCCGTCTAGATCTCAGATACCAATGGAAAGATTTGGGAGTGATTTATGAATGACTTCACAGGGGTGTCTGCATTTTACCCACTCTCTCATCGGTCAAAGGGGAGATAGAGCAATGATAAAGACTCTTCTTTAGTGAGATGAAGTGGTCGATAGAAGTGGAATGACTCACACAGTGTCATCATCCGGGAAGTGGTGGTTAGCTCGATAGGATCCATCCAGGGCTTGGATCAGTTGGAAGTTGGATTTCACGAATAAGTGCTGAAAGGAACTGCTCGAGGGTGTCATCGGTAGGGTGAATGGACCGATCCTTCACATTTCAGATTATTTTACACTGTTAGAGATGCACAAAATGAGAATCACTACATAAGAATCTCACCTGCTCATCATTACACAGCTCATCGAAGTCTCTGAATGAAGCCTTCGCAAAGTCGATCACTCCGAAGAAGAATATGTGAGAGTACGGCACCATGTATGAGTATTTGCAGGGGCGGAGAGTCTGAGAATGTATACTTATGAGCCCGTTCGTGTAAGAATCGGACAAATCCCGAGTCATCTGGCACAGCCAAAAAAGGTCTATTTTCTGAAACTCCTGGTTTTGGGGTTCTCGGGGATGCTGATGACGATAGGCATATTCATTTTGCATGTTGAACCTCCGTTGGCTTCAGACGGCGTCACGTCGAAAACCGTTTTTATTTTATTTCGACTTATCTGAT